>OZ022587.1:5101640-5204981 GCA_963669155.1 Arbacia lixula | reverse complement strand
TCGTGAAGGAAGAAGGCGGACAAATTCGATGATAAACGTGGTACATATCTGATAGTAATTTACATTTTTCCATCTTTTTTTTTTTTTGCATCTCAATTTCTGCAGCTTGTGACAACATGGCCCACTGCTGGTGCAGCCGACGAACAGGCAAGCCGGTGTACTGCGGAGGTGAGTCGCACCACTGACATAATAAAAACGCATAGATCGCTCACGAGAGCAGCGATGTGTCACTTGACATCCGCCATTTTCTCACGTCCTCTATCATGTATGTGATAATAGGAACATGCCACCCCAATGTTGCATTGAATCTAAGGGGAGAAATCAGGTTACCAGATGTTGAACGCTTAGCACAATAGACTTAGGCCTTTTACAAAGAAGTATTCATGTTTATAAAATATAATCCATGCCTCTTTTATTAGGTAAGTAGAGTAAAGGTAAACAAATAATGCCTGTGATGTAGAATTTAAAAAGAGCATCAAAAAGTATTTTTTGTCAGTTTCCTTATCAAATAGAAAGTGAAAGGAATGGCAGTTATGTATGTCATTTCCATCTCAGTGTGTATAAGTATATATCTAGACAAATGTGATAAGACATGTCCCCTGTAACCATGGTAACATTTCAAAGTTGAGTCAATTATAATGCTATGCTTGAAACGAGATTAAGAGTCAGGCCGTTACAGCGTTATGTTTTTTCAAAGAGAATTAAAAAAGACAAGAGGAAATTAAGAAAAAAGCATCCTAACGTTGAAGTTAAATCTAAAAGAGTTTATAAAGTCGGCAGAGTACTATCTTGTTTGTTTGATTTTCGTTGTTGTGGATAGAGTGATGGATGGTTGTGTTGTCATGGTTGCCGCCAACTGTTGGCTACAATGTCAGGGATGTATTTCTCGCTGTCGAGCGAAACACTTATGAAACATCAAAAGTATTTTACATACATTTATTCCATGTTTTAACAATCTTTGAACCAGGACAAGGAGACGGTGCCAACATGTAAGATGCTCGGTCGAATGGAGGACTGCCCGAGAACTGACGAAACCAGCCGAAATTCAACGATTTATGATTCAACCGTCTGACGAGCTTGTCCGAACGTGGAACGAACAAAGCCCTGCTCAGTATTAGATGTGACGTCACAATGTATCGTGTCCCCTTTAGATCAATATTTTTCTTGTCCATTGGTCCACAAAAAGTGTGAGAAGTGCTGATTGTAAGATTTTGAATTATGATCAGATGAATAAAATTAGAGAGCAACACAATATAATCGACAATCCTGTGCAATGAATGACGAATGCTCTGTCCATGACACGTCAAGAAAAAAAAAATAAGGTGGGGATAGAGATAGAGAGAGAGAGAGAGAAAGAGAGTAAAGAGAGAGAGAGAGAGAGAGAGAGAGGGAGGGAGAGAGAGAGAGGGAGAGAGAGAGAGAGAGAGAGGGAGAGAGAGAGAGAGAGAGAGAGAGAGGGAGAGAGAGAGGGGGAGAGAGAGAGAGAGAGAGAGGGAGAGAGAGAGAGAGAGGGAGGGGGAGAGAGAGAGAGAGAGAGAGAGAGAGAGAGAGAGAGAGAGAGAGTTGAGCATGATATAGGACACGCAAGCCAATTAGTGGGCATGGGTGGATATATAGGTTGTGACAAAGAAAGATCAAGGAGAGAGAAGGCAAACAAAAAATAGAACGAAAGACAGCGCGAGAAAGAGCTAGAAAGTGATATGGAGATTAAGAGAGAAGGAAAGGAAGAAGAAAAGAAGAGAAGCAGAATGAGGGGGGACAGAAGAGTGAGAGAGGGAGAGAGAGAGAGAAATATATATATATAGAGAGAGAGAGAGCGAGTGAGAGCGAGAGAGAGAGAGAGAGAGAGAGAGAGAGAGAGAGAGAGAGAGAGAGAGAGATTTAACCAGCATCTAAGATGAAAACCAGGCCTTATCAAGTACTGTTTAAGGCACAGGCAACTGAGAGATACTGTAACGTGCGCGATTCCGTAAGCCCCATTCAATCGTAGACAAACCTCGGACGTCATGTGTGTTCGTCAGACTAGTCCAGCAATCTCCGAATGTGTCCGAAAACGTCTGAAAGTGACGCGAAGACCGAAGTCAGAGCCTCCACTGGTTATCACTGGATGCGTTCTTGCTGGACTGCTCATCGAGCTAGACGAAGCATCGCGCCGTACCGAACATCAGGCTAGCGAGCTACCAGGCCAGAGAATTACCAGTGGCTGGTAATAGACATGATAGAGACAATGACTCTAGTAGACTTTGTCAATAATCCACTAAGTTGTAACAGTCTACATGTTGTCATTCTTTCACAGCACCGTAAGCTAGATCAATAGTATTGAGGAGTATTCTGCCCTATTCTGACAAAAGGAAGCAAGCGACAAATCATTCAAATCTGGGTTACTGGTATTCTTAGATTGTACCCAGCATTCTCTACATACAGGCAAAATCTGGACAAGAAATGTGAGATATTCAATCTAACATGATGTGGTGTTGCACTGATACCAATGCAAGTGACATGTGACATTTTGCTCATTTACAAGAAAAGTCTTTTTTGTTATTTGCTTCCTTTTGTCAGAGTAGGAGAGTATTAATTTCCTTGATGTTTATCTACTTGACACCAATCCTGTTCCATGTGTCCATAATTCTCACAATCTTTGAAACTTAATGCTTTCATTTGCAGTTCAAACAATGAAACTTGTGTAAAGATCGCGCTGAATACATTAAAATACTTTTTACAAACATCCCTCAAACTAAAGGAACTAAAAAGTGACTCTACGCGGGGTTACACTAATCACATCATTTCATGTAGAACTTTGGCCTGATTATCCTAGATTACAGTCTAGTACTTGCGAACAAATTCAATGATATTTGGAATATTAAAATAAAGCATACAGTCTGCATAGGGGTATGTGTGTGGAAACCTGGGTCAGTGATTGGCTGAGCCATTTCCATTTTCCACTGTGATTGGTGGATTGGGCCTGACATCACAATCAACGAACCCCTCCATCTGGAACACACACTTGAGTTCAGCTTCTTTGATAATGGATGAGATTTGATACAAACTGATGATTACCTGGTTAAAGCCAACTTCATTTTGCATTTGAAAAGAAAACTCTAGTGTTGTTTATGGGTTATGTAAATGTTGCACCATTGACAGATGCCTTTCATATTGTACTTGTGGCTCATCATTTTGTTTATTTATTTTTTTTTTTACCAAATTTGATCTTGTCTGGAAGTATGGCAAGTGCTGTACTGAGAAATAAGTACAATTACTTAAACGCTAAGGAAACTCTTTTACCTGGAAGTAGGATATCATGTGAGCTTTGTAAGGGTCATGGAAGTAGGTTGTGATAGGTTTTGATACCTAAATATACATACACGAACACTCGTGTAAACTAAAGACACTACACACATACACCCATATCACATCTGAAAATATCGTTCTTCTCTTTCCATCTATCTCTCTTGTTCTCATTCATTTCCCTTTTAATCCAATTCACGTTCTCTTTCCGTCTCTCCCTCTCCCTCCCCCCCCCCCTCTCTCTCTCTCTCTTTCTGTTTCTTCTTTTCTGTATTTCTCTTTCTGACCCTCTTAATCTTTCAATCTCCCCCTTCTCTCCATTTCCATGCTTTCTTTCGTCCCTATCTCTCTCTCTCTCTCTCTCTCCCTCTCCCTGATTCTTTTTTTTCTGTATTTCTCTTTCTGACCTGCCAATCTTTCAATCTTCCCCTTCTCTCCATTTCCATGCTTTCCTTCGCCCCCCCCCCCTCTCTCACTCTCTCTCTCTCTCTCTCTCTCTCTCTCTCTCTCTCACACACACACACACACACACACTCTCCCTATTTTACTATATGAAACATACTTTAATTTCTACCACTTTCTCGCTTGTACTAATCATCTATATCTCTCTTGATCACCAGTTACTTCACATTCCTCTCATTTGTTACTCATGTCTCGCGTTGATTTATCAATTCGTCATCCATTGCACACGATACGGCAACATAACATACAATAATTGTCAAAATCATTTTGCTGTGAATTTTAATCACCTTGATCAGAGTATCAAATCATACAATCAGCACTTCTCGCATTTCTTTGCGCCAATGGATAAGAAAAGAAGAAAACTAAAAGGAAAATTATACTCTATGACGTCATATCTCATACTGGGCAAAGTTTGGTTCGTTCCCTGCTCGGGCAAAATCGTCACACGGTGGTATGGTGCCTCACTGAATTTCGGCAGGTTTCGTGAGTTCTCGGGCAGTCCTCGGTTGAACCAAGCGTCTTACATACCGGTTCCGTCTCCCTGGCCTGGTTTAGAGATGAAAAAGTGAATAAATATGTATATATAACAATGATTCTAGCCCTATTTGCATCACGTTGCAAGTAATAATTGTTTGACGGCAACAATAGCAGCAACAACAACATGACCAATCTGCCCAGCAAAATAAGCAAAAAACATGAAAAAAAACTACCAACAATTAACTTTGCCAACGAAAGTCTGACTAGGCTATGTGATGCCCTCTTCTTATGCACGATTACCCGCTTAGTTTAATTCAATACTACAAGACTGAACGGTAGAATACAAGTGTTTATTTTCTTTTGATTTTGATGCGCCACCATTGTAATTATATCTGGCGTAGCTGGGTATAAAATATTAATTGAGGTTAAAAGAGCAGCTGAAGAAAAGTTGTGAATTTTTGAAAATCATGATTACCTTGAAACCTTATCAACAACTTTTATGTGTATCTTCATTGGTTTTTAATAGCATGTGTTTGCGTTGTCCTTGTGTCTTGTATAAACGCAATGACAAGGGCGTTGGTTGTCTACTTATGATTTACCAAGCAAACTTACAGGCGTAGGGATAAAATGATGCTATACAATTAACCCTATGTAATATGTGCGTGTTTCTGAATTTGGCAGAATATATTTTCTTTTATTTTTTAAAGACGTAGCAACATGGCGGGTGCCAGGCGACACATCGCTGCTCCTGTGAGCTGTCTATGCATTTGTAGTATATCAGTGGTGCAACTCACCTCCGCAGTACACCGGCTTGCCTGTTCGTCGGCTGCACCAGCAGTTGGCCATGTTACTGCATGCTGAAGGTGTTGGAATGGAAAAGGAATACGCTTGAAACCAGTTATTATTGCGTGGGTGGAAGAATATCGGTAATTTGATTGGTCAATCACCATGTAATGATTTTACTAGCTTGAGGCGTCACGCTGTCCTCTGGAATTTGCCCAAAAGATACTCGGTTGTGCCTCGTGGGTTCGGACAATTTAGAGGTAGCTTGTGTTCACAATTCCCTCAACGCACTCAACAGTATGCATCATTTGTATTATCTACATCATGTACATGTGAAGTTATAGGGAGGGGCGGAAATATTGAAAAGGAGGTGTGCAGAGAGAGACACAGAGACACGCATCGAAAATAAGATATTTAAAAAGATATAGATAAATGGAGAAAGCGGGGACATAATGCTCTTGGCGAAGCTTTTTTTTTTAGAGCTATTCGGGAATTTCGAAAGAATACTCCTCTCTTACACTCTCTAGTCCTATATATTTTCTTTCTGTTCTCACTTTCCCTCTGAGCAGCTATTTTAAGAGCGATTCCAAAAGAATAACCCAATCGAGTACCGAAGTGTGACGTCATTTTTGTGACGGCATATTTTCAAGACAACTGGATCTAAACTATGCTGGCCAAACACGCAGCGGTGATCACAGCGGGGATTGTAAAATGGGAGTACCCGACCCTAGCCCGCTAGACAATGTCGGACCGGTAAGCATATCACTGGCGTGATGTTGTTTAGAACTAAACCCGCATAACAATGTATATGACGACACCACTTCGGTACTTCTAGAGCCCTTTGAAGGACTATTTATGGTGTACTTTAAAACTCATCGTATACTTCCACCATGCAAGAACCGTACTTCAAGAAACATATCAAACATACCCTTGTACTTCTTCAGGGTCTTTCCCCTCTTGGAGGCGATCAGGTACTCAGACATCATCGGGTCCCTCTTGACGAACTCCACGTCGAAGTCCTCCTCATCTTCGAAGTCGAAGGCCGTGGCGGCGACCACGAAGACAACCATGAGGGTGATTAGAACCTTGGACACCATGTTGGCTGCAAGGATGAGATGGAAAAGACGAGTTTAAACAGCATTACCATGGAGTGACAATGCTATATATAGACCTTCTAAGTATATGTTAATGTAGTTCCAAGTCGGTATGAATTGACATCCCATGTCAGCTCTAGGAGACCATCGTATAATGAGTTGCGATTGATCTGAATTGATCGTAATGCCTATCACCTGTCTTTAGTATACAGAGTTACGATCGGTATTAATCGCAGGCCAAGTTGTGAACGATCGCAAATCGTTGTCAGACAAGGTCCGAGTTTGTTAATATATCGAGATAGGCTTGATGTCGTCATGGTCGTGATAAGGAGTCTACCACAAACCTTCCCGAAATTATATGTCCTTGTCCAACTATCTTTTATTTTGATGCTTATTTATGTGAGTCGTTCATTATACATTATCCATACCGTAAGGTTGTTTTACCATCTTTCTTTATTCAAGAAATTCATGTCCAATATTCGTTTGTATGATAGAAGTTTGACATGACATGATATGAGCTTAATAATCACATCAATGATTACATGTATATGTTTTTTCGAACGTGTTTAAAATTGAATAAACATCGGCATTGCAATAACTAATGAATATGACAATTAGTAATATGATTTTCTATATCAATATATAAGATAAAAAAAAAAGAAAGACGATGGGAAAGTATTGTTTACGTTCCAACTTAAATAAGTTCAGCTGCTCCCAGTATGAAGTCTCGTATGTTCTTCATAAGCAGTCTTGATTACAAATAATGTTTTCTTTTACTGAATACATACATAAAAATATACAATACAAATGGGATACATTAACTGCCCTATTATGTTTAATATCTCCAAACTTCCCATATCACTAAGAATATAAATAATATTAATTTGAACATTTCACAGATCGAGTAATCAAAGGACTTCTCATGCTGCTCACTAAAACATGCGTGAGGCCGGAGTTGCAAATACAATAGTGTAACACTCATGTACCAGATGATTGTACGATGCAACTCTATGAGATGATACGTAGTATAGTCTACACATACATGTACATTCAAAAAGAGTATCGCTTTATAAGTTAAATATTTGTGACTTACGATTGTAGAGGCAGACAAAAACGTATGTGGATAGAATAGTTATGATAAATTTAGCTATGGTACAATCATGCATCATTTTGGAATAAAACCCTTCAAAATCAAGATACAGTACATAATCTACTTTAACCGTGTGAATTATGATATAACCCATAACAGATGAGCATGTTTGCAACTCTATGAAATGACACGTACATAGATGCTAAAGTTGTGCTTAATGAGTGAAGTAATTGAGACTTACGATTGTAGAGGTGGTTTGTTGCAGAGGATGAAATCTGAAGCGCAAGGATGCTCTGTCTTTCCTGGAAGATGGCATATCACCTCAAAACCTGGCCTTATATACACTTTCCTTGTCTTTATGTTTTGTATTTCTCATGGTTAACTGCTCGAGAATGTCGAAAAGAAGAGCATCGGCAAAAAACACAAAATAAAATCTTAAATGGATGAAACCGAAAGTGTGTTTTGATGGTGCGCATCAAGTGTGTCAGGGCAATATCTATTGATATATCATGAAGACGGGAAAGTTGGTGACCGTTGTTAATTAGTCATTATTACTTCCGTTTGTTTGATTTGTCTTATTGACAGTGCGCAGTGATATTGCGCGTGGTCATGCGAGAAATGCATGACTGATGACCCTATTCAAAGAAGTTGCTTGATAAGTTAATGACGAGACAGAGAGAGAGAGAGAGAGATTGTGTGTGTGTGTGTGTGTGTGTGTGTGTGTGTGTGTGTGTAAGTGTATGTGTGTGTGTATGTAATGGGTGTCGATGAAAGACGATGTCGGAGTCTGAGATGGATAGAGAGAGGGATAGAGAGAGGGAGAAAGAGAGAGAGAGAGAGATAGTGTGTGTGTGTATGTGTGTGTGCGTGTGTGTGTGTGTGTGTGAGAGAGAGAGAGTGTGTGTATAAGTGTGCGTGTGTGTGAGAGAGAGAGATAGAAAGAGAGAGAGAAAGAGAGAGAGAGAGAGAGAGAGAGAGACAGATAAAGAGATCCACGCATACAAATAAGACACGCAGAGAGAGAGAGAGATAGAGAAAGAGCGATACAAACAAAAATATAGAGATTGACAAAGGGGGTGTATAGAGAGATATAAAAAAAAACATGTGCAGGAAGAAGACGAGAATAAGATAAGGAGAATAAAGTGAGCAAGAGGGAATGAATGGATAGACTGGTCGTTAATAATATATCGTGATAATCACAAGTAATCGACCATGAACTCACTTCATTCATGGTAAACAAATTGCCCGAGTTGTCCATGTGCGAGAAGACAATACGGGGTGAGAGTGGGAGAGAAGAGAGAGAGAGAGAGAGAGAGAGAGAGAGAGAGAGAGAGAGAGAGAGAGAGAGGTGTGGGAGACAGAGAGACAGAAAGAGACAGAGCAGAGAGAGAGACAGAGAGAAAGAGAGACAGAAAGATAGAGAGAATTATAGAGAGAGGGAGAAGAAAAAAAATGGAGAACAGGGTCAGATTTGGGTGAGAGTGTGTGAGAGAGATAGGGGGAGGGGGGGGGGGGGGGTGAGCATGGTGGGGGAGGTAGGGAGGGGTAGTAGAGAAAGAAGGGGGTGGGGGAGGAAGAACGTGGCTTACTTGTCGTAAAACCATGGTAAAACTATCATGTGTAAGCATTATGAAATAAGAGCGTCCATTTAATCGTAGAACACGTTTGAACCGTCTCACCTTTTCTACCTCAAGATCTTATAAGACATGATACGGTAACACGATTACTCTCCGATTCGCATCACGACTTAAATCGTGGCGCGTATCGTGATGAAAATGTACCGCTAGCGTCAGGGTCAAAATGTGGGAGAATTTCGTAGGTAATCTACAATTGGCCAGAAAAAAAAATGTGAAGCTCGCTTTAATCACGATTGCTGTCAGTGTTCCCGAACATGCACAAAGGATGGGAATAGCGCCATCTCGTGAGCAAATTAGTTTAACATCACTTTGCTAATTTGTGCGACGTACTGTACTTGCTTTTGAATTCGTCCGATCCAATTGCTTTATTAACACTAGAAACCTCAACAGCCTTTAACATATCCCGTCCTATTAGTAAAATTGCCTTTGACATGAACCGTGCTCTGAGCATCTTCATAGATTATTCATACGCCACTTATTGTGTTCAGCTAAGCCCCTGAAAAGCAAAATTGTGTTCGCGTTTTGAGCCAAAGTTCGCAAGCGGTCATTCCTACAACATTTTCTTTACAGTGCTTTACAGGTAATACTAACACACATACACACATACACCACAGAACAACATTTTACCTGCCACACAAAAGGTGAATGTACTTCGGCTTATATAGTGTTGCGTTGTGTTGTGTTGTGGGGAAAGTGGTTTGGAAACATGATTTGTGGAAAGTTGGAAACGTGGAAACCAGATTTGGGCGGGGGAGAGGTAAAAAAAAACTAATTTCACATAACAAATATAGTGTTTGCAATGTTCTACCTGCATGCGATTAACATTATCATGAAGTTTTTAACCCCTTTTTGTGATTCCTACGTTATGAAATTTGTGTGCATTATTACTTGTGGAAAAAAAACGCATGTGGCACATGTAAAATGAGAGGAGGAGAAATGTATTCCACAAACCATCAAATAGAAAATAAGAGTATACAAGAACGCTTACACATGCGCATTAACTCGTTTTAATAATGTCTCTCATCACTAATAGCATGACACTAGTGATCATTTCATATAAGTAGGCTAATATCTTACTGGATATAGAATACTGTGAGTCTTTTCATCTTTTAGTGTTCTTTCCTCGTTTTACCTTCTTCGTCTCATTTGTTTATGTCCCAGTGCACCGTCACTTGTCATAACATATTGAACATCGTTTGTAATTTAGATTTCGAACTGCGATGATGATTATTTCAATAAAGATACCATTATTATAAACATAATAAAGAATTAACTTGTAAGGCAGTTTTTAACTGAGGTTGCCTGTCCTGTGTTTCCTTCTAAAGAAGACTTGAATAAACAAATAAATAAGTAAATAAATAAATGAATAAATAATTAAATGAATAAATAAAACCATAAATAAACTCTTGTTGCGCAAGAAGCAATCCTGATGTATGGGTTATGTTGGTATTTTTTTGTGAAATGATGCACACGTGGCACGAAAAAAAGTTGATCTGCACTCAATTGCGGAAGAGGTTATTTGGGAACACGCAGTCAATGTACTTTTCATCGATTGAGCTTTTTAGAAGGTATTGCTAATTATTGCCTGCTTGTGTGCCGTGTTCTTATTATCATCACTCTTTCATCAGATCATAACTCGCCTGTACGTTCATAAAAGAAAAAATCTCAGATATTTGTGAGTCATTATATTGTGATACTTCATCTGGTACGATACAGTGTCTTTGATTTATATTACATTATGTGTATAATGTATAAGAGTTTAAGTCATTTCTTCGAATTATTTTTACAATTTTTACTTTGTGAACTGTATTGCATGAGTTTAATTTGAGAGAAAGCAATTAACATCTTTAAAAAAATAGAGAATAACCATCTCTCACTCTTGTAATCGTTTTCATTAAGTCTTATTGTTCTGTAATGATAATTTTATTTAAAGTAATTGTTTGTTTCAATTTAATTATTATTATGAGGATTAATGTTTTTATCAATATTATAAGCACTTTTAATCATAACAATTATTGTTTTGTAAATTGTTATCATTTTCTTTGGTATCATTCTCACCACTATTAGAAGTTATCAAATATAATTTTGTATGAAACGTGTTATACTAAAATTGATAATAGGTTCAAAATAAAGATTTTTCTCATTATAAAGATTAAAAAGCTGAAGAATGTAAGACTTTTCAGCTCGCGCAGGCTGATTGAAATTCAATCAATAGCTTAAAGTTTTTGAGAATGTCTTTTAGAATGTCTTTTCATTTTTGATACGATTTTTTTTATTGTTTTTCAATAGGCATAGCAGGTGGGTGTAATTATTTAATACACACAAATGCGATGAACTTAATAATTTGAACACGTGAAATCGACACACGTGACACATTTTGAAATTGACATCGCTCAGCTGAAGGCACAATGTGCAAATTTCAGCTTGATTCGATTTCTAACTTTTGAGCTATTATCAATGTAGGTGCCTACCCCGCCCCCCTCCCCGACCTCGCCTTTTAGAACGGTAGTTTGTGATCATTCGGGAGTCTTTGGAGTACAATTATGACGAACATTTTCTCTTTATTAGTCTACAGGGGTTATCATCTTTCGAAGTAGGCTAACGCCTACGGCCTCCCGTATCGCTCCTTCCTCTCTCAAAGTCAAGAAGCCACGGGGAAAGGAAGTCTTTATCGATTCCTTGATTCTTATATAAAAGTAGAAGCACCGCCCACCCACCTGCTGTGTGCGAGAACTTATATGGTGTCTCTCAATACTCGCGACAAAATGAAATGTCCCCGGGGAGTTATATAGCACGTAGCTATGGCAACGGACAAAACTAATGGCGGGCTGAACTGCAGTAACCTCTGGATCAATATATGATTTACATCATACGGAGAGTTTACCTACTGGCTGCTCTCGGGTAATGCACTATTATTGTTTGGTTTAACCGGAGAAAAGGGACATTTTGTTGAAATTTCAAAGCAATTCATTGTATTTTTCATAAAAGTATACTACTACTAATTACTACTAATTCGAGGGCATGCATAGGCTTCAGCCTATGCCATCTCGGGTTCCATGAACATAGTTGCACCTCCAGACCTGTCTATCCAGCATGGCTGTCCTGAGCTCACTAACGCTTTCAAGGCCAGTGTCATTCATTAGTACAATAATGCAAGTGGCCCGACTTCTCCCTCTTCTTGCAGTACCCTGTCTAGGCTACCAGAGTGTGAGGAGATTAACAGATAGTTGAGGATGTCGCACACAGTGTCCCGCTATTTTCATCCGCCTCTCACGCACTTTGATAGATACTTTTGGCAAACCACCATGTAAATTGACAAATCCGTATGCAATCACACAGGATACATCGATCAAGAGCTATCCCAAGCATGCGCGTGTACACTCCATCCAGTGCTTCCTCTTGTTGGGCTGTGAGTGTTAATGTGACTGTCTCTACTCCATACAGCAGTACAGACTCAATCGTTGCAACAAAAAGCCGGCGTTTTATGTCATCTTTAAGTTGGACCCAAACTTTCTCGCACTATAATATATGCATGGCATTCCATGCAAGGACACGTACGTCTGATCCTGATGACCTTGTCTGTCGAGGAAATCCAGAAGCCCAGATATTTGTTAGCTATGCCATCAGCTATGATAACGTAAACTAATAAGGATTGCATGGTCAACTTCGACTTCATTGCAAACAATTGATAAATTATCTTATATCATATTTGTTTTTGTTGTTACTCTCCGTGGTTAATAAAATTTATTGATCTGTATGTTAAAAAAAAAAAATCAGTTTTGCTTTACTTTGTTAAAGGATTGATCATTAATACTACGGAGAGTAAGAGGGAAACGAGTCTTTGAATACCGATACACTAGGTCGATTATCTCATTTGTATGGACATCTTGTGATTATTGGGCGTAATAGTATCATATTGTCCATGTAAGGGGGGGGGGGGGCAGTAATTATAGCCCAATTAACAAAAAATAGCATAAATAGATAATTATGATGATTATGATTTGCCCATTATACTGTTGCTTTCACTTCGTATTCAGCTGGACCTGCAAGTGATCTTAACTGCACCGTTTTCTGACATGTGTGCATCTATACAAGACTTCTTACACACAGCAAAGCTACCAACATTGAAATTCAACAATCAGGAAGATTTGGAGAAATTTCATCAGAAATCAGGGAGATAACTATCAAATGCATACAGCCTAATGACAATAATCTGTCCATAATCAGGGAGATTGGGTGATGTGATGAAATCCAATGCAGTAATATTGGACTATTTTCAGGGAGTCTCCTGCGAAATCAGGGAGACTTGGCAGCTCTGACACATACAAGACTAGACACATCCACAGTCACACACATAGTGCATCCACACAACACACACACACACACATACACACACACACACACACACACACACACACGCACACACGCACACATATACATATACACACATACACACACACACACACACACACACACACACGCACACACGCACACATATACATATACACACACATACACACACACACACACACACACACACGCACACATATACATATACACACACATACATACATACACACATCTATGTTCAACCCTTTCATTACTAGACATTGAAAAGACCCATTGGCTCACTACACATCTCCTTGCAATGGCAATGACAGATTTAACACAGATAAAGAGTTTGAGAAGTAGGGATTTGACAAACAACAGTATGACACATTCTTTATTCCATGTATAATCCGATTTTAATACACAATTAAGCATGGAATTCTCACATTTAACGTACAAAACGCTGAAAAGAATACCATAGTGTCATCTACAACATCAATAAATTAAGTTTTAAAAGAATGTGAAAATCTCTTTTTAATACACATTAATAAATGTACAGTTCCTTCTTTTCCTGCAAATAATGAACGTTTATGAAACATAAAATTGACAATAAATTGTCATCTAGAACAACAAAAAATTGTGTATAAAAAATGAAAATCTCTTTTCAATACATGACAATACATGATTGTACAGTTCTTTATTTTCCTACAAATAAAACCATTGACAATAATTTGAGTATTTTCATGCAGATGACAGCTCACCCCTTCCTTACTCGGCCAGAGCTGTGTACATGTACATAGACCTCACACCAACTGAAATATATTACATAATGAATCTATGTATGAATAGTAAACTACCATCACATCTATACAACAATGTGTCTACATGTACTGTTGTTAAATGAGGCAAAGACTGCCCAAGAGAGTTTGATGTAATAACAAAGAAGTATTTAATCTGCACCCACAAAGTGTGCTACATTGATTCAGATTTAAAACAACATGAAACATTATCATTGATTCAACATAGTTGATTTTGTCCTCAGAAGCACTATGTTATATGAGCTTGTCCACATAATTACAACAAATAATTAAAATCACCCACTTTTGTGATTTTGCGATAAAAACTAATGATTTTGTGACAGTCTACACTAAAAATATGGTCTAAATTCAACCATCGTTGGGCCATTGAGAAACCAATCCAGTGTAACGCTACACCCAAGTGTAGCCAAAGCCATAATTGCACAGTGGATTCCATTACCTTAAACAATTAAAAAGCTGATGGCAAAAACTGACCGCTCACTAGAAATAAAGAGCCATGCATCCAAACTTTGTCTTTCTCAAGTCAATCTAAGATGTTCCAGGAATTCAATATATTAAAAACCCATTTTACAAGAACGCTTTTTCCAAGAAAGTTAATGAACACATCGATTGAATGGATTAGCAATCTTACATTTGGCCTTTCCACATATATATTATTATCATACATTAGTCATCAATATTCATATGATATTGGATGCACTTGTGTGGTGTATCTGAAAGAAATCCAATATTATTATTATTATACATACAAACCACTTTCCACAAAAACAACAACGGATTTAACTTCAAATCTGCCTCGCGCATGTTAAAAAGTGCATGTGCGCAATCAAACACATGCGCAATTGTCATGGCGAGAGTTGAATATTGTAACAATAATGCACTCATGTTTCACGTTGATACTGGTAACATAAGATACATAGGATGGCTAATATGCAAACAATATTGCATGCCAGCAAGCAAACCTCTGGAAGGATAATTAATACAAGGTTTTATTGTATCGAAAAAGTGGCTTGTATGTGTAATAATGAATAATATATTGCCTCATGGTACATGTTAAACACTCATAAAGACAACACATGAATCTCTCTGCAGACAATTAAAACACACTGCAAGCTTGATGATAAGATTAATCAAATAAAAGTATAAAACTCATAGTGTGAATGGCCCCACTGGTTAGAGTTGATAAATACGGATAAAGCTTGTAAGCCAAAGGTTGATATTTCATTTGATGTAAAGTGGTTGCAATAAATGAACTTTGAGATACATTTCATAAGGACATTATCATTAATGACGGACAGTCTTTTACTCTTCCTGAAAAGGTAAATGAAGCTATGACTGTGAGATTTCATACATATCATTCATCATTATTAGGGTGTAGTCAGGGTGGTCCCCAGTGTAGAAAAGGAGCGGCACGAACACCACGAGTGGGGTCCAGAAAATGATCGTGAGCCATACGTAAATTTCCTGAGCCACCCGTAAAATCAGTATCAGTCTTATTATGCTATTGTTTTTGCTTTCTTTGAGCCACGCATTCCATTGTTGCGTTCCACATGTCCAGCACAGATACATGTATCTGATGAAAAGTGACATTCTGTCCTTTTGAGCCACGCATTAAATATTTTCTGGTGATCACCATGGGTACACCGTACTGATTCTTTCAGAGGTTCATGACTTATGTAAAATGCGCTACACTACCTTTCGGTGTAGTCAATACTCACATAATGATTAAACAATGGAATACTGTATACGCAATATATAAAGTGAGTCTAATTTTTCGCGAATCAGGACTTCTCGACAATTTCGCGAGTGGTTAAATTTGCAATCGTGGAGTACTAGTACTAGAAATACATGTGCTTGAGCATGTTGTATTCATTCTTTCGCCTGGTGTTAAATTTGTGAATAGTCCAGATTTGCAAAGTACAAAACACTGGAAATATATGGAATATACTCTTGTGTGCATTGCCTACTGTAGGTTTCCTGCAGCCAGAACTACATGTAACTCTACAGAATCTAGATGCTTACACTTAAATCTTTCTCATTCTTTGCAAGGAGGGAAGAAGACAGATAAGTAGTCTAGGTGCCCAGACTCAAGTGTAGCTGCAGCAGTAGCGGGAAGAAACAGAATAAACTCTGAAGCCTGGACCCTAGGCTATATCTGGCAATATCATACAAGTCACCTATTCCAAGATAAACAGCACATTTCACACTTAACATATTTCATGACAGTTAGATGGCATAAGATAATATTTACTGAAATATTGCCTTCACCTCAGCTACATATCCATCTACATGTAGGTATATGTACATGTATTGGAAATGAAATATAGTAACATTCAATACACACTAACTACAAATCACCGTCTAACATAAAGCAGATGCCGCATCTGAATTTTAATTGACTACAGTACATTACATAATGTACACTATTAATACCTAAACTATTTTATGCCTGTATATTTTCAGGCTAGACATGAACTTCTATACTCCCAATGCAAAATCTGCAGAGTTTATGGGATCAAGGTAAAGACGTTTTAATCCATCGATCATTTCGGCTTGATACTACAGCCTGTCTTCACGGCTTTGAGACATTTCTAAATCTATCAACAACACCATTCTACAACACTATAGTATTATGAATATCCTGTATATATTGGCTTACTAAACATCTTCATGCCAATGGTAATGATAGAGTCAACAAGGCAAGATTGAGAAACAGGCTAAGCTACAGGTACATGTCACTCTTATAGAAGTGAACTTCTTAACCTCTTAAGAAGTTTTACACTCCACAGTAGATGACAATGACTGATATTTAAGTTGGATTTAAAAATGTCAAACAGCACAGAAACCAGGTTAAGCTGTAGTTATCGCATCAATGAATCACTACCCAATACGTCTTCTTCTGTAAATACTCTATACTACAGATCGCAATGTGTGATGTTCGAGTTGGATTTATCATGTCAAAACAGACAGAGGCAAGGCGAAACAGCACAGGAATTCTATTACTGAGTAGCAGGCATATCTAAGATGTCTTCCTTGGTTTGCTGAAGCAGCGCTGGCACCGCTGACTCCAGGGCGTCCTCTCCCTTCCTGCGGTGCCGGATGAGATGAATGAGCAGCCCACGGTTGGACAGGAACCGCCGGTCACAGAGATGGCACCGGTAGGGCTTGAGGTCCGTGTGCTTACTCATGGTATGGTTCTGGAGGTGTGCGTTGGCGTAGAACCCTGCGCCGCACGTAGCGCACTGATACGGCTTGATGCCGCGGTGACGCATCTCATGTTTGTTGAGTCCGCTGCGGTCGGTGAAGCGCTTCTCGCAGTAGGTGCATTGGAAGCGTAGCTCCCGGACGCGGTGCATGCGCCGCTTGTGCTTCTGCCGGAGTTTCTTGGTGCGGAAGCCCCGCTGGCACACCTCGCAGCGCCACGGCTTCTCGCCGTTATGCTCGCCCTGGTGGTTATGCAGCGCCCTCTGGGAGCAGAAGCACTGAGGGCAGTGCGGGCACTTGTAACGGTTGGCGTCGTGGCTGGTCAGATGGTTCAGCATGCTGGCTGATGAGAGGAACTCAGCGGTACAGTGCACACACTTATGCAGGCCGTGGCCGCCGTGAACCCGCTGCGTGTGCTCCACGACCATTTGCGTGGTAGCGAATCGCATCTGGCACAGCCGACAGCAGACTGTCCGGTTCCCTTGGTAGTGGTCCACGGGACCTGCGGTTTCACTTTCCAATGATTCGACTCCCGCCGTAGCGCAATCGATCTCCCTCCCTGCTAACTCCTCCTCCTCCACCGTAGGTGCACTCAAAGACGCAGCACCATCCCCGCCACCATCCTGATCAAGAGACGACGAGACCAGCAGATTCAATTCTGACAATGGATTCTCTTGAGGTGGTATCGCACCGTCCGTTCCCTCAATCATTCCAGGAAGCTCTGGCATATCCCCGCTTCTATGACCTTCCTCATGCCTCAGCTTGAGGTCCCTTCTTGAAAACACCTGAGGACAGAAGCTACAGGAGAAGTTCACTCTCCGTCGAACAGAATGATTAATCCGCTCATGTTGGTGTAGAGCGTCCCGCGATCGATATTTCTTTGGACACTGCGTGCATTTGAAGTTCTGATCCTGATGCTTAGCAATATGAACAGTCATCATGAACTCGTTTGGCTTCTTCTCGCCACATATCGGACACGCTGGCTCTGTTGGGTTTTCGTGGATGGCCTCATGTGATAGCAGCTTTGCTACCTTGTAGAAGACTGCATTGCACACCTTACAGAACATTTTCTCCCTCCGCTCAATCGTTGACTGGACCAGCTCATACGCTGGCTTCATGGAAGGCGCTGGTCTCTCAGCAAGCTGGATCAGAGTTGACACATCTGCGAGGTCTCCTTTCCTATGAGTCTCCTCGTGCCTCAACTTGAGGTCTCTCCGCGGGAAGACTTCAGGGCAAAAGCTGCATGAGAAATTCACCCTCCGTCGCACACTATGATTAATCCTCTCATGTTGATGTAGCGCATCCCGAGACCGATACTTCCTAGGGCACTGAGCGCAGCTGAAGTTCTGATCCTGATGCTTTGCGATATGAACAGTCAGCAGGAACTCGTTTGGCTTCTTCTCACCACAAATCGGACACTCTGGATCCGTTGGATTCTTGTGGTAGGCCTCATGACAGAGCAGCTTTGCCTCCTTGTAGAACACCTCATTGCAGATCTTACAGTACATCTTCTCCCGTCGCTCTATCGTCGACTGGACGACAGCATACGTTGTCTTGGTGGTCTTGCCCATCTGTCGGATCGCTGCATCAGCGGTTTGTTTCTGGGGTCCAGGGGCCTTGGGGACCCAGGTGACCAGTGGCTGGATCTCGTTCTCTGGCCGATCGGAGTGGGACATCTTGTGGTGTCGCATCATCAGCTTAGCCGTGGGCAGCATCATCTCACAGACTGGACAATGGAAGTTGTCTGTTTCTGTGTTAACAAAAATCATATAAAACAAGTAATAACACTACAATGAAAAGGACGCCAAATCACTTGTCAGATCCAACTAGCAAAACCGCAACTAAAGCAGGTAAATCTCCAGGATTGTTTAAAAATAATATTTTTAGACTTTATTAACAATGGTACAATACAATTTATCACATAAAAATTACACCAGTGTCTCATCTTGTGAAGAGTTGCGATTGAACCGAATTGATTGCAAGTCTAATTCTCAATCTCTTATGTACACTCCAGCTCAAAGGAATTGGCATAGGGAAAGGGAAAGGGAAGAAAGGGAAGGAGCCGCAGTTTTAAGCCGCGGTATATTTTGTCCAGTTCAGCATGAAACTCAATACTTTAGCCTAAAAAGCATCATGTTTAATACTGAACTGGACAAAATATACCATGGTTTAAAACTGCGGCTCCTTCCCTTTCTGCCGCTTCCTTTTCCCTCTGCCAATTCCTTTGAGCTGTAGTGTACAGAGTTTTCAAGATGCAATCCATCACAAACCTTTATAAGACAAGATGAGGATTAGCTTGAGTGTGCAAGACAAATGCCATAATACAAAACTTTCATGTTAGTTACCTGCTTATAAAGACAGCATTTTGTTTGTATTTTTTTCTTCTGCCTCAAACTGAAGCACACCTGCTGTACATACCATACCATAGTATCTTCTTGGTCTACAAACATCATTAAATCCCAGTGTGAAAGTACCTTCACCTATGATTCTAAATGAGTATTTTTTGCTTTGTGGGAAAGAACCCTCACCTAGTACATGTACATTGGATTTGGACACACCTTTTTTGCAGTTAAGGCTCTTAAACCTCAAACTGAAGCAAGCCTACAGAGCATACTATCTTGACTGTTTGATCGGCAATCGTAATTTAATCCGGGTGTGAAAGAACCCTCCCCATCAATGGAGTATAACACACATACCTTGTTTGTAGTTCAGACTCTCCAGCCTCAAGCCAAAGCAAGCCTGCTGAGCATACTCGTAGCTGTAGAAGACACGCAGCTCACTCCCCGGCTGAACGGGCCTGGTCGTCGTGTAGAACACCTGTCCATTAATCTGGTCAGCCTGGAGGTTCTGTTCAGACTCGTGACGTGCACACTTAACGTATGACATCCAGCTCTGGGGGTTGGTGGAGCTTCCACGTGCATCAAGGTAAAGGAACACCTTTCCTTGCAGACAAAGCTGAAAGAGCACATTATAAACTTAATTGTTTGGTATATAAGGTACAAAGTTATTTCAACTTTTCACAAATTGGCTCAAGTTTGTGTCATTAACTTCATGTCAATTCTTTTTTACTGAATTTTTCAAATGTATGCCAAAGGGCAAAAAAATTGCTTGCATAATTCTAATGTAATGTATTGTAATGTACTGTGTTTTGTTATAATTTTGTTCAAGTTCTGTGTTTGTTATTGTCTAACTTCACAGAATTCTTAAAAATCAATATGAATTTGGGTCGGCCCATTATAAGGTTACTCCTTTCTGGCTGCTACCCTCTCATGCAATATTGTTTTCTCTATTTTGTATATTCATCTTCTACTCAAGATCATGTCTCTTCTTATTGTTTTGCATTGAGAGAAATAAAGTTGAATTTGATTGAATTAATCACTATCATAATCACTTATCACTTCTTCTCCATTATTAATGTGTAACAAACTTTTAAACAGCAAAAAATGTCTATCAATATTTTCCTGGATAGTTCTTAACACACATAATACACAAAAGCCACTGCATCTATACACATTTTGGGTGTGAAAGGAATTTCTCATTGTTTGCGCCATTGATTGGCAATCACACTAATTGTGGTCAAGAAGTTGTTAATATAAACTAACCTCCCAAGACAGATCTGAGACACAAGCTTCCAGCTCCTCCACCATTGTTCCCTGGAACGGTCCAAACCTCATGCCTCGAGGCAACATGTCTTCTGCAAACACGCTGATCATACCGCCCTCGTTGTTGGGTGATGGAGAGCATTTGAACGACAGACCAGCTGGGAGATCAGGGTTGCCGGTTAATTTGGGGGAGTTTGAATCCAGTTTCGGCAGTCGCACTCTCTGTAGAAATAGCAAGGAAAGTCATGATTTACAGTTTAATCCTTTCAGTACCACTGGCATGAGATGACATGTCAATGTGATCTACAAGGTTTGGTTCAGATAGTGCCTAACATTTGCTTTACATAGCCATGTGCCATCAAAGTCACCAATTTTGGTAAAAATGTGGAGAAAATGGCTCAACAGTTTTATCTGCATTGACTCTGTAAATTTTGTCATGCAACAAATCCTATCTATTTGCTATCTTGCAGCTAGATCGAGACACAGGCCTGTCAAACATTAAAAATGTATGAAAAGGACAATGTTTTTAGGACATTCATATTTTTGAGAATGAATGCTATAAATACCCAGGCGTAGTTACTACATACAAATTCATGTACATGGTAACTACCATGGTACCATCACTCGAGAGCCAATCAAATTTGAGGTTTCCTTAGAAGTTGCCATTGGAAGCAAAGTTTCCGTCAATGGTATGTTTTATGCAACAGGGCCCAAGTCCTTGGTACACGTTTCTTTTCTTATGAATACATGTAATCAATTGTAAGCCAGAAGGGTATTAAATTACTGTTGTGTATACACTTTAGCATTCAAGAATGTTCAGTACTAGTCCACACTTTTATATGCACATATATCGAGCAAGGAAAAGCCAATGAAAAAATTGGGTCTACTACCTGGGAACATTTGTGAGACACTAGATGGCATACAATGTGCATGTGGATGTCATACGCAACATGTACACTACAGCTCAAAGGAATTGGCATAGGGAAAGGGAAAGGGAACAAAGGGAAGGACCCGCAGTATCAAACTGCGGTATATATTGTCCAGTTCAGCATGAAACATGATGCTTTTTAGCCTAAAGTATGGTGTTTCATGCTGAACTGGACAATATATACCGCAGTTTAAAACTGCGGCTCCTTCCCTTTCTTCCCTTTCCCTTTCCCTATGCCAATTGCTTTGAGCTGTAGTGTATTTCATGATGCCAGTTTTCTGAATGGTGACTAGACACGATCCCCTAGAAACCCTTCCTGTACCAGATAAAACGCTGCTCAATGGGATTTGTGTGCATTATTGGTAACAACATCCACACCAGGGGCATGTTGCTATTATAGGTTTTCAGTTAGTGTAAAAGTGTTTTTTTTCACGTGCAGATATTTTGGGTCGTGACATTTTTGCGCGATGTTAAATTCGCGGTCGGCAAAATCTAAAGTAACTAGAACTAGGCTAGGCTAAGTAATCCATCTGATCATGTGCGAATTGCAGTACTGTGACCGTATTCATTCCACCTACATTTTGGACATTCTTCCATGCATTGCGCGTGCTGTATCGTTGTGTGTGATATTTATAGCGCCGCATACACAACTCTGCTCATGGAGTTCAACACATTTTCTAGCGGTAATGCTCAAAACCTTTTCGCATGGTGTTACATTTGCGGACGCATCCCCATTCGCGAAATTCGCGAAAATAAAATCCCCGCGCAAGAAACCACTTATACAGTATCGTAACTTACCATTGATGGTAACTACCATGGCAACAAGTGCAATAATGTGACCTCATTGGATGTTGCCATGGTAGTTACCATTGATGGTAAGTTACAATAATTGAAAGCTTACATGCACCATGATGCTGACAACACAAAGAGTTAATGCTGTGCTGGTTCACTAATGATAACATGGGTTTTGTCCAAACCTTACCTTGGTTCTTGGAGACCCTTGTGGATTATCGGTCGTCTCCTCCGCTGGCACTATCCTGTTAGCACCCTTGATTCCCGCTGCGATGTCCTGCACCTGTTGCCTTAAAGTCTTCCCCAGTCTCCTCCCTCTCCCTCTCCCTCTGCCTCTGCCCCTCCCCCCTCGACCAGATGGTGCAAGCCCCAGTACCGGCTGCGATGCGAGCGCAGTCAGCTTTGGTCTGATTTCCCTGGGAGCGAGAGTGGATGGCCGCTGTCCTCTGTACATGACAATGATCGGTGGGGCAACAGTGGGAGGGGGAGGTGGATTTAGAGGGGGAGGTGGATTAAGAGAGGGAGGTGGATTAAGAGAGGGAGGGGGATTAAGAGAGGGAGGGGGATTAAGAGAGGGAGGGGGGTTAAGAGAGGGAGGTTGATTCAGAGAGGGAGGGGGATTAAGAGAGGGAGGGGGATTAAGAGAGGGAGGGGGATTAAGAGAGGGAGGGGGATTAAGAGATGGAGGGGGATTAAGAGAGGGACGGGGATTAAGTGAGAGAGGGGGATGAAGAGCGGAAGGGGCAGCCCCTACTTGTGCGGCCGGTTGTATCAGTTGTGACCCTGGAGGTGGGAGCCCATTGCCAAGTTGTGTCTCTGGTCTCTGATTGGTCGACGGGGGAGCAGCAGCCGTTCCCTCTGTGCTTGCGATAGACTGATCCATGATCGACTCGTTGAGCTGTTGGCGATACATGAGTATTGGCAACCACTTCGCCATCCCTGTTGGTTAGGACAGGTGGTCAACTCCACTGGTTTAGTGCAACTACACTCAGTACACTGTAAATCAGAAAATAACAAAGTCAAAGGAAGAAGTTGAATTGCACCATGAACAAAACACTAGACCATATAGACATAGGGTCTAGACTTAGTAGATCTACACTACAGCTTAAAGGAATTGGCATAGCCATAGGGAAAGGGAAAGGGAAGAAAGGGAAGGACCCACAGCTTTAAACCGCGGTTTATTTTGTCCAGTTCAGCATGAAACATGAATGCACTTTATGATGAATATACCGCGGTTTAAAACTGCGATTCCTTCCCTTTCCCTTTCCCTGTGCCAATACATACCTTTACGGTTCTTGTATCGCAAGGCATTATGGGACGGAATTCTAGTACGCGAGCGTTCAGTGATCGCTGCGGTTATTGTTTACAATGTCATTTTCATGTTACAGATTTGTTACGTCAGATCGGTTCGGACGTGAAAATTTGCAGTAAATCTGAATTGTGTTTTTACGATGAGAACTTTTGAATCGTATTATTGTATCTTAATAATGATTTATAAAGGGTTTGTCAAGAAAATAATAAGCAAAGAGAGGGACCTCCGAGACATCGTCGAGACTCAGGTCAGGTAGTAGTCCCATATGTGCAAAGATGTGTGTGTTGTGATGTGATGTGTGAAACTAAATAAATAAATAAAAAGTACAATAATACGAATCAAAGTTCTTATCGTTAAAAATATAATTCAGATTTACTGAAAATTATAAATAATTATCGCGTCGGAACCGATCCACATAACAAATCTGTAACATGAAAATAACACACAAAAAAAAACATTTAACTTCGCGCTAGCCGCGGCTAGTGTCATGAGCATTGTAAACAATGACCGCAACGATCACTGAACACTCTCGTACTACTACTAGAATTCCGTCCCATCATGCGCATTGCGATGCAATGACCGTAAGGTACGTATTCTTAGAGCTGCTGTGTACATCTTTGCCAATAATTGACCCTGAAACTCAGAATAGCTCAATAAGTTCTAATTTCGACCTCAAAACTGATTGAAGAACTAACCGTAAAATCAAAATGGATCTAACGTGAGTTTAATTTGATTGAAGAGTAAAATGCCATACGGGAAAAAAACAAAACAAAATCACCTACACAAATCTGAATATGTGGGACACGGTTAGTACCGAAATCAATATTGTTATGGCCATTTCTGACACGAACTAACATTGCCATTGGTCGATTAAATCAGCTCAACAACCAGTCAATGTGCACGAATTTACAAAATCGGGGAATTCGATGAGCAGAAAAGATGCAGTATAAGTTATGGATGTACAGACTCACCGTAATTAAAACGCCAACATTCCGAAATATGCCACAAAATTTTTGCCAGAAAAATTGCGACAAAATGCGTAGCCTTATATCCAGTCACAGAACATTATTAAACAAAAATACAAATTCTAATGGAAGTCAGCATTCATGTAGTCTGGCTTCCAGACAATAATTAATCATTATTTTTTTACTCTACTGATAGACTGGGCCGCACCTCTTTGAACAAGTTGTTTTCATTTATTCAAAGACTGATCCAATTAAAACTAAGAAGAATACAGTCGTCATTGTAAAAGTCTTGAATTGCCGCCACTCATGATGGCCTGTAGGATGTTTCACCAAGCTAGCTGTTCATAAGTATGAAGGACTTTACGAACGACTGGTTATCCCTTATTGTACTAAATGCGAGTACCACACTTTGTTCCTGTTGCAACATAATTTGGGGAGTTAATTTCCAACAAACCTAATGAACATATTTAGCATTAAACCTAATGAAATTTGACAAACCATAAGCTTTGTATTCAGACAATTGTTAACAACAAGAATTTTCATTTATTAACATAAGAAGTTAAGCTGATGGGAATCAAAATCAATGAGAATGTGATTTAGAACAAGAAGATCGAGATAACCAGTCGTTCGAAAAGTCGTTCGTAATCTACGAACTGCTTGATGAAACACCCCCTGGATACATGTATATGTATTGGGCATATCTGTGGGTTCATTCTCCAGCCCCCGCCACCCCGCCCCCCCCCCCCCCCCTCCCCCTCGCACCAATCCCTCATTGCTTGTCTGCATGTCTTTACCCCGGCCAGCCCCACTCACAAAACAGCTTAAACTTAACTTGTTATTAAAATAGATATTTTAAAGATATACATGTATACTCATTTTATATTACTTACAGATAAAATTGAGTCAATGTCGAGGTAAATTGCCATTTGATCACATAGAGTTAAGGTGACTGGCGGGACTACCCTGGTGAAAGAAAAAGGAACAACTGAATGAATAAATGAATAATAAATGCATAAGTATATAATGAATAAATGATGTAAAAAATCAATCAATCAATCAATCAATCAACCAATCAATCATCAATCATCAATCAATCAATCAATCAATCAATCAATAAAGGAAATAGAATATAAGTCTCCTTAATACATGACTGTATTCCTTTCTACTATACCATACTATATCTTTTTATCTAATGTATCTTTGTTAGTCTCACTCCTTCTCTCTTGTCCCATTACCCACAGACTTTGTCTCCTCTCTCTTTCTCCCTTCTCTCTCTCTCTCTCTCTTCTCTCTCTCTTCTCTCACTCTCTCTCTCCCTCTCCTCTCATCTGACCCTATTTCCTCCCCCCCCCCCTATCTCTCCCTCTTCCTTGTCCCCCTCTCTCTGTCTCTGTATCTCATCTTTCCTCATCCCACTCTCTCTCTCTCTCTCTCTCTCTCATGTCTCTCTCTATCTCTTACTCCTCCTTCTATATCTCCCTCACCTCTCTCCTTCTCTCTCTCTCACTCCTTCTCTTTCTCTCTCTCTCTCTCTCTCTCTCTCTCTCTCTCTCTCTCTCTTCTCTCTCTCTCTCTCTCTCTCCCTCTCCCTCCCTCTCTCTCCCCCTCTCTCTCCCTCTCTCTCTCTTTCTCTCTCTCTCTCTCCCCTATCCCGCATTGCCACTACCTCTTCGCGCATGGATGACTTGGGTAATTTGTTTATCATGTTAAGAGACAGATTCGATTATTGTGACCGTCACGCTGTCAAGTACGTGTGACCATGATGGCCATTAACACTTATTAAGGTCATCAATAATTAATGACGATTCCATATTCTCGTATGACATGTAAGCTTTGAAAGGTGCACGACATGATGACTGTGTCGGAGGCAGTCTGATTTCAAAGTTTGTCAATTTATGAATTTGATGATTTTAATAACAACATTATAGTAATATTTACTCGCTTCCATCTTGCATTTCCAGTATACTTTGCGTCTATATAATAAGTCAACCTCTTTATTTTCTCTCATCTTTCTCTTACACCTAATTTCTCTCTATTTCCTTACCCCCACCCCACCTCTCTCTCTCTCTCTCTCCTCTCACTCTCTCTCTCTCTATCAATCTCTGTCCATACCACCTTACAACTACCACTTAGTCTTATACCTTTGTCCTCATATCTCTCTCCCTTTTTCTACCACTCCCGTCCTCCCTCTCTATTCATTATAATTTCCTAATTCGCTGACATAAATTGCTTCGAATTTACAAGGTGAAGGTCCTTACATGTATGTTCAAAAGTCTTTCACATAACTAAAAAATAAAGGACGATGAGGGCGTTCTTGACGATCAAACTTTATTGCAGAAAAGGGGCACGTAGGTCTAAATATTATGACCGAGGAGCATGATCATTAATTTGCCTTCCATTATTGTAAAATGTGGGGAGTGTGCGACATAACGGCTCGTACGTCATCAATCATTCATGCGGGAGAAAAACAGCAACCATTGTTTTTAATTCGAGCTACATGGTAGATATCACTTATCTTTTTTTTCATCAACAAGATGATTATAATTTTTTTTATAGCTGTTCAATGCATGCTACTCAGCACATAATGATTTATTATGACTATGTTACTTTTGCTTAAACACAAAAACAACGAGATGCCCCATATTGTAATTTTCATTTCACTTCCCGAAACCTAGTTTATGGGATTATCAAACCTTCACTCATAATTCTTTCCGTGATGTATCTTTCTTTATTGAAACAAAGATAATCTAAGGGTGAACTATCCCTGTGATTTTTTTTTCTTTGCCTAATTGATGTTGTTTTGATATTTTATTTTCATTTTTGTATCAAAATAACTCACTCATTTGAACTATTAAACAAAACAAATGGTGTGCCGTGTAATTCATCATGTAAAAATAGGGAACTTCGTATTGCACGCTAAAAATAAATGAAAAGAAGCACACATGATAATAATCAGACAGATGAGGAAAATGAGACAAAGGAAAGACGGCCTTAAAGTACAGATAGCCTATAGATAAGAAGGAGAACAAGAGAGAGAAAGAGAAAGATAGAGAGAGAGAGAGAGAGAGAGAGAGAGAGAGAGAGAGAGAGAGAGAGAGAAAGGAGAGGATAGAGGGGAAAACAGCTAGCTTCGATCAAAAGTATCGTCCTTCCTGTCATTTTAATATCCGCTGAGATTTGCGCTCATTCGCCGTTGCTTCGTCGGTGTTGACTTCCATATCTTTAACCATTTGCAGGCCATGAGAGCTACTTCTCCATTGAAATTGTCAGTATTACATGTTTCAAATCCATTTGCGGTGCATGATAAATTAAGCAACGCCGTGCAGTAGTCATTGACTCAACGCGTTACTCAAATAGAACGTCGCTCCCAGATTGTTATCAAAAAGATATTTATAATCGGGGCATCAGATCAATATAGAGAAGGGGGAAGAGGTCAGAAGGGCAGGAGGAAGGTGTGATAGGGGGTGGGGTAAGCTTGTTAACTAACATAACAAAAACTGCATTTTAACTTCGGGAAAAAATGAAATTGGGATTTTGTGTTGATATGAAAATGACTACGACTTTACATCAATGTTTATGTACTATATCTTCCTAATTCTTCCTTCAAATAAATACCTTGCACACTTTAATCTCCCTCTCTAATTCTCGCCATATGTCTTTTTCACGTAAAACCACCTGCAAATTATATCTTACAGCTGCGCTCTACATTGCATTCAATATATGATGATGTTAGTTTCATTCACTATATACCGGTTAATATAAAATACTGATTGTGATGTGATGTTATATTATACCCGTCATCTGTTGATCAGTTGCCGTTCTTGCAAACATTTTTCTTGCCAGTAGCGATCAAAACTGAGATATTGTGATAACGCCCTGGTGCCAATATTGTCTGGCCAGCTCTGATTTCGGTAGTTTAATATAGCTGGCGCCGACGCATGCTATAGTATATTTATTCTTAAATGGATGTTCTGTATGAGTTTAAGTGTATAATGTGTGTGGTTTACTACCTATCTATCTATCTATCTATCTATCTATCTATCTATCTATCTATCTATCTATTTATCTATCTATCTATCTATTTATCGATCTATCGATCGATCTACCTATCTATCTATTCATCCATCCACCCATTTATCTATCTATCTATCTATCTATCTATCTATCTATCTATCTATCTATCTATCTATCTATATATTTGTCTATCTATTTATCCTATCCATTTATATTGAATAACTACATATTCATAAATCTATCTAGTTAGATATCTATATATTTATATATATAAAAAAAGAGTATAGGATGTTGTGATGGCGCTGAAAAAAGTAAATGTAAATACAATCAAATATAATTTATATTTGTTCTTCTTTAAAGTGCTTGTGTGTGTCTGTGTATCATATCTATATATTCACCCATATGTGTTATGTTTATTTAAAATATCACGCGTACTTGCGAGTAGACGTTTGTTATACGCTTTGTTAAAGTCATATATTTTCTCCTTCGCCGTTCTCCCTCCCATATGTCTGTATGTCCTTCTCTCCACGGCAATATGCACGGTGTGATCAGAACTATATATTGTGACAACACTCGGCGCCAATATTATGAATATAGTCTGGGTGGCTTTGAAATCTGATGTATATTGGTCGCCGACGCATGCTATATAATTATGTTATTACATGTTATATGACATGCGTATATTTCTATCATGTCTACATGACTGCATGTTTTTATATGTACCTATCCATCTAAGCATAGGGCGTATCTCTCTATCCACACTATGTATATTTTGTACCTATGTACTTTCCTATTAATCTATGTCTCCATAAATCTGGGTACATTTCTATGTATATATCGATCTATCTAAAATATATCTGTCTATCAACAATGAAGTCGCATTTGTGTATGCGTGTATATGTAAAATATATGTATGGATGTATCTTTCTGTATAGCTACATATTTACATGCACATCCACAATACATGGGAGGTAAATGAACCATTAAATCTACCTATCTACCAAGTGTACCATAGCTATGTTTATATGTATATATGTATGAATATAACCATGTATCTATATATAACTATCGATCTCTCTCTATCTATCTATCCATCGATCTAACCATCCATCCATCTATCTATCTATGTATATATCTATCTATCGATGTATTTACACGCACATTCACAATATTCATCTCTATACAGCTGTACTGCGTGCGTAGCCAGCAAACCATCACATGTATCTATCTATATCATAGTTATGTAATTATGTATGTATATACGTATGTATGTATGGTTATATCTATTTATCTATCTATCTAGATCTATCTATCTATCTGTCTATCTATCTATCTATCTATCTATCTTTCTATATATCTATCTATCTATCTATCTATCTATCTATCTATCTATCTATCTATCTATATATCTATCTATCTATTTATCGATGTATTTACACGCACATTCACAAGATTCATCTCCACACAGCTGTTTTGCGTGGGTGGCCAATCATTCTACCAACCAACCATGGCGACTCCACTGGCATCATACCCGCTAGAGGGTTCATTATCAGGCCTATAGTTAGAGGGATTACCACTAAATCCCTAGCTTATCCTTTAATCTGTGATATCAGTCGGTGATATGCCCGTATTCTGTTACCAACTCCTAAGCTGTAAAAGCGTCCAAGTTAATCCAGACTCATCTTATGGCGTTTTCCAGCTTCGTTTCATGTTCTGCTGTTTCACCCACAGATTCTGATTTTTTTTGGCCTTTTTTGTGGGTATTTTTTCTCAGAATTTATCCAACAATTTTTTGTGTTGTTGTTTCTGTCGGTGCCTCCTACACTTCAAGTTTGTTTTTATATTCCATACATGAAAGATTGTACATGGCATCGTGCCTTTCATATTGTTTGACTAACATTGAACATGGACATACATGTAAAACATCACTGATATCGTAAAAATAATGTCACTAGCTCATTATTATAATAAAACAAATTAATTAGACCACTTTCTTCCCCCTCAATGCACCAAAAGGTTTCAAAACAGCATACCCGCACATTATGAACCATTCAGTACATGACCGTACTTTGACCGTGTTATCCCCCCCCCCCCCCCCTTTCTTGAGAGTGTTATTTCCTCTTTCAATAAATTCGATGTCGATGTTCTTTGTCGTACATGATACGTTATTTCACGGTGAATACACTGTATCATTAAGTTCGTAGTAATTGTGTATCAATCATTTATACAGTGTGATATATAATTATATTTTCTGCATAATGTGTTTAAGGGACCTAAGTACCCATCTGTCTGAAGATGTATAACATAAACAGTCGATTGCAGGTTCAAATCCTGTCTGGTTTCAAGATTTTTTTCTGACTTGTTTGTCATTCATTTACAGAATCTATGTATCTTGTAATACAGTATCTCCCTTCTTTTCCTCTCTCTTTATGGTGTCCTCCTACTACCCCTCTTCCCCTCACTTATATCTTCCCTCGTGCCAAATTACCACTAGATGAGTAGGACACTTCCAAAGAATACAAATGACCAGTAACCATGGTAACGGAACAATAGTTACATCCATGTCTTTCTTCTCCATTCCATCTCCCTGTTCTTTGTATGTCGCATCGTATTCTATACAATTGTAATCCAGATTTATCATCCATTCAGGGCTTCTAGAGTGTTCTCTCCCGCTATTGAATCCTCTTCATATCTTTGTGATTCCATCTCATCTCGTTTTTATTCCCACGCTCATCAATTAAGATACCAGAAATACGAGTGAGGTGGCCTCGTAATGGAAGTCCCAAGATGCTATAATCATGTGAGAGAGATTCTTATGTCCTGTATGTAAGGCTTTCTTCAGACCCCCAATCAAGGCTTTATGTCTATTTTCGTTTTGTCCTGCTCTCCCTCTTTGTGCTATTTTCTTTCTCTCTTTCTCACTCTTCCTCTCTCTCCGTTACTCTCTTCTCTCCACCCTCTCTCTCTCTCTCTCTCTCTCTCTCTCTCTCTCTCTCTCCCCTCCTCCTCTCCCCCCTCTCTCCCCCCTCTCTCTCTCCGCTTCCGTATCTCGCTGTCTTTATTCTGTCTCTCGCTATCCTCCCCACTCTCTTCTATCTTTCTCTTTGTATCTATATGATCTGTCTATCTGTGGTTTCCCCTCCCTCCCTATCTCTTCCACATTGCCCCCCCCCCCTCTTTCTTCCTCCCTCTCTCTCCCTTTTCTTCATATCTCCCTTCTTTCTCTCTCTCTCTCTCTCTCTCTCTCTCTCTCTCTCCATCTCTTTCCCCCTTTCCTCTCTCTTTCTCTGTCTCTCTCTCTCTTCCTTCCTTCCCCTCTCCCTCCTCTCTCTTCCTCTCTCTCTCAGTTCCTCATTCTTTCATCCCTCCTGTCCTTGAGTCGTGTATTCTCACTCTCTCTCACCCCTCCTCTCCTCCTCTCTCTCTCTCTCTCTCTCTCTCTCTCTCTCTCTCTCTCTCTCTCTCCCTCTCTCCCTTCTCTCTCTCTGTCTCTCTGTCTCTGTCTCTCTCTCTTTCTCACTTCCTCACTCTCTTATCCCGTCTGTCCTTGAGTCATGTTCCTCTCTCTCCTCCATTCTCCATCTTCCTCCCAATCATAAGCCCCGAGGACGACCAAACTCGTAAAAAAATATTCAACAAAATAAGTAGTTGAACGGTTATTCCTATCCAACAATTCAACATTTTCCATATTCCTGTTTTCTTTTGTTCGTGCCATACTATATTTTGCACGATTGAAATTCTGTTTTGCAATCTTGTCAGTAATTTTAAAGTTTTCACCCATTCTTCAGAAGTCAATGCCGTCTCTTCATCGATCTACGTGACGTTCCATCACTTCAAATGAGTCCCATGCTACCAATTAAGATGTAAAATACGCTACAATGTACAGACAATGCAAGTCTCAATATAATATAAAGTGACAAAAAATGTATGAAGGCTCTGTGCATCTTTGTCTGTCTAGCACCTGTCAGTGTAACTGTCTTGTATGTTACTTTTTCCTCCTTCTATATATACTGTATATATATGTTTTTGTCTTTCACACTCTCTCTGCTTATATCGCCCCTCTCTTTATCTCCTTGCCTCTCAACCCCCCTCCTCCCCCCCCCCCTCTCTCTCTCTCTCTCTCTTTTCATATCACTGATATTTAAATATGTACGACATATGTTCATCATATAATAAATTTCCCCATATCTCTTCCTCTCCCTCACCCATTCTCTCTTCCTTCCTCTTCAGCATTCTTCTCTTCTCTATCTCTTTCTTCCCCCACTTCCCTTCTCACTTGCTTTATCTATCAATCAGCTCTCTTAATCCTATTGTATTTCTTTATCGTGCTCTGTCTCCTCCTCCCCCTCTCTCTTTCTTTGTCTTACCGTACATGATATATCTTTGCACATGCTTCGTCTTCCTCACTTTCCCTTTCCCCCGCTCTCTCCTTTCCCCATCTATCTCTTTCTCTCTCTTTCCCTGTTTCTTTTCTCCCCCCCCTCTCCCTCTCTCTCTCTCTCTCTCTTCCCCCCCCCCCCTCTCTCCCTCTCTTACCCCTTCTCCCTTTCCCCCTCGTTCTCTTTCTAGATCTTTCTCTTTCATTCTCTGTCTCTGTCTCTTTTTATCTGTCCTCCCTCTCTCCATTCCCCTTTTATTGTTTTATGTTACGTCTCCATCAGCCCATCCCTCAATCATCGTCTCTCCGAGCCTGGTATCAATCTCGTTCATTCTCGTCCTTAACCTATTTCTATTAAATCCTCTCTACTTCGATCTCTAGGCCTTCTCAACTTCCGCTTAATTCTTCTCCATGTCATTGGATATTACTCCCAAACCTCTCTCTGTTGAACCCTCACCAATCCAAACCCCAAACCCTTTCCATCTACCACGTACACCACTCCCTTTCCTTACCTTACCTCCATCCACTCTCTAACCAAACCTCCGCCGTCAACCCAGGATAGTTATAATATCCATGATTATTGCTATTGAATGCTCATCATAATCCTCTTTGCATATGCCACACCTCTCTCGTATCCTCCCATGTCCTTTAACCAAACCTCTGAAGTCAATCTAAGATAAAATACGTCCATTATCATTATTCCTAAATCAATTTCTGTTAAACCTTCACCATTACATACCCCATCTCTTTCCATCTGTCACACTTCTGTCCGCTAAGCCCCTCCGTTCATCCAAACCTCTGCTACCAATCGAACATTTCACTGATTATTACTCCCATGCGTATTTCTGACCCATCATTAATTAATCCCACACCCTTTTCCATCTGCCAAACCTCTCTGCCCCTATCCCACCTAGCTAGACCTCTGTCGTCAATCTAAGACGAGAATATATCCAAGGTTTTTACTCCTATTTCTGTTAAATCCACATCATTGTTATACCCCCATCCCCTTTCTATTTGCCTCAGTTGTTCTGTTACTCCCCCCTCTCCTTTAACCAAATTCTGCCGTCAATCGAATATATGATTATCATTTCCATGTGGATTTCATACCAGTTACCGTTTCATAACCGCACTCCTCTTTCTTTCTGCCAAACCTCTGCCGTCAATCCAAGACAACTATGTCCCTGATTGTCTGATTATTTCCACAATTTTTTTTTTGTTGACTACTCATCATCACCCAAATCCGTTTAAATGTGCAACACCTCTTTGTTAAAACCCCCTTCCTCTTAGAAAAAACCTTATGTTTCCATAACCCCACCCTGTTTAAATCTGTAGCACTTTACTCTTACACCCCTCACACACACACACACACACACACACACACACACACACACACATACACACACACACAAACACACACATACACAAGAACATACACACACACATACACACCCCTCACACACACACATATACACATACACAAAAACATACACACACGCACACACACACACACACAAAATCAAACTTCTGTTGCCAATTCAATAAAATAATGCCCCTGCTTATCATTTCCAAGCCTATTTCAGTTGCACCTCCATTATTTCATATCAAAACCGCACCCTCCTTCCATCTGCAACATCTCTCTGTTACTCCCCCTCACTCCTCCTTCACCCAAACCCCCTGCCGTCAATCCAAGATAATATTCCTCGAGTGTACTTGAACGCGTTGTTATTATTTGCACTTCTACCGTCTCTCTCGCCTCGCTCGCACACCACTTCTCTCTCTATCGCGGAGAGCGAGCCCCTAGCTCCGACGAGCGATCGGCACACACGGCGCGCGTGAAGCCAGCGGGAGAGTTTACTCTAGCGCAAAGTAATCGAGGTATAAATTGCTCCGCCACGAACGCGCGGGTGTCATTTTTTACCACCACGCTCACCACTCTCCGATCATGTCGATGACAGACGTTGAGTAACTCGTCCGTGTAGCATGCACACACACGGTGTCTGTGTGGGGTTAGCCAACGCGGACCATGTATCTACGACTATGGCTCCAAGTGCACGTAACTTTCTGGAATATCTGCTTTCTTTATATCATTTGCGCCCAGCAAAGCCTCCATGGAGTAGCGGACTCTCTATCTTCGATCACGAATCAAACAATTCTTGTATCGTCAAGTAGCGATCGGGAGACTGCGTCGGCTTTCTTCTCAATAGATTCAGCTTCTTCCTTTGTAGCGGTAAGTCCAGTCGTCACTGCGTCACCTGTGGATCTCGTGGAATTATCAGGAAGTCTAGCGCCCAGTCCTCTTGCTACCCTGCCGGTGGTATCTGCTACTGCCTGGGGTGACGTCGCGTCTTTTGGCGGCGGTCTAACGGCGCCGCTGTCCGCCACTGCGTCAATGACGGCTGCGTCAGTTCAAGACTCTAGCGTGGCGCAACAGCATGGCGCAACGACGTTTTGCGCTACGTGTTCACAACCTTTCATGACGACGTCTCTTAGAAGTGCCTTTCCTCATACTGAGAGTGACACGGTGTCTCACACGCTTTCACGCGATTTCTACGCAACGCCGCTTCTTTCATCACCGACTTCTGCGTTTGACTCCGGCGCCTCTGTCCCGGAATCTTCCGCTTTGGAACCTTTTACTTCGGCCGATGAAACCGCGGTGTTATTTTCAACGCGGCAATATTCCTCAGTAAGTGATTATCCTTGGTCGTCAAATGAAACGCCAATAGATTCAACGCCTATGACGTCATACGCGCATTCTCTATATTCGGCCAGTTCACAGTCAACATCAGTGTCATCGCAACTGTCGCCGACGCATTCATCAAGTACTTTAGTGACAAATTTTGGATTAATGTCATCAGCGCACACGCCATCCTTATCTGCGTCTACACCTCATCTATCAGTGTCGCCCGGGCGGACTTTCTCATCGACGGCGACTCCCACTTTGCAAATATTGTCTTATTGGGAGTTGAACAGCGCGACGCCCACGTGGTCGCAAGGTGACTTAGGCCCCGCTTTGCCCACATCTCTCCCGACCCCCTCCCAGACTCTACCCCTCTCTCCATCCCCATCATTCCAGCAGGCCGGTTCCATATCTCCACATATGACTCTCTCACATTCCCCTTCGATACTACCCACACCATCGCTCTCCGCCTTTACTACTCAGTCTTTTACTCCTTCACCACCATCGTCAATATCAACATCAACATCATCATTATCACCATCATCAACATCATCACCATCATCATCATCATCATCTCCGCCACATGCGGATGCGCAGGCCTCCAGCGCTCCCTCCTCACTACCCTCCCCGCATCTCCCGGCGATGCAAAGCCCCGAAACACCCTCCCAAGCCACTGGATCCATTTACCTCGAATTCACCGCTGTAACATCCAGCATCGAGACCTTGGTAACCGATGCAGCAGATCTCCTCCAATCTAGTCCTCTCGTTACCATGACAGCAGCCACCACTCCACCTCGGATGATATCAACATCAGCCTCGCCTGCTCCCTCGACGCCCGGTGCAGCCTTATCGGATGAGAACCCCGGGACCTACAATCCTAATGGCCGTGAGTATCATGTCATAATCACCAGCCGTAGTCAAATCACGCCATCATTGTAATGCTACTACTTTCGCACTCCACATCCTGTGATTATTTTTCTGTGTTAAAGGTGATGTGTAGCGCAGTCAATATTACATCATAATGACCAGCAGTATTCAAATCACGCTGTGATTTTGTTATAATGCTACTTCTTCCTCGCTCTATTTCTATACTGACCATTCCGTGTTAAAGGTTATGGGTAGTACAGTCAATATCACATAATAATCACCAGCCGTATTGAAATAACGACGTGATCTTTGTCTTATGCTACTATTTCTACACTCCACCATGTCCACCCTTATACTTCTTTCTCTGTATTAAAGGTAATGTGTACTGTGTAGTACAGTCAATATTCCATCATAATCACCAACCGTATTCAAGACATGCATGATCTATGTATATGCTACTACTTCTCCTGCTACTATTTTCTTAATCCAACCCAGTACTTAGTTTTCCGTGTTATTACATTATGATTACCAGCCCTATTCAAATCACGCCTTGATTCCTTTCTTATGCTACTATTTCTTCACACTCCAATCCTGTACTGATTTATTCCGTGTTGGAGGTAAGGGTAGTAGAGTCAATATCGCATCATAATCACCAGCCGTATTGAAATCACGCCGTGCTCTTTGCTACTATTTCTACACTCCAACCCCGTACTTATTTTCCGTGCTGAAGTTAATGGTTAACACAGGAAATATTATTTCCGTTATAATCACTAGCCGTATTCAAATCACACCATAATCGTTTGGTGTTGCTCCTATTTCCCACTCTATAATTGTTTATGTATCACTCCGTGTTGAAGTGTAATAATTATAAGGGTGAAGACCATGGGACTTGTTATCAATGGAGTGCCGTTATGCCATGGGTATGGATCCCATTCTCGTTTGATTTCAGGGATGGTATTCTGTTTTGACTTAACTGTTGGCTTCAGTTCCGCAACGATCCTCTCCTGTCATTAGCGCAGATGTTGACTGGGGCACTTTTCAAAATAGCAACTGACGTGGCTAAGACATTGTTTGACTTAAAGGGATAGTTCAACCTAATATCATTTTTGTTTCAATAAAAGCGGACACATGAAAGAAACATACGAGTGAACGTTTGATGAAAATTCGTCATAGGATACAACAGTTATGATAGTTTAATTTTTTGATTTTGTGATTTGGTCGCAAGGTGACTGTAATAGGTCCAGCTTTGTCCACACTTATCATCATGGTGAACTATCCCTTTAAGGTTTTTTTTTTTCAGAATACCACCCATTATAAAAATTAAGACAATATCTAAAATGCTAAAAACATCGTTGAAATCAAACGAGATCCAGTGGAGCTAGTGATGAAGTCAGAACGGTTCTGCAATGTTCACTTTACGAGTTCTACTTCTTACCTTTAAGATGACGTAGAAGTGAGTAGAAGCATGATCCATGCTCGTGATAGTTACCTTGTTTGACATACCCTGCGTGTTCCCATTGGTCCCTCAGGAATAGCTTGCAATCATGCTGTTATCTATGCGATCAGCTTTCCTTCCCTTATACAAAACGTGATGAATTACATTATTTATACAACGGGAGATGAATCCGAGACATAAATTAACGTGTAAATCTTTATCTTCAACGTATATATTTTTTTGCTCGCTATCATCCTTTCCCGCTACTATTTCTCACCCGACTCGATTATGATAATACCATATCTAAACAGATGATGTACATGTAGTTCTATGTTACAATCGTCGGAATAATGAATGTTCGAAATAACGAAACGTCCGTTTAACGGACCTTGTAAGTAACAAGGCTTCGGATTAATGAACCTTCCGAATAATATAACTCCCGAATAATGAACCCTCGGCATAACAAACCTTTAGCTTACCGGACTTTCTGAATGACGGAGCTTCGGATTAACGATCCTTTAAACAAAGAGCCTTTAGAAAAATGAAGCTTCACATTACCGAACCTTCGGGTTAACGAACACTCTAAGTAACGAGCATTCCGAAAAAAACGAGCTCTTGGATTAACTAGCGTTCGGATTAACGAGCCTTCGGAATAATGAACCTTCGGAACAATACGCTTTCAAATTAACGAACCTTTTAAATGTAACCCGATTAATATCTCTAATACGTTGGCGAGGATACACAATTATATTATATTATATTATATTGTATCATATTATATTATAATATATTATATTATTTTACTCAGGTATTTGCGGAAGTTTCCTCCATTTCAACATGTTTAAGGCCACCGCAGATAATACGATTTCCCCTCAATTTTGTAGTCGGAAGGACCCATTACTGGATAAGTGACGTCACCGTCTTGCAGAAATCTAATGGGCGGATTCTGCGATGCCTCTCATCGTGTCGTATATGGTGGCTTTTGAAGTAATGCATCATTATGTAGTTAGACATACGATTCCACTTTAATAGATCACTACCTTGGAATGGATCGGATACATATCACAAATAACATTTACGTGTTCGTGTTATATTCATAGATATTGAAGGTTAATAACATTTTATATCACATGACAAACATCATGCTTCAAATACGTCATTTCGAAAGAATTTCTTTTAATATGGGTTACATTTGATGGATCTCTCGTACACATGTTGGCATGTCGTACGACATATCTACAGAGCGATTTATGAAAAATGACTTAGATATAGAATATAAAATAAACTTCTCATCGAATCGGTTTTGTTTGCATTGATATGTTACAGGCTTCTATTTGTAATTTACAATTTATGGATAAGCGAAATTCGAGAGGAATCTGTATGGAAGAAAAAATAAGGAAAACATTCTATTTGATAATTACGTCTGTAAAACTGCACCGATGATGCTGAGAGCCTTGATATCTTTCATTCTCTTGATTTCATAAACATTGTAAATGAAATTGAAATGAAATGTGAATAACGCTAGTCTAAAGGGATGCGTGAGAATGAGGTGTGCATGTAAAGTGTGATAGTACAGCTCATACCTGTGCGTGCCATTGGTTTGTTGATTCACCATCAGTGTAGACAAATCCCATAGAACAGCAGGTTGTATGGTGTACAAAGGGTAGAGTGCGATAGTAAAGCTCACCTCTTTACCTGCCGATGGTGCGTTTTGGCACAAACAACACAAACGAAGTCCATAGACCAGCTGTTCGCCTGGAACACAGAGGGTTAATCCTCTCAGATCTACTGACACGAAGATGAAGTAACTTAATGTAGCTATCAGGGTTTGGTACTGAGAGGGCTAAAGGGCGAGAGAAGAGAAGGAGAAGAGAAGGATATGAAGAGAGGGGTATACCTCCGATGCTTTCATAATACTTCTGATATGATTCGATTATTTTGATTTTACCTTGCTCCAAGACTGTGGAACATTTCTGATCCAAACTGAAATATAGAGTATAACATTCGAAGACAAAGAGAAATAGTGATAGATGAATCAAGATATATATATATATATATAGAGAGAGAGAGAGAGAGAGAGAGAGAGAGAGAGAGAGAGAGAGAGAGAGGGGGGGGGGAGGACCAGAAGAGAGACAGAGACAGAGATGGAGAAAGAAAAAGAGGAGAGAGAAAACTTGGAAGGGCCGGAAAAGATAAATGAGAGAGAGAAAAGGAGACATAGAGAGAGTGAGAAAGAAAAAACAAACCGACAGAGAATCCTTTTCTCCTTACATATACAGTACATTGTGGCATGTTTTGAATTAGTTGACATCAATTGGTGCATGTGGCTTGTAGCGCTCTACTTACGACAAGGTTATTTACATATAATTGAGCTTGGAGATGGCACATGCACCCACAATGATTTCTTACACCACGGATGAAAAGAAGACACGTCACCTTTCCATTGTGGCAACAGATGTAATCTAGAAGGAAGCAGTGAAGGTGGTTGATTGAGAACATTACGTCAATAGATAATACTCCTAATGCTCCCTGTTAGCAGGTATCAAATTGAATAAGGCTAAAGACAGCATCGGGTTAAAGATAATCAGCTAAGACTGTAAATGTTGCGCATGTTGTTGGTGGTGACGATAATGACAAAAATTATGGAGGTGATAAAGAAAAAGATGAACAGGATGGAGATGATGATGATGATGATGATGATGATAATGATGATGATGATGATGATGATGATGATGATGACGATGATAGTGATGATGATTATGATGATAATGACGATGATAGTGATGATGATGATGATTGGAATGATCACATTGATAATGACGACGATGGTGAAGATTATGGAAAGGATGGTGATGATGATGATGATAGTGATATTGATGATGGTGAGGATGACAATATTGATGAAGCTTTCTAAACAACATCGGGAAATACATTCGAAAATACAAGACTAAGCAATAAAAGGTTGTACTTGTTATATTTTGTAAGCCATTCTCCAGCTCCAGGACAGAGCAACAACATTATGCCACTTACAAACATTCAAGAGGTACTTACGATAGCACTCACTACTTCACGCCGTTTTAATATATAACTTTGTTAACCCTCTGAGTGTTAGAAGCAATTTTGCTGTGTGCTAATTTGTATGTGTACTAATAATCAAATGATCTACAAATGACACATTGAACACATTAAGAGTTCAGCTACATTGTACTTACTATGGCAATATCTAATGTTGCGTAAACACAATTTCTTGTATTGGTGATATACTAGAAGCAGAGTTCCACGAAACATGATAATAGAGAAAATAACTGTCACCTTTCAGGAGCTTGCTCTCAAGGATGTTGGACATTAAATCCAAATGGAAAAATAGGGTTTAATATCTTAAGACTAGTTACTGTATTTTCTCTTTATTTCTCAGTATGTAGGGGGAGCTGGAGAAGTAATCGAGCATCATTAGTCTACTTTGACCAGACCCCTTTATTAAAACGTTTGGTTTAGAAACAGCCAACAGCCTTGGGGCAAGACTACCGTTAAGAGTGACCAGCTCAATGCGTAGCTGGACAGGCATCAATCAAACTCCGAGCACGCACTGAAATCAGCGTGCGGGCAATAGTTATTAGCGTCTCGCCCCATTAGCGGGGAATAGTACGCCATATAGCCTGGACATCCGAGGATGATTCATATTGATGGCAGGGTGGTTTGCATACAGATACAGCTGTGTTCACATGGAAACTTGTTTTTTGGTTGCTGCTATCGATCACCGATAGCAGTTTCCCGCCGGTGTTTTCACCGGACGCGCGGCTAAAACTATGCCGCCGGCACCTGTTTGATGCGCATGTAGTGATGTATTGACGACAGTGTGAACGAACGAATAGACATGATGGAGCTGTGGTCAATATAATGACAGAAGATGGGAGAAGATTTCTCCTGTGGGAACGCACTCTGACCTCTCTGGTAGTGAGGTGATATTGATGTAATATCATGAATATTGGGGGCGCAGTGCGGATGACCCAGTCACAAGCGGTGAATAGAATATTGCTGGTTTTTCTCTTGATCTAAGAGTTTGAGATGAAAGGTTAGCATGATGAGCAATATCTGGTTAGCCTGGAGGAATAGGGGCAAAATCGTGACAATGACAATAGACAGGGGCATAAGAAGACATATGGTACAGATATGGAGAGGGGTAGGGGATGATAAGGGTTGACAATGTGAGAGAGAGAGAGAGAGAGCGAGAGAACAGACTAACACAAGATCCATTAAGCTATTAATATATTTGTATAATTCAGCTGTGAATATTTTTAGCTCACATCACTTACGATAAAAGCCACGTAAAAGCGTACATGATATAAATGACGTAGGTATTGACTTAGAGAACTAAATGTAATATGATTGTCTCGCACTTAACCGTGATCAATTAGGAAACAAAGTAAGAGACTGACGCGAACACGTTTTCCGTTTGGTTGACTCAGAGGCTCAGTGAGAGAGGCGATGAAAGAGACAACGAACAAACCATGCACTCATTAAGCAAGTCTACCCAAATATGACAAGCTGAAAGTAATGGCTGTAGAGAACATACAACAATATAGTGGGGTTTGTATTGTGACAGCATACGTGCCGCCTGTCAATTTAACTTGTGTATTTGTATGCTTCCCTGTTCTCCTCCCCCCTATCTCTCTCTCTGTTTGTCTGTCTCTCTCTCTCTCTCTCTTTCCCTCTCTCTCTCTCTCTCTCTCTCTCTCTCTGTTTGTCTGTCTCTCTTTCTCTCTCTTTCCCTCTCTCTCTCTCTCTCTCTCTCTCTCTGTTTGTCTGTCTGTCTCTCTCTCTTTCCCTCTCTCTCTCTCTCTCTCTCTCTCTCTCTCTACCCCCTCCTTTCTCTCTCTCTCTTTTTCTCTCCCCCCCCTCTCTCTCTCTCTCTCTCTCTCTCTCTCTCACCACCGACCCCTCATTCTCCCTGTCCTAACTCTATTAATGGGTGTGTCAATTTATGAAGACGGCCGCGCACATTGCTTAGTTATCTAATCAGTTTATTTGATTAGTAGATGGTTATTCTATATGGATGCCAATAATTTGTACACTATTACGTTACCCCCTTTTACAGTATGTACACGTGGAAGAAAACAAATGCTCACACGCATATTGATGTCACACATTTAATTCCTTTTTCTGCCAGACTCCATACTGCCCTATGGGAATGGTGTGTATTACAAGTGCAAAAAAGCCTTACCGGTGCATAAAGAGTTAACTCCTTCTCTACCTGACTTCATATTGCCCTATGGGAATAGTGTGTATTACAAGCGCAACAATGCCTCGACGGTGCATCAAGAAATACATCTTTTTCTGCCAGATTTCATACTGCAATCCCCCGCGACCTGCAGCGATCTGCAACGATTTCTGACCCGCTGTCGGTTACTCTTGTTTACTGGTTCCCATTGTCATACGATCAACAACAAAAAAGTTCCCGAACAGCTACGAATTTTCAACCATGGCGTTCGTAACTACTCGCACGGCAGAGAAAGCCTCACATAAAGGTTCACGTTTGGTCATGTAGTGTATGCATATGGTATAGACAAGCCTACCGTTTGGTATAGCGTGAATTAACGACGACCTGACGAAAATATATATTATTATTTTATTCACGATCTTCAGCGCTGGATTAGAGAATCAAGGCCATGCACTGAATATTGATAGGATTGATAATTTCCACTCACCCGGTAAAAGGCGTTGAGCGACAGAGCCACCATGAGAAAATGAACAAGTTAATCAGAAATAAAAAAAAAAGCAATAATTGCTATATTGAAGGTTTCTGATTAATTCACTGCTGATGATTGGCACTCTTCTGACTTTAGTCAATTTGGGAGGTGATGGTGAGATAAGGTACATATTTTTTGTGTCCAACTGAGGGCTGTACGAATTAAAGTGGTTTCTTTATCAACTGACCTTGCCCTTGTTACTTTACGCAGCCTCGCTTCCAGGCTTTCGAGCATTTTTATTCCCAGCTACACTTTTGAATAGTTGGGTCTGACTGCATTACACTAATCATTCTCAATTCCTTCTCCTACTCCACTACGGATGGAGAACAGAGAAGTGTAGAAGAGTGACTATTCTTGTGAATTCTAAACTCCATTTTTCAAGTGTAAATGTCCCAAAGGCTGGATGCAAGCCTAACAGCTAGAGGCGTCCGATATCATTCTGTTGGATATATTAGCCTGTGAGTTGGAAATGGAGAACTGTGGTTTTGTCTTTCGGTCCTCCGTTTCGAGTAACACCTGTTTAATGATAATGATCCATTTAGTATCCTTAGAAAACTCTGTATGTTGATTCACATGAATTTACAAATTTACATTTTTTAGCAGCATTATCATGTATCTTGTAACATGTAACTTGACATCTTGCGCACTTAAAAATAACATCTTAACTGTGCTCCATGTGTCTTTATCTCGCAAGTAATTCACACAAATCTCATAGAGCAGCAGATTATCTCGCTCATTCAGGTTTCAGCGTTTCTCATTGATATAGTGCCTTCGTTTTTTTTTGTCTTCACTCTTATTTTCTCATTAGCATGGGTATTCTTTAACTTTTTTATTATCTCATAGCCAAACTGGATTTCGCTTTAGATAATTCCATCTCCGTCATCACCTAAGTGCCTCTATATTTGATGTGATTTTACCATTGTCACATAAAGTAGATCATGGCCACACTTGCAGGTCTGTGTCAGTTAAAATGTGGCGCCTTATTATCCCATAATTTACGTAATACTGTATGCTCTCATTTCTAATCGTGTCACTAGCGTTAAGATTTTGTGTCCACATGTATTTCCAAACCGAAACTGCATCAGCTTTCGCTAATTCCATCACTGTCAATCAGTTTCCTTTACAATTTATTTTATTCAACAATTCTCAAATAGATCATGGCCACACTTGCATGCCAGTTGCAGTTCAAACATGGCTCATTAGTAGTTTACAACTTACGTGATGTTCCCCCTGTTAATCATGTCATTCATTACCGTTAGCATTAACATCTTGCGTCATAACCCGATTCCGTCAGTGCCCAAGTATTCTTGGCAAATCGTTTCATTCAACCATTTTCACACGTATCATGCGTACTTTTCACGACTGACACATTCGATAAATGGCGCCTTAATAATTCATAATTTGCGTCATACGTTCTCTTTTTTAATCATGTCATTATCATGAAAACTTATGTCTATTTTCAAACCAAAACTAAATTTCGTTTTAGATAATTGCATGACGTAAATGCCATCGCAACCTTGACATGTTGTTTCATTGAACCAGGATTCTTAAGGATCATGGATACTTCTTTTACATGAGTTATTGTAATACAATTGAAACATGACGCCTTAAGAATCGTGAATTTGTGTAATATCGTTCCGACTCCGCTTCACTGTATTACGTCATGAGCATGAATATTTCTTTTAATCTCATTTCCATTATCGAAATACCTCAGATAATTCGATCGCCGCTATTGCTGAGTCTCATTGACACGATTAACAAGTTGTTACATTTAATCATTTTCGCAACTAGCATTCGTACTCTTTACCAAGTGACAGAGTTGAACGATGGCGCCTTAACAGTTAAAACATTACGCAATAGGCTTACTTCCTCTATCGGCTACCTTCTTATAACGTCATTGGCATTATCATTATGGTCATACTTCTATCTGTTCATATCGAAACGGGGTTTCGCTTTACATAATGCCCTCTTCGTAATAACCCATGTCTTCTTTACATGTTGTTTGATTTAACCAGTTCTTATAAGGATTATGCGTACTTGTTCACGCTGGCACAGTACAACAATGGCACCTTTAGAGTACTGAACATGCTGAATGAACTTAAAACCTTACATTTTTGCCAACCTTCTATTACGTCATTAGCATAACTTTTTTGGCCTCATTTCTTTCTGTCCATATTGAATTGGGTTTTTGCTTTAAATAGCTCCATCTCCGTCATTTCTCGAGCTTCGTTGACGTAAATGTTTGATGTTAACAGCGTTCACATTATACGGTTACATGCTATACATGGCGAAATCTAAGTTAAATCTTCGACCAGTGGTGATCTTTAAAATGACGTCATAATCCTTATGGTGCAACCTCGTCATTTTACACGTAGTTCTCAGACCCGTCGTGCCTATGACGTTAACCTATCAGAGTGATTGATATTTGCATGATATTCTTGACATTGCATTTTATTCATGAATATTCATAGCTCTTGGTATTGTATCTGTCATGACGTATACTAGTCTTCGTAATTACTACTCTCGTGACAGTCAGACGGTATTGGCTATGTTGACCTTGGAAGAAAACATTGGATTCTATACCTACAAGCATACACACTTCTTTTCCAATAATGTTTATTCAGTTCCATTCAAAATTATACATGATACAGCAATATCCTCTAATTATTACTGTGCATAATAACAAACTTAAAGGATTTTATCACAATAAACGAAAACACGCACGCACAGACTACAAACATTAAACACACACACTAGTATACACACAGTATATATAATTCAAACGATTCAACTTGTAACGTATACTTCTGATATATATTGTGTAGCTCAATGTCATACACGGAGCAACAGATGGAAAACAACCGAGCTGAAAATCTATATTAAGCTAAAAAGATTAATTTTATTGGCTTTGTACTATCCGAAGCGACGAGGATGCAGCTATAGCGGCCCTGACTCTCCAATCCACGCCTTATTAGTCATATAATCCATTATTCTAGACATGTTCAACCAACCAGCGTGAGCGCGCCAATATAAAAGCGACATAATATCCGCATCACTACCAAATATCTTCCACTGGAAGCCCAAGTCCTTCTACAAACCCGCATACATCCATCATAGCCATGGTTTGGGGCGCTGCGCGCGATGAAAATTGTGATGAAAGTAGCCGACAAATGAATGAATTCATGCCGGCATATTTTCGACTCCATTTTTATTTGATGATGGAAACGAGTCACTTACCGCAAGTAAATTGCCTTCATAAATGTTGCATAAATTCGTTATGAGGCGCCGTATTAAAATATTGGCAGCCTTTACTTACATACATCGTGTTGCTTCTTGTTTAAAGCATGTACACTTCTCTTACTAATGATCCTGTAATAATGTTTAGCCTTGGACGTGGCGAAACGAACAAAGACCACCGCGGACTATCTAATTTTACCACGATTTTGCACTCGTTTTGGCGTAGGACTAAAAATGTGACGTCGCCTTCGTGCGCAAATCCAATGACCGGATCCTGCTATTCAGCCAGTCGCAGGATCGTACGTCTGATCAAATCGTGTCGTGTGCAATGGTCTTCATACATCATCATCCATACATTGCCATGATTACGTAACACACATTCAGCTGATTGTAATTTGCATCGCTCCCCAAGCATACCAAGGCGCCAATACTATGACAATTATCTCATTATGGCGACCTTGTGCCGCGTACTAGACGGTATGCCATTCAGCACGACGCAAACACCACCATCTATTCACCTTCTCCATTACACGCGTTTGTGATCGTTGTTCTCGCGTATCGTTCGTCTAGGCAAAGCAACTTAACAATCGATCTATAACACAAGGCTTATCAAGACCATGATAACTAATTCCAGTCTATATTGTTTAGAATGTCTGTAGCTCCGAGTGTATTTCTTTTAATCATGCTTCCGCTTCCAATAATCATTATTCTTTTTTATTCATTCATTTAAAATCACATACAGGGAACAGCAGGTTTAGACAATTACTGTTTTTCCACTTTTCGATTGTTCTTCTGTGTATTGTTGATGCTATAATTAGACAATAGGTAGACAACCTTTACAAAAGTTTGATATGGTTCATGTAATCCCACCGATGTTAGACTACGCCGGCACAACGCCCCCTCTTAGATCCCAGCTGAGAGCGCGGCTCAAACTAATGATTGCTTTTTTAACGAAACATTTTTTAAAAGTTGAAGTCACGAGAAGAGCAATGACGTGTACGGTTGAGTACTTACAATGCAATCATGCTCTTAGTACCACTATCAGGGATAATTACGATTGACCAATCCGCTTTCCATTTTGGGCTAAACCCTAAGGCGGAAGTTGCGTGGGGTCGTTGTGACGGCGCAGCGCCCCCATATACATTAGTCACTTACCACTGCCAAGGTTACGCCCATTTTATCACTAATTCGCCCATTTTTTTTCTGATGAGTGGTTTAGAGACAATTTTTTGCTAACACGAGAAATGTGACGCGGTTATAGAAGGCTGTATCCCGATTTGAAAAAAGGGTTTCTGCATGTCAATGTCTACAGGCGCCAATTATGGGAAAGTGAGTAAGAATGTGAAACAACACCGAAGACGATTTCATGAGATGATTATACAATATATTACATCATTATATAGCGTGATATCTCGAGGGAGAAAAGAAGCGTGTTTTTTTTTATACGGATTGGTTAAGTACGAGTGGTCGCTTAGCAGGTTTTGATATAAAACCTTGTGAGTTTGGTGATATTGAAAGTGGGAGTAGGAAGCTTGAAAAGAAACTGATATTTCTAGCTAAAAAAGAAACATGCATTTTAAAGGGATAACACACAGGAAAGCCTTCATCTTAGGATGTCTAGCAATGATTGATGAAGAAAAGTTATATCACAATCACTGACATTGGAAAAGAAAACGATGATAGAAGCTATCAGTCGCCTTGAAAGAATTCTCCAGGATTTCCATAATCATGTCCCGATCGCCATCACGGCCTCGCTACGATGCTCAGTTTACAAATTAGGGAATAGATATTCTAAGATGCTTAATTGCATCACCAGATTTATTCAGAAATAAAGCCGGAAGATGAGTTGTTGAGCCTGAGGAAATGCTGTTTTATCCTATAGATTTACATTTTGATAGAATTTTCAACATTTGCAATTGTGTTTATTGTGTGTACGTGTAACAAGGAGACCTGAGGCATATGTAGTTTATCTTATATTGTGTTTAAGATATCATAACTGTTCTCACAAAGCCAAAGGAAAACAAATTCTGCTACTTTTGTCGATGCCATTAAGTTTTTAACATGGGGAAAGTCGATAAAACATAATGATATACGTGTCATTTTTAAAGTTAATGTAAATATTTTGTTGGTTTTTTATATCGTCTTAGGATGTTGTCATCCCTCAACGCCATGATCAATACCTTCCAGCCGGATTTGGCTTGTAACCGTTGAGTTATAACCGATCAAAAGTGAAAAATGTGGTTTTTACAAGCAGTACTATGGGGTTTTGCGGTTTTGCGGGCTTACATGTCGTGACGTCAGGAGACTGAGCCTAGTAATTGTATGATTGACGATAATTGACGATGTTCTTCCAGGAAGCCAGTTCTCCCATGATCGACTTTCTTTTTTCTCTCTCCCTTTTCTCTCTTCTTTGTCTTTCGACAAGGAAATTAAAATGAGTGAAACGCTCTGCAAATAGGCTTTCTACCGCTACCCAAGCCGAAGATCATTCAATGTCTGTTTTAATCTACCCACCATGTCCATATTGCGATGAGATTGATGCCATAAAAGCTGATTTCAATCCACCTATTTATTACGTCGGCACTCCCCTTTTTTCAGTCTTTTTCTTTCGCTTTCTCAATCATTGTAAATGACTCATGGTCGCTTCGTCCTTGACAGATGACTAGCATATGAAGCCAACGCCTATAAAAATCAGATTTAGCGTAATACTTGGAGCTATTGCTAGATTAAAAGCTTCATGGTGATAATGTTACTACAAAAGGCCTTTCTCTATTATTGAATGTTTTACCCCTCTTCTTTACTAGTTCCTCTCTTTTTGTAAATTTCCTTTCTTTATTTTCGTGACTTCTTAATCCCTCATCTCCGTTAGTGTCTTTGTATTTATACTTCGCTCTTCCTCGCTTTAACCCAGTCTCTCTTACACCATACATTCTCTGTCTCTGACTCGTTCTCTGGCTCTGTATGTCTTTCACTATACCATAATCCATTTCCCCAGACGACCTCATGTTTTTCAGCCTTCTCATGTGGACGTCTAAATAAATTATTCAATCCAACAAGAGTTATGGATGTATATTATGTTTATTATTCCCTTTCTACATTCTCTCTTCCCACTGGCACCGATGTTTACTCTGAATAATATACGGTAGACCGACAACATCTTTACATGTCTCTTATTTCCAACTTACTCTGGTAAGAAGGTAAAATAGTCGTACCGAATATTTATGCCGATACGTATGAGAAATGCACTTTTTTGCAGTCAAAACCTAATTAGTACTTCTGAGTGTGTTGGCTGGGGAAATCCACAGTAAACATGTTAAAGCAATACAATAAAATTGCGTCCTTGGCCTAGTCTAACAAAAACGACAACAATGAGGGTGCCATTGTCCGGGAATCGGGTGAAGGTTGGCGCTGATGTATTCTGGGAGCTATATTGGGTCCATTCTTCAACACGAAACCAAGAGATGGTTAGTTGTGTTTTGACGATACCATTCTCCGTCTAAGTTGCCAAAAATATAATTATAGCGTTAATTCCCTTAATTGTTTATGTTTCAGTTTTCATTATTGGCATTGTCTATCTATTCTTTCTCTAATTATGTTAGGTGTGGACATTTACATCACTTCTTTCACTCACATCCCTTTCTCTCCCAACCAAATACAAAGAGAAAGATGAAATAATGAATCTTGAAACCAATGTCAACTATAAATAATAAATATATAATATAATGTAATAATGATAATTAAATATAAATAATTATAAATTGTACTGTAAAGCACTTTCCCCGACGTCGACTCAATGCCAAAATTTGTTACAAACCTATGTTTATTTGTCTTTAACCTTATATTAAGCTTATTGCATAACACATGATTAAATGCGTTTTAACTCTTCATACGGCCAATACGGTATGCTTACCCTAGTAATACACATCATTTCTATAGGGAAGTATGGAGTTTGGCAGGGAATGAGTTGACTCTTTATCCACCATTAAGGCATTTTTGCACTGGTAATACTCACCATTCCCATAGAGCAGTACGGAGTCTGACAGAGAAAGAGTTAACTCTTTATGCGCCAATGAGGCTATGTTGCACTGGTAATACACACCATTCCAATAGGGCAGTATGGAGTCTGGCAGAGAAGGAGTTAACTCTTTATGCGCCATTGAGGCTATGTTGCACTGGTAATACAAACCATTTCTATAGGGCAGTATAGATTTTGGAAGAGAATAGATAGAATAGAGAATAGATTTCATGACAGGTTAGACTCCGAGGTTCAAGTTGAACGATACCATCTTTGAAAAACGCCATCGATCGAGGGAAAACCGCACGATTGTCATTAAAAAGCGCCTGTCAATACTGACGGCTGCGAGAATGGACGAGCGAAAGATGGTATCGATATTCACAAAGTGCTTTCTTGGAAATCTAGGTCGGAGTATGCGTCAAACCCTGTTTTCTATTTTTATAGTATTTTAAGGGGGCTATCAATCTACACCAGGCAACGTTTTTACCATTGATCGAAGAACCGAGTCACTATTAAAGCAGCACATGCATTGTGTGATACCAGTAGGGTGAGATCGATATAGTTAGTTAACATAATTGATAAATTCATATAAGACTGCAGAGATTTTAATGCTATACACAATTAAAGTAAGCTCAAGCTCAACAAATAAAAATATAATGCATGTTTTTCTTCCCATAGTTTATGTTTTTTTTCAACCACACTCTCTCTCCCTCTCTTCTTTTCGCCCGTCTTATTGTCGCTCTCAATCCTTCTTTGTTTTCTCTCCTTTTCCATCTCACTCTGATTCTCTTTCTCTGCTAAGCTCTTTCTTTTTCATTTTATCATCTTTATCTCTTTCCTCTCTCCTTCTTTCCCTTCCTCTTTCCCGCCCTTTTGCCACTCTCACCTCTCTTTCTTTCTCTCTCTAATTTTCGATCTCATTTTGATTCTCCCTCTCTGCTTAGCTCTCTCTCTCTCTCGCGCGCGCTCTCTCTCTCTGTCTCTCTCTCTCTCTCTCTCTCTCTCTCTCTCTCTCTCTCTCTCTCTCTCTCTTTATCTCACTCTTTCTACGTCCCCTATCTCTGTCCCACCCCTACTCTCCTTTATCTCTCTCTCCATTACCTATTAATAAGCACCATAACATGTTTACATTGTACATCCAACTATTGATTATTTACTCTACCGTGCTCTCATCAAATGCTAATATCGCGTGTGTAATGGATGTATGCCTATCTTTTAAAATGCGTGTTTTGCTTATGTCATGTATGTCCTCATCACTCCTTAGCCTGACATCCAGTTTTTTGGACATTATTGATCCAAACTGAATAAAAAAAAGTCTAGCACGCAGAAGACATGTTACTTTTTCTCTTCTTCATTTTCCTATTCATGTTGGGGCAAGCCGAAGATACATTGAGAATGATTAGTCTACTGCATTCAGACCCATTTATTTAATTATGTATATATAGTTTTGATTGAAATGCATAACAGGCTTGAAGCCAGGCTAATCGCGTTATCAAACAATCTGTCGACCGGGGTATCTATCGTTCCATCTCTTGATTTTTCGACGCAATTGTACGGCGCTGTGATCTATCATTATACCTGCTTGGATCAAGCTCGAGAGCAGTGTACGCACACAAAGTATTAATCTCCGTATGATGAGCATTACGGGGTAATAAGACCCTGATAATAGGATGCATGCATTAACCCTGTATGTATCAGGCACCATGCTGCTAATATGGGCTGCATGTGCGCGTTTTATTAACTCCGCGCGTTGAGCATTACCATGGTTACGGGTTAATAAGACCATGATGACGCTATGCCTTGAATAACCCCTTATGGATCAGTCAAAAATTGCTCTATGGGATTGATAAAAAAAATGATGTATATTTCTTGTGACGTAGGCGATCATGTAGTGCCACAGTTTTCTGTCCTCAGCTTGGAATAACCCCTTCATGGGTTAGTCAAAACATTGATAAACTGATGCATACTATCTACCATATGTGAACGCTATACCCTGTGATGTAAAAGATCATGGTGTGCCACAAATCCCTGTACTTTGTGTCGACTCTTCGTCATGGTAAAGTACCTCTTGCTCTGCTAACCAGTCAGTAAGACTGTTTATATCCTCTTTTGCATAGCAAACTACGAAAAACATACTGGTAAGCAAACCTCATTTACAGGATGGAGCACGTTATCCTTACTACTGGGTGTATGCCTAAAATTGCTTTGTAAACGGATGAATATAGCGAGAAAGCTATTTCAATTTCAAGCACTTGATCAGGATCATTACATATCATTGACTAAATTGGTGCGAAATTACGCTATGTGTAGACTTTCTATTGTTTAGAGAGAGATTGAAACTGCCGCTACAGTTACTGTGACATGTCCTCTTGCAACATCCAGGAGGAAGTGACGCAATTGTTAAGACGGCTGTGAGTCTCAGTCACAGTCATGAAAGTCTAATACTCTCCATATAACATGTATAATGTGTCGGGCATGTATACACAAGACCAGACACAGAGAATCACCTTTACTCTATATAACCGTTTCCCAGAATAAACCAACGCGGTTATTTGAACTCGCTGTGTTCCACATGTGACTTTATCCACCCACATAAATTGTCATAGCGCAGAAGTTTATCTGACACATAAAACGCTGAAAGAGGTGATTATTGTTATAATGTGGACATTTCTAAGCAGGGAGCGCGCACTTTAGTTTAGGGCAAACGGGTGGGATTCAAGAAAACGATCTGATAACGACGTGCATAATGTGTTGTGCGTGTATGAGTTTGATGGGCATTGAGATGATTAATGCAAATAACCCCAACTTCCTAGAAATTGTGCATTTCATGTATCAACACGGCAGCGCAAGATATGCGCTAAGGCCACCGCAGATGACACGATTCGACCAGTCGTACGACCTTGCGACTGGTTGAATCACAGGACCCGGTCACTGGAGTCGCGTAAGTAGGTGACGTCACTTTTCCCGTCGCAGGGCCTTATGATTGCAGAATCGTGGTAACATCGTTTTGTCTGTAGTGGTCCTTAGATTACAGGTGGGAATATAATCTCCATGCAAGTTTGCTGAGTCTTGTAATGAGCTTGAAAGCCGCTCTGACACGGCTCAACTCTCACCCAAATGAAAGCGCGCCGCCTACGATGGTAAATCCAGACCACCCCTGTATCTGTAGATGATGCAATGCGTAGCGATTGTAAACAGTGAAACTTGAGTCTAAGCTGCCTCTCACTCGTGGGGTTAGTTGGAGTCCAACCGGGGTGTAATATTTACTTCCAGGAAATTAATACCACAAAGAACATGAAGAAGAGTATCATACCTAACGCTAAATGGTGTCGTGTTATCATACTGGGTGTGTAGAACGTGTTGATTAATAATATCGAATCAATGAATATGCTGAATCACGCACAATGTTCTATTCGGGGCATAGTTTAGTCGCACATCCACTACTCACACTGATCTCATGTGTATATTTGTCAATGAAACATGAACCTTCATTCAACTTTTAGTAGTCTCCTGTGTTTAAACAACAATCGGCTGCATCTATCTCTTATTTATGAGGAAGTTATTTTGATTGATCAAGTTTTGTTAAAGCACGGAGTGTATAGACAAGAGAGTGTTTACGACTAAACACTAAAAACTAAACACCGCGTTACGTATACCTAGTGTGTCAAACGTGTCGGAGCTAGAACCCATTGGTGTTAGTGGTAACACCACACCAAGATGGATCAGTAAAACACCTTTACTATTGATTGATTACCGAGCTGGTACAGTGAAACCAATACAATAAAACCACACAACCGATCAAGGGAGTCAAGAAATGTTGTCTTTTTAATCAAGTGGTCTTTATAGGTTATTGAAATAAATGTTTCAATGAGATACAACGTCGTAGGAAAGCTAACTCATTTGGTCTCTATAGACAGGTGTTCTTTCTACCCATGTGGTCGTTATTGAAGGCATCACTGTATTAACCTACCGTTTACCAAGCAAAATGCTGCTCTATGTGATTTAGGTGTATCAAAGGTAAAATAATCTACCAATTGCATGTAAAGGGCAAAGGCCAAGACCCGTCGTGGCAAATCTCTATCTCATCTTTCTTGGGATATGTGCACGAAGACACCTGTTGACACAAGAAAAGACATTGTAGTTACCTATGCGGAACATACTGAATCAACACGTTCATATCTACCTGAGATAGCGTGCTCATGATGGTGGTTTAGATACCCTACCTGGAGGCGTTTCGCTGTAGTTGCTCACCGCTAGCACTTTAGTGCTTGTGATTTCCCGTCGAGAAGAAGAGAGAAAAAAACCCCACTGAGCGACCTTTGAATATCAAGGACATCAGCCGCTTCAATAGAGTGTGGAAACCCACTGAATTACCGAATAAAATTGACATTATGGTAGCGGTATCACCAGATCTCTTCATCTCCTCATCAACCTGGCTTATGGTATTGCCGCTATGGGGGTGAATCAACCTGCTCTAGGAATTTACGATGCATGCGTGCATCAAGTTTGTCTTCTGAGTTGAGAGTGCCATGTAGTTACAAGCAGGTGATATATCGTGTGTATCTCTGGATTTTCCTTAAATTAGCAATTATTTGTGGTAGCCTCTAACACGTCTCACGCAAATCCTTAATTCACGTATGTACATACTGATTCAAGCAAAAGTATTGCACAAGAAATTGCTACTTTGTAAACATACCGCCCACTGCGTAAACGCTCTCATCAAAATCACCTGCGATCAAACGCCATTTTCAACCTTTTTCTTTTTATTTTTTTTGTAAAGATTTGCAATATTGGAGCTCGGCATTGACGTTAAGACTTTTTCACGTGGCAAGCCTCTTACCGCACGGAAATATGAATATCCTGGTATTTGCAGAACAGTTTAATATAAAATTTAGTATGATTGCTTTAACTCTGGTTTGAAAGATAAAAGTACCCGGTTTCTCATTTGTCCGTCAGATCCACATAAACTTTACTCTCAAATATATAGGCCTACCATCGTCAATATACCATTTCCGTGAGATATGCATAATGAAGACAGTTTTTTTTTCTGACAAGACGTTGCTAATAGGCACCCCACAAGCTTGCTCCCTTTTAGTCGAATATTATAGAATTTCATACACGTAATACGGCGGATAGTCCATTTCAGCGGTATTCAAACAAATTACCGCTGTTCTTCCATCATGTCCATGGGGGCCTTTAGTTTATAACCTTATTGAAGTTGTGAATACATAACGAGAACGTTTTATGAAGAATCTGACCATAAGGTGGCTGAACGTGAAGACTATCACAACCACTCGATGTCCGCTCCTTCGCTGAAAGGCATGATATGAGCTTTAGAGCAGCGTCGAGGAGAGGCGCCGCGGGAGAGAAAGGAAGGACAAAAGGATGAGCTAAAAGTGCAAATATTTGTCCTTCCCCCGTCACCTGCCCGTCATTCACATCGCCTCTCACTGGTCTGCCGATGGGGTGGAGGGGGGTGGGGAGGGGGTGACTCCTGGGGCGGGGGTTAAGGAGTTGGGGTGTATGATACGTGGAGGGGTTGTGGTGGTGGTGGTGGTGGTGGTGGTAGTGGTAGTGGTGCTGGTAGTGGTAGGGGCAGTGGTGGTGCGTTAGTGGTAATGGAGAGGGGCGTTATGTGGACATAAACATACACAGATCATGATATGTGCAGTCATTACAGCGGCTGCTTTATAATGTATGGTAATATTCATGGTTAGGGTAGGAGACCTATATGTGACGGACGAGGGTTGGGAAGGGGTAGTGATGCGGTGGTGGAAAAGTGTGGTATCGCTTGTATGAAATAGAAAGAAAAGGTCATGGTCTTCAAATCATCGAGTGTGGTGGCGTATGCTAGGGTGCAGTTGAGAGCGGGGAGAGAGAGAGAGAGAGAGAGAGAGAGAGAGAGAGAGAGAGAGGGGGGGGGGGAATGGGGGTGGGGGTATTGGTGAAGCGACGGTGCTTGAGAAGGGCGCTGTGTATATAATCTCAAGAACAAAGATCAACGGATTTGCAGTCATTAGTTGAGGCTGATTATACTGACATGACTTGGTTGAAGTTTAATAGGGAAAGCGGTTTTTTTTCGTCTCGGTGGGTGAAAGGTGAGGTTTGGGGCATGGTTGGTGAGGCGAGGCATAACGTGCAGTTAGCGTTGTAACAACATACAATTCAACGTACATACATACAAGTCATTCGGTATGGTTGCTTATACAGTGCCACCTGCTAAACCGACCACCTGTGCAGAAAGACCACTTGGGTATATAGACCTCAAATCTAGTTACCCTAAAAGATTTATTTTTACAACTTGTACGCAAATACCACTCAATTCAATTCAGGGTTTATTAAAATCATCCTCGCAGCCATACAACTAAATTGCGACAATTTACAAGGTAAATCACATATGAATACAACATACAAAATGATACAACTATCCTCTGCAAGTATAAATATTAAACAAGTTCTTATCAATAGTATGGAAACTAACAAAGATCAATATACTGAAAATTGAAAATAGTAAAACCACCACCTGCTTATAAAGACCACATGTTTTGTCTCCTTTCAGTGGTCTTTCTATACAGGTTTCTATGTCACAAGGGGTTTTGCCTCCACACATCCTTGCTTATACTGCGGTGATGTTAAGAGTGGGGGTAGCGACGCGGTGCTTGAAATGTGAGAGCAGGGGTATGGGAGGATGAGAGTGAGGGGAGCGTGTTCAAGTGGCTGTGGTTAAGTGGAGCGTTGCGTATTCGATTGAAATAATCATGTGTGCTTGAGTATAAAGTACCGAAGTGTGACGTCATATGAACATGTTGTCAAGACAACTGGTTTTACACTTAGTGGGTTTAGCAAACAGCGGTGATCATAGCGGGGAATCTCATTGTGAGTGCCCGATACTAGCCCGCTAGACAATGCCGTACTGGTGAAAGTCTAACTGGAGTGATTAGAACCACAAACCTGTATAACAATGTATATGACCACACCACTTCGATACTCTAATACTCTATACCAATGGGGTCTCCCTCATACCCATTTGTTTCTACTGGAAGATCGTTGGGAATGAGGAAGGAGGGGGGGGGGCGGTGGTGGTAGCTATGCGGCGCTTCAAAGGTGGAGCGATGTTGAATCACGGATCGTTGCGTATTTCAAGCTGAATATAACAGGGACATAGTCATTCACTGAGGTGGAATATGATTGTATGGATGTGCAGATAAAGGGGTCACCATGGTCAGGGATGGTCACGGACAGCAGTCAAAAGAGTCGGGGCTTGGTGAAAAGGGAGATTAGAACCTGTGGTCATTATGGTGGTCAATCACAGCATATCTTAGGTGGTTACAGTGGTCACATTGTATTCGTAGTCGATCATGACTACCTATATACATTAACAGCAAAACAATTTGATGAACTTAGAAGAAATGTTTATCCTTCTCTTTCTATTGTCGTTATGTGATATATGTGACCATTATGTGCCAATCTTTTCTATTCTGGGCGTATTTGATGAGTTTAAGGTTGATTTCTTACTTCATTCTTCTTGCTTTCATTCATTTATGCCATAAAGTACGACTAAATGTGCATCGAGCTTTCTAATCAAGGTCATCACACCTCGGTCATCGGCTCTCTGGTGATAACTTGAATTCGTTGAATTTTTTTTAAAAAAAGGGATTCAAAATCAAGGAAAGAAATATCTTGAGGTTTGTCATACTTTGCTTTCATCTTGTCTACCTCTATCATCCCCATCAGGGTCAATCTTTCTATTCCTTCTCTCAGGAGACAGTGTCTGAGGAAGTCGAGTTGAATTAATTAAGACGTTTTAATGTGGTCTGGTGGTATACGTGAACTTTCTGCATAGGTATCCGTAGTACAGATTTCAATGAAATAACATTGTTCAAGAAAAATGCAGTCTGTATAGACAGGTGGTCTTTCAAAGCAGTGAGACTTCAATGAAGACGGACGTGTAATCGTAGTTCTCGCAGCCACCACCCAACTATTTCCTTCAACGAATTGCTTGCACACTGAATTATCACTGGACTAATACTGGACATGAGCGCATGTAAGTTAGAGATTTCGTGCTAATAATGTTCTGATACTAATTCTGCTTTGCATCCTCGCCAACCCGGATTCACAGTAATTTCTTAGAACCTCCAACTCGTTCAACATGTCGACTCGTGCACTACGCTCTCGCACGCCCAATAGCACCACACCCGAGCTTCGTGGCGCCCGCTCATCGGTCGTCAATGTTACTACAAATCTATCAGTCTAATAATATACATTACAAGGCTGAGACATAGCCTATGATATCGTCAGATCCTGTATTGAAATTGATTTGTATTATATATGCATTCCCGTGAAGAATATTTTGCAAGCTGAGGTTAACTTGCATGAAAATTATGTTTTACTGTTATTAAGGACCGATTTTCCTTACATGACCTAGCTACTGTTGAACAAATCGAATGTTTTAATACCTCTTCTTTTTCTTCCAAGATGATTTCTTCCAGAAAATACTGCTACTTATCGTTTCCCTGAATAAGTTGGTCTCGTAAAGAAATTCTTTTTATCAATAACCGTCACGAAAAGCTAAAATTTCTTCTTTTTGACCCTCTGACTTATTCTGAGTTATCTCGAAAAAAATGTAAATAAATATTAAGCTCTCTTGTTCAATTAGGGGTGGTGGCACACTAGTCGTGTACATAAAGTCATGTACATGAGTAGTCAGAAGTAGACACGTTTGCGTAAGTTTACGTTGAAAATCAATATTATCATGTCAAAAAGGGGTCAATCTGACATACATCGATGTATACGCTATGGTGTTATTGTTTCTACGTTATACGTGTATTCCTTTTTCTTTAGTACGTGTAATACAAATCATAGTTGTCCCCGCATATGTATACTTTTAAGCTGGTACCATGCCCTGTTATTGTTCATGCATTTTGTATCCAGGTGACAAATTGCTTCCTCTGGCTTGTTTACAATTCACAGCTGTATTATCTAGCAGAATGTGCTATACCATCTCTATTGTTATGCAAGTGTATTGCTGGCTAAATACTTGTTCCCCTCGGGCTTACCTTTTTCTATCATTTTTTTACGATGAATATTATTATCATAATTATTGTACTTAGGTTCTGTTTTGTTTCCTTTTTTTGTTCTCTTATAGTGTCTTATTTGTACATATTTTCTGTCTTGTACTCATTAACATACATTTCTTTTTATGAGATATCAATGTAAAGACTTTATTTCACTTATTAAGGGAATCTATACTATACAAGCCCAGCTTTTTAGTAGGTTTCTCAATATTTCACGGTTGACTCGTCTTCTCTCCTCAACTTGTCATTTTTCTTTTACTCATACAGAGAATGAATGAATGTGCCATGTATTTTTGAATTTACTTTGTATTCTGTGTAATCTGTACCTTGTACTGCTCTGTAATGTCATGTCATTTGTTTGTTTGTTTATGATACATGTATGTGACATATGAAATAAACTAAACTGAAACTGAAACTGGAAAACTGAAACTGAAGCAGTTGGACGTCAAGGTACGTTTCACTGTATCACTAGAATTCCTAACTTCCCTGATGCAACTGGTTTCTAGGCTTGAAAATCAGACTCTTTGCGAAGAGTAAATTGCACATCCAGCGATTGGTGTATTGGCACCTAGCAGGAGAGAGAGAGAGAGAGAGAGAGAGAGAGGGGGGGGGGGAGGGGGTGGGGGGGGGGAGGGTTGGGTGGGGTCAGGTGTACGTGATGTAGGGCATTGTAGTGTCGGGACCCTGATTTGACTAGCACGGAATGCTTTCATAACTCAACCAAGCTACTATGAATTTGTTTACAAACATGAATCTCTACAGATAAACCGCACGTGACGTAGTTAGTGCGTTAGCACTTGTCCTTGTGCTTGCGTTATCTGATGTGTTTTTTGTCATTCATGCACATCCACTACATTAAATAGCATGTTGTCTGTCACACTAAGATTTATATGCAGCAAACATAAGTTATCCCCCGGGCGGTTTAAACTGATATGCACGAAGTCTGGGCTAGTGTCTACAATATCTAAACAAATGCAAATCTCTCCTGATATCCATCACACTCCGAAACTGCAAGATTCTGTAAGGCGAGTATTTTACCTCTTTCGTTTATTTCATGCCTTTTTTACTTGATTGCAGAATAAAATATTTTAGTAATTGAATATGACGTTTCTTACTGGTGATCCGACACGAGGAATATTAAAGTAGACATCGATAAACGCCGTGAGTGACCGATAGAGTAATCGATAACTTCTAGGAGCGGGCGAATGTCAAACCTAATACGTCACAGCTTGAAGCTCTCAACACATGCGACATGGTACCCGAACATATTTTAGTCAATCTTTGCAGTAGTGCGGTACGAACGCCTCACTGACACTTCGCGTTAGAAGGGAACGTTCACCAGACAATCATGTTTGATACATCGATCGACGTCAACGATAAAAACCCAACCCATTCGTATCATGTACACACTTGCATGATTTTCAACACGCTGTTGCATTTTCCTTCTTTTGTTCTTGAGGAGGGATATCGATTGGTGATCGTTGAGGGCTTCTGTCTCAGTGACAGCTCTCATGGCCAAGAGTTCGTTACATTAGCTTCTTCATGACGTGACAGAAAACGACGAGGAATACATAATACATAATATTAAAGTTTGAGAGTGAACGGCAGGCGGCCGGGGGGGGGGGGGGGCGGTGAAATAGGGAACAGAGAAAAGTGGATCAATGACCACAGCTCTGTCTGTTCTTTTCATTTCACTAAAATGTTACATTTTCCGTGTTTTCTTATGACAATGTCTTTGCTCAGTTACAATTGCGCCTCATTCTTTTGTGTATATAATATTCTTTGTATAATGTATTGGTTGATATAGTTCGTACAATGCAGACAAACTGAACTTCCTAATAGATCAATAAAAATGGATGAATCTGGATCTGATGATGAACTCTTTCCCGTGCCAGATTAAATGCTTCTAAATGAGAGTTATGTGTTGATAGAATGCACACTCAGCACACAGAGACTTAATGGGAAAATCCACCCTAAACTTAGGTCGATATTAATGAAAAAACATAAAAAACCTCACATAAACATATTAGTGAAAGTTTCACGAAAGTTACGTTTTTGTTCTTGAAAGTTTCAATTTTGTGCAAGATGCTGTCCCATATGTTTCGTACTATATTTTTTTTTTCAGAAAATGTCAATTTTCACAACATTTTTCGTGCCATGTTACTTGTGCGTTTCTTTTATCTGTGGTCACCTGTTTTTACATGGAAAAGATTTAATCCTTCTTAAAAGAACAGAAAAAGAGGAATGTAATTATAGGTGATTTAGTACTCAAAATACGGGATCTCGCAACTGACCTCACAAAGTTAAGTATTATACGTTGACAGATTTTCGTCAAACCTCCACTAATATGTTTCTTTAATGTTTTGCTTTAATTAAAACCATCTTAATGTCAGAGTGGAATTTCTCTTTAAGACATGATGTGTTCAAACCTCATCTCATCCTGTGAACAGCACATATGCCTTATTTTCTGTCCGGCCATATTCTCTCACTTTCACGCAATCATCATTAATGCCATTAGATCCAACATGATGTGAGATGTGGATGCGCTCAAGTGAATGAAGAGTAATCATGAGATGGGGCTATTACTGGAGCAAAAAATTATTGGGAAAAGTGCAAAAGAATGAAGCTATACATAAACTGGAAGAAGGAGAAGGAATTTTACTAGAGAGAGGGGGAGAGAGAGAGAGAGAGAGAGAGAGAGGGGGGGGGGGAGAGAGAGAAAGCGAGAGAGAGAGAGAGAGAGAGAGAGAGAGAGAGAGAGAGAGAGAGCGTTTGGGGTAAATAAGATCTATGAATTTAGAGAGATAGAGAGAGAGAAAGGGAGAGAGAGAGACAGATAAAGAGAGAGAGAGGAATCAAAAAGAGAGAATGAGGTAGGCCAATTAAGAAATATAAATGGGAAAAATGAGACAGAGAATATGAGATTTTGCAAGAGAGAAAGAGAGAGTGTGAGGAACAGACTCATATACATCCTAAATAAGAAATTGAGAGTTAGGGCGGAGTGGTTGTAAAAGTGCACAAGGTAAAGAAAGAGGGAGAGAGAGAGAGAGAGAGGGGGGGGGGGAGAGAAAGAGGGGGGAAGAATGAAAAAAAAGAGAGAGGGGTTGGTCTAGAGATGGGGGTACCCAAGAAATAAAAGTGAGACAGTGAATATGAGATTGTACGAAATAAGGTGGTAGAGACAGAGAGAGAGAAAAACAGAGGGAGAGAGAGAGAGAGAGAGAGAGAGAGAGAGAGAGACATGCAAGAGACATGCAAACCAAACGTGAAATGAGAGTTTGGCATGTTGGGTGGTGGTTCGTGGGGGTGGTAAGTCGCAGAGAGAGTAATTGACTACATGGTATCAAATATTACTTTCTGCTAAATCGAAAAAATAAATGAGCAAAATGGTAGGAGGTCTCGCCTACTGGCACTTTCATCATACATCAGCCGTATCCATCGAGATCCAATTAATTATCTCCACAATGCTACCCATATTTTATTTTACTGTTTATTATTTTGAACGATGATTAATGAGCGTGGTAACTCTAATAAGCCTGGCTTCTGATATCCATTAAATCTTCAGGGGAGGATTCATCCAATGCGATTTGATGCTATATATATATCTTAAAGATTGTCCGTCCCTTTTGCAATCTTAAAATTTGAAATCGTTTATCACGATCGTAAATTGAAGAAAGTGTGATTCAAGAACATTTCTAAGAATATAGCATGTTGAAGCTTTCTGTATATGTAAAAAATTTCAGCCGTTAAATTTCAAACCGACTTTTTTCGTACTACGAAAAAAGTATTAGTCTTTGTTACAGTATCTATGTGGTTATTATGCGTGTGTGAAATCCTAATTTTATGAGTAACTACCAAACTTTGGAGATGATTCCTTCCATAGAACAATTTTTTTCATAATGCGTTTTATAATTTAATAAACAGATTAATCAATAAAGCAGATATTTCAACATAAACTGCTGAGAGCCTGAGGTAAAGACTATTACTCAGACGTTGTTTACGTGCATTATTTGAATTTTACACTACGTATCAGTTTCAAATTGTGAATATAGAGCTTGCTAACACTTCTCTATATGTTTTGCCAATGTTTCGATGGTTTTGTGGTGATCTGAAAAAGGGACTGGCTGTCTTTAAAGGGATAGTCCACCCTGAAATTAACTTTAACTGCCGTGGGAAATAATGACACGGAGATTGACATTTCCCACAATTTCTTGTACAACATACTGTATATGGGAGAGCACCTCGCACGTAGCGTCACAAAATAACAACTTTAAAATCAAATAACTTTCTTTTCCTTCGACCGATTTTCGTTAAACCCTCACTAACATAACATTTCTTTCATGGTCTTACTTGTATTAACCATTGGTGTGCAGGACACAATAGCGCTTTAATGGAAGTGTGTGTATTATATTGTGACAGAAATTAACAGGTCGCAAGCAAAGAGTTCAACCAACCTTACTTCAGGGTAGACGTTCACTTTAAGATGTGCTATTAAAGAGTTTTCTTTGCAACGACTGTGACTGTGGCTGTGACTGTGGCGTGGTATCCACGTGTTCTATTGTTCACATATGTTCAATTTCCCTGTCATTATTTCCATCGACAGTTAAAGTGGCGTCGTCGGCATTTATATCTGTAAGTACTATCAATCTTATGTAGCAAGAACAGCTACCAGACACAGAGTCAGAGTCACAGTCAGAGTCAGAGTCAGAGTCAGAGTCACAGTCACAGTCATACAATCACAGTCACAGTCACAGTCATAGTCACAATCACAGTCAGAGTCAGAGTCAGAGTCACAGTCACAGTCACAGTCAGAGTCAGAGTCAGAGTCACAGTCACAGTCATAGTCACAGTCACAGTCACAGTCACAATCACAGTCACAGTCACAGTCATAGTCATAGTCACAATCACAGCCAGAGTCAGAGTCAGAGTCAGAGTCATAGTCATAGTCACAGTCACAGTCACAATCACAATCACAGTCACAGTCACAGGCACAGGCACAGTCATAGTCACAATCACAGTCACAGTCACAGTCACAGCCACAGTTACAGTCAAAGTCACAGTCACAGTCACAGTCACAGCCACAGTCACAATCACAGTCACAGTCACAGTCACAGTCACAGCCACAGTCACAGTCACAATCACAGTCACATTCACAGTCACAGGCGCTGGCACAATCATAGCAATATAGAGTTTTAGATTATCATGGATGTGGCTGTGACCATAGCGTATAATCCGCATGTTCTATTGTAATATCTAGGTGAATGAGACGCAAACGCCTATCGCATTGCTAAGAGCAGCACCTCCAGTTTTTTTTTTTTCTGAACACAATTCGTGAGCTAATGAATTGCTTTCCAATTAGCATGATTAATATTTCTCTGGGTTTTTTTTAATCTATGCAGGCTCCTGAGTCTGGGACTAGTAGTCCTCGAGATAATTAATTAAATTTAGATTGATCTGGTTACGTATTAGATGAAAAACGCAAACCCGCCCACATGGGCTATTTTCTTTTGTTTTACTCGTTAATAATTCCATACTGACAATTCTATTGTGCATACAGTGGTATTATTTTGGCGCGTTTGGACTGTTTTTTTTTTTTAGTACAATGAGCCTGCGTTCTTTGTTCTTTTCTCCACATTTTCATCAAACAAAGTAGGTACGGCATCGCCTTGATGTATAAATGGACTGTTATACAAGCTGCAATGAAAGCCGATGACAGAATGCTTACCTCGGCCCAATTGAAAATTAAAACAGTTAGTAGGAAATGATATACAAAAAGAGTAAGCGGGAGTAAATGAAACTATATGAACATCTCATTGGTTTTGAGCGAGTGTCTTGGAAGGGAAAACACAGAGGCAGGATGGGAAGTCTGTATTTAGCGTATTGTGGTTAATCTCGCAATACCCTTCGTTCTAACGAAGAAAAAACCTCATTAAAATAGAAATAAAGAGGAAGAGGCACTGTTTTAAATTATGTATAGAAAGCACCATGCTAAGAAGTACGCTGAACGGAGAAGGCAAATTTGCGTTAAAAATCGTTTGTGAAAGCCGCTCATGCACACTTGTCAGAAAGCCCACTTAAAGACAATCACTTCTGCGTTTTAATATAGAAATGAAATTATGATTATTTACCTATTGACCTCAAACAAATTTAGAATTGTCCTGCTCTCCGCAGCAACGTTTTATAATCATAACCTTGCCTCAACCCCCCCCCTTCTTTATCTCTCTCTCTCTCTTTCTCTCTCTCTTTCTCTCTCTCTTTCTCTCTCTCTTTCTCTCTCTCTCTCTCTCTCTCTCTCTCTCTCTCCCCCCTCTCTCTCCCTCTCCCCCTCTCCCCCTCTTTCTCCCTTTCCCTCTCTCTCTTCCTCTCTCCCCCTCCCTCCTCTCTTTCTACCACTACAAGTAAACACACAAATCTCATTGACAAACAATGGGCATACTCATGATAGAGCAGTCGTTTTCGTACGCTTCACAAGTTTAAACTCTTTCCAGCAGTTGACACATCTTTATAGTTTGTTTTATGTGTATGGATATTTGTATACATGTTATCGATTTTAAAACATGTACAATCAAGTTATGTGCTACCAATCATGTTTTTATTAAATTGAATTGAATTGAAAGAAATAGACACGAATTGAATTGGCTTAATTCAAATTGATTTGATTTGAATCAAGATGAATTGGATTGAGTTAACGTTAGTTGCTTTGCCCTGATTTGAATTTTTACAAGGTCTACAGAGAGATCGGAGCAGCTTGGTATTTTATAAACATCATGAACATAAACATAGCCATCACACTGATCATCTCCATTATAACGACCTTAATATTTGTCACGTCTATATGCTACAGCTACCTTTAAGTGAGTGTTATTGTTAAACATAATTGGAATGATATCAAGCAAAATGTGATTATAACAAGCTGGACGAAACTCATTAATTAAATAGACCATACTGTTACAATTAAACTGGGTGAGATTTGATGGAATCAACCATGAATAAACTGATATTTTCTTTAAAGAAAGTTACTTGCATGGCGCGAAATAAACGCCGCGTGTTGCGGTGCACCATAAGCTTCCTGCCATATAATCAAATCACATTCAATTAAAATGCATTAACTTACCTTGAATCTAATATGATAGAATTGTTTTAATCTTTTTAAACTACATCAAACAGAGCCTTATTGGAACGAGCATTTTTCCTCTTTTTTCAGCAACAAAGTATAAAGTTTCATGTCAATTATTCTCAATTATGTTCAGATGAATACACGCTTGTCAGATATTTGTTTATATCACTAACTTCCGCGATGCAAACAGAACGATATGTCGATACGTTTGATCATTTTTTTCAGCAAAAAAAAAAAAAAAAAAAAAAACACGTTTGCATGGAGGCGTTTTGCAGCTAACACTTGTCAAAATCCCCCCCCCCCCCCACACACACACACATGCACACAATTTTTTTTCAATTTTCACATGTTTTCTCACTGTATGTGGACGGACAACTCGCCTTCGCATTCATATACAATGTATTGCTCGGTGAAGGATATTCAGGTTTTGCCGCGACGGTTTTCCCGCCGGACATGCGGCAGCCGGCAGCGGCAGAAAGCTATCATGTGAACAGACACTGCTGTAAGAAACTCAGGGGTAGGCGAACTGAGAGCATAATGTCACTTCGTATATTATATTATAGGTCACGTAATTGCCCTAATAAAATGCTATCTAGTGCAAAGTGCAAGCCCCGCCAGAGCATTATCCCGCGGCACTGAAGATGCTCATTTTGTTTTTTTATGAAAAAATACAAAAAAGGCATGGAGCTGGTTACTTGAAAGGGGAATAATTGTAACTTCAGTCCTAAGTCAGACACAGAGCTAACTGGGCACGAAGCAAGTGCATCGGGTTAATGGAAAGGGGAGAGTGGGGTTAAGCAGACCACCTATATTCGACTGATTACAACTCTCACACAAGGAACTCTTGGAGACCAGTTGTCTCACGATGAACTGTATTAGAGAAAAACTAACACCACATTTCTAAAAGCACGGTGTCTCCTTTGCAGGTAAAAAAAAAAAAAAGGACATGTTCTATAATCCACCGAAAACGGAAAGAGATACTGTATCAGAATTTCCCTCCCAATGAGAAAACAGGGAACTGACTTTAAGCAAAATAAAAGCTATCGCTAGATGTTAAAGAGGTTTTGGGCGGGTCGTCCGAACGCCTAGAACCGGAAACTGTCGTGTGCTTTGGTCCACATGGTCCGTCCCGCGGTGCATGCGTTCAATGGAAGTAATGCCCACACCGTGCGCTGACAGGGAGTACACGGTTGACAATGTAGCCTCTTTTCCGTGCATCTCAAACGAAGACTATTTTTTTTCACTTTTCCTGAAAATTTTCGTGAAGCTGTGACTGTGAGATTTCATTCGTCGTTAGGTTATATTGCCGAGCTTCATAACTTTTGCAAATCTGATATCCTGTCTTTAAAATGTCTTCAACTCGCTGGCAAAACTCTGCGTCTGATACATACTCATAGACCATTTTCGTTATGTATGCAAAGTTAATACACGTTGTTCAAACAATACGTTACTAATAGTAACCCCAATGCTTGTCCGAGGTTTGTCCGAGTAGCAACAACTAATAGATTCGGAGTGCGTTCCATCCATTGGAACTGAATCACGAATTACAGGTGAATGTAATCGCGCGTCACCAGTCAGTTAAGGGGGAAAGTTAAGAATACATTACGAAAATGGATTATTATGTCCCTTTCTTGATTGGACGTATTGAATTCTTATTGTAAAGCCAAGAAATCAGCGCTACATGAGTGTCAACTTGGTCAATTTATTATAAACGGATAAACCTAATTCATGTTATTTAGAATCTACCTCCATCAGTCCATACCGACATAATTTTGACACATACTTCATAACATTCATCAAACATTGATATTTTATAAAGGTGAAATGTTGATACATCATAATTGGATATACACAATTCAAGTAAGTAAGAATCCAACAGGTGGATATATCTTATTCATGTAAATGAGAAATTTACATACATGATAGACACAAATGAAACGTATCGTTGTTATATAGGTGAAGATGTGATACATGTTGGTATACAGAGCAGCGAACCTTTCGCCTATGTAAAAACTCTCGTCTTCCATTTAGTCGCTATAGATACGCCCTGCTTTATGAACCTCCCATGTTGACTTTAAGCAGCTCTAATTTCTCATTTTGCAGGCCGGATATTTTTATAGCAGCACAGTTAGAGTTAGAGAGTAGCAGTTAGCGATGGTGAGGAGGAAGAGAGATGGGGGGGGGGGGGGGGTAGGGTGAGTTGGAGAGGAAGAACGAGCGAGAAAATACAAGAAAGAGTGAGATGTAAGATACAAGAAAGAGGAATATTAAGGGGAGAGAGATAGAGAGAGAGAGAGAGAGAGAGAGAGAGAGAGAGAGAGAAAGGGGTAGTATACGATTGTACCTATAACGAGAGAGAGAGAGAGAGAGAGAGAGAGAGAGAGAGAGAGGAAGAGCGAGAGAGAGAGAGAGTTAGAGAAGGCTTAGATCATGTAGATATAAGAGAAAGAGGGAGAAGAGGCAGAGAGACGGATAGGTAAAACACTTTTTTTAGACAGAGACAGAGAGAGAGAGATAGAGAGAGAGAGAGAGAGAGAGAGAGAGAGAGAGAGAGAGAGAGAGAGAGAGAGAGAGAGGGAGAGGGAGAGAGAGACAGACAGAAAGAAAGAGAAAGACGAGCAGTGATTTAATTATCATAGCAGCTTCCCGGACACAGATCGAGACGGAAACATCCACAGATAGTAGAAATCATCTTCCGATCAATAAATTGACGACGGGGTGACATCATTGGAAACCTTGGACTTCAAACCACCCTCCTTTCCAATCCCGCTGCCAGCTAGATCAACAACGGGGACCTATCGCCTCATGTCGCCCGGCACCACGGCGGGGAGGGGTCTTGCGCCATGCTAAAGGCTATAGAAAGCCCCAGTCGATATTTTCATCCATTTCCTACGCACGGCAATGCGTGCAGCGCTTCAAACTCATGCTCGATTTCAAAGTAAACACGATAGGAGCGACCCGGTGCAACTTTCATTTTGGAAAGATCAAGTTCATAGCAACAACCGCCCTCGGTATCTGGAGCGCATGTTTACCCTAGTCTTCTTGTTGTTGCTATTAGCAACTTAGTCAATATTCCACCCAATCCCCGACCTATTTTACCCTCTCTTCTTTTACTTATATCACGTTGGGCTGAACTCCTCGGGTTCAGGTGTGACCAGAAAAGGACTTTTACCTCGGATGCGACGAGAGGGATGAAAGGAGAGAGCGAGAGATAGAGAGAGAGAGAGAGAGAGAGAGAGAGAGAGAGAGAGAGAGAGAAGGAGGGCGGAGGCACAGATGCAAATGAAAAAAAGAGGAAGAGAAATTGAGATAAAGATGGAAATAGAGAGGGAAAGGCCCCGAGAGAAGAATACCATAGTGAGGGAGAGAGAGAAAGATGAAACTAGATAGGGAAGAGACACAGAGAGAGATGGAAATAGAGAGGGTGAAGAAGACGGAAATATGAACATAGATAAGGAGAGACTCACATAAAAGGGTGACAAAGAAAGAAAGAGAGAGAAGGAGAAAGAGGGAGAGAGAGAAAGAAAGAGAGATAGGGATGAATAGGACATGTATGAATAAGAACTAATCACCATTTGCATTGTATTTATTGGCACCAATCCACTATCGGTACTCACTACACGCTAATCAACATCGCGATTAACTTGTTTCTCTAAAACGCCTCTCTCCTTTCACCTTTGATTCCATGTCGTAGTAGTTCCACATTGATTCGAGCATATTCAATTGTATGATGCTACCTTGAAGGACGTATTACAATAACATTATAGTTCATTAGGCACTTCCAAAACCTTGCTCATTCCCCTCCCCTCTCTCTTTAGATTTTTAGTTACTTTGTGGTGATCTTGTAAAAATTATGTTTTTTAATTGTGTATTCATGTTTTTTTCTCTCTCCTTTCCTCTTCGAGGTACTTTTTATTTTCAACTTTCGAATTATGTACATTTATCAATTGCATTTTATAAGTACATGTATGTAACTATATAACACAATTTAACATGTTACGTCAAAGAGTTACCGCATAATATTCGCTTCCTTTTCCATTTTACCCCATCAGAAAGATGTAGTATAGCGACTCAAGCTGTGAGCTTACATTGGCATACCTCTGTACGTCCCTTCTTATATGTGTATTATTTTATTACTGTGAATTACGTGTAAAAGCGTCTTATTATCAACATACTTTTCATGTTTTGATGACATTACATTTTGCATTTTGGTGAGCCATGCAGGAATATATGATTTAATCAACATTACGTAACATGCAATACAACACGATTATTCTGTTAGAATTGAAACTGTGATTTTGAAAAGTTAGAATTTCTCAAATCATGCTGACAGTAGACGAAAATATGAAAATAATGAGGAGCAAGCATACATACGCAGATGGAGGAGAAGATAAGATGAGATAAGAAAGAAAAAAAACAAGGAGATGGACGAAAAGTTTAAGGGGGGATCGTGAACAAACAAATAAAAGAAATGAAAACGGCGAAGAGAAGAACAACAAGACCGGAATAAAGATTATAATAGAAGAGGAAGTGAAAACAAAATAAAGAAAGACTAAATAGAAACGCGCACCAAAACCAGACGAAAAATCAGTCGAAGTGATTTGTATGGTTGCATAGGCTTACATGAACAAAACAGAAAACAGCGATATTTATAACATGTATTGTTGTTGGTCTATAAACCGCTCTTACGTCACATTGCTCTTCACAACGAAAATGAGATCGCGTGTGAATTATTAATTGGACTCGAGAAACGTTCATTTTACTTTCCTTTCACGTGATTGTCTGGTTATATACAAAAGACGTGGTATAGTTCATATAATACCATGACTACTGTAGCAGACACAATATGACGTTTTGATTGTTACAATGTTGCTATAACCCTGATAGCGGACTGCACTCACATGGAATCAGTCAGTTTTTGAGACGGTTTCAATTCCACTGTGACATGGCAATTCTTGGCAACGACCCACAAGGACATACAGCGATATGTTTACAGCGAGTTAGGTCACGAATAAGCGATGTTGCGATTCTGTGCAACGAAGCACAACGACGTACTCTGATTATTGTTCACAGCGAAATACGTCATGAATACAGTGAATACTGTACATTTTCAAGAAGATCTATTATATTGGTGGCTTGCATTATTTTAGTAGAGGTATGTTAAATGGGTAGCTCTGATATTAGAATTAAAATAACAGTACCGCTCTGAGAGTTAGTCAATGTTTGCTAGTTGAGATATCCCGTAGGCCTATTGAAACATAACGTATCACTTACTATTAGATGAGGATTGTAATTTGAGGCATCTCTAATATACATCACTACCTGTTTATTTGATTAGAGTTGAGGTAGCTTTGATATAATTAGAAAATGAATCAGAGAATGCGGCACATGTGTTTGAGCTGTAACCAATGGTAATGGAACAAAGGTATTCAATTGCTTTGAAAACATATAGGACATTCATCACAATAATGATTTTCCTGTCAACCTTCAGAAAATATCTACTGATGTGGGCAGCGAGGAGATATCATTGAATCCAAATTTAATTTGCGTTTGTAAAACAAGCTGAGCCTGAAACGCAAAACTACAAACAATGCGTCTCGGATGTATAATTTAAAATATAATTTCTCTGTTAAGTTTCATATTTCACAAAGTGGAGCTATGTGCAGCTGTCCTTCTGGTCCCTGCTGTGATGTATAGAACTTGTGTGTGCGCACAAGAGACATTATTACCTTTAGATTTGCACGCGCAGACCAGTCGTTGATTAGATAATGGAATTGGTGTCGGCTTTGATAACATGACGTTGGAGAATTCCAATAAAATGCAATCATCGTTGCTGATAATCGGTCGACGAGTTTTGCCAGTTGTGGTCTTACCTATCAAAGAAAAAAAAATCAAGTTACGATTAAGTTACGATAATAGAAAAGCGATTCTTACCACAACATGCTGACTAGGTAATTGGATTATAAGATTCACAGTTTCGTTAGTGGCGTATGCCTCTCATAGTTTGTTTGAAAATTAAAAATCTTTCTTTTGAGCAGCGTGTTAAATGTATCTTGTTCGCTACCAGTGCGTACGTTGGGTGTACATTCTTATGTGTGTATGTTTGTGAGTGTGTATTGAGCGTATGTATGTGTATTGCTTGTAAATTTATCTTTCTGTCCGCTCCGCTATTCCTCCACTACAAACACCTCTTCCATCTACCTTCCCAGCCTTCGTTTAATTTATCGCTATATTTCTACTCCTCATGGGCTACGCGTGACATTATTCACATGGAATATACACAAATTCCATATAGTTATAGTTTGACATACAAAAGGGTTAATTTGATATTAATAGTATTGTCTTACTTCCTTCTTCTCTCGTTCCATTTATTGTCTCCTCTTATATTCCCTTTGAAAACCACTCTGATCCCTCTTCATTCCGTCAAGCTCCCTTCACCTGCCCCCCCCCCCTTCATGTTCCCTTCACCCCTCTTTCATTCATCCCTTCTCCTTCCCTTCACCCCCTCTGCACCCCTGAACATCCCATATCAAACCCTCTTCATCACTTCCTCTCAATTGAAAACGGTACACGATGAGCAAAAACTCGATTCCCATATACAGCATTACAAATCTGACATAATCAAGCATCGTCTGCCTTGTGAGCCCAATACACAATCATATTTAAACCGATTTAACACATACACATTACAATTGTTAAATAATCAAGCATCATTAATTGTTGCTTCTAACGAACACAATATGAACAAAATATTTAGTATCTAATCTATCTAGTATCTAATATCTAGCAAAATATAAAGTCTTTTAACCCATACGTATTACAGCTCTTAAATAATTAAACATCATCTGCTTTGTGATTTCAGTTTGCACACAATGTCTTGAAACTCCCTCAACACAAAGCCGACCCTTATACAAGTACAGTCGCCAATATCCTCCTAATAATAGCCACAATTACCCTTTGTGCGTACGCCTTTCTATCAGCGTTGAGTGGAATGCGAAATGAAGTTCGCCCACTTTGGCGTGCCCGTTGACATTTTAGATGTACGAAACGATCAACAATGCCGTGGGGCAAGCCCAAATTGTATTTAATAGAAAATATTTCATCATGAAGTAAACTGCTCCAGGTGACATAGGTCACGCCAAGGAATATATGACCCGTTTTCTTTATAATTATCATGAACATAACTGCATATTTGGAGAAGGCTCTTATCATGTGCTGATAAAGAAATGTACTAGGTAGCTCGACAGCTCAACCTCAATTAGCCCACGCTATCATGTCGGCATGTTGATAGCCTGTTTTTCAGGTTGATGAACATTTCTGATCTCAACCAACAATTAGAGTCTAGCACGAAGACTAGTCACTGTGCCTTTCTCCTCTTATCTTAGCCCATCCCACCATGTTTGAGGAGCTAGAGAAGAGATTGAGAATGATTAGTCTACTGCAGTCAGACGCATCTATTGAATAGTTTGGTTGAGAAATCTTGTAGAGTCTGGAGGTCAGGCTAATGTTGTTAGTACATCTAAGCAGGGAAACCCCCGGATATACTGTATAGTACTTAACATCGTAAGTGGCAGCTTATGACGTAATTAGTGATGCAGAAACATGAAACAATTTACGTAAGTCCTGAACTCGTGCAAATCCAACACGGAACAAAGTATTTCTTTACTATCATGATTAGTATGTTAATGTTACTTTAAATGAAAGCAAAACAAGTTACGTAAATCTACTAATTGTCTTAGATGTTGAGTAAATGGAACTAAGATATTAATACAACGTTTTTTCTTACAAACAAGAAACCCTAAGCCTGTGTATCATGTGCGTAAAATGGCGAATATTTCGAAAAGTACACTGCATTGTTTTTATTATGACAATCCACTGAAGAAAAAGCAAGTCACGTAATGTTACATAATACGATTTGCTAAAAGGATGATTCTTAAATCGTTCATTGATAGCGCAAAGCCATTCCATGATTAGGACTTTCAGTAAATGTTGCATAAAGTTGTTCAATTACTGTAACTTATCAACAATTGTAACCGCTATGGTAACATATACAATAATGAGAGCTCATTGGCTGTTGACATGGTATTTATCATTGATTGTAAGTTACAATAATTGAAAACCTACGCAGCATTGCCCAGCTTTATTATGTAAGCTATAACGTATCGCATTCCGCGCGATATGACTTATTAACATTTATTTCTATAGGTCTATTAATCTTTTCAAGAGTATGGCCCCCAAAACCTGCTTTTCTCAATACGGAAATTACCGCATAATCACTCTCTGCAAATTAAGCAACCATCGCATTGTTAGCAATCCGACCCACCGCGGCGGCATTAATGCGGATGGATACGAGTACTTATGTTCACTCCATCTCATCGTTAAAACGAAGGAGTAATTTCATAAATCATAAAATTCGAGAAGGCTAGAACGTGGACTGCCGTTACAAGCACGCTACACCCTCAATTTAATTACAGCGGGAGAACCGCGAATTTGATTAGATTGGCGAGTCGCTCGGCGCGTACGTTGTGGTATTGCCCAGTTACCATAGTAACCGAGTCCCAATGAAACTCCGCGTCGAGGGAGATGATTGCGATGTCCATCGACGTCTATTCTATGTGTCGATCACCGGTTTGTTTGCATGTCAATCTTTCTGTCTGTTTTTCCCTTTTAATTGTATTTATGCGTTTAACTGGCTTTGTATTTGTCTTGTTTGGCTGAAGGGCGAGGGGGATGGGGGGGGGGGGGGTGGGGGGCGGGGGCGGGATATTTATCCCAGTTGATCATAAGCAGATCCAGCTCATTCTACGCAAGAGGCACCATTTTTTTTTATTGTTAATTTCGTCTTCATTTTGTTAAACGTCAATTGCATTCGTCTGCTTCTAGCTCCTAACATTTGAGGTTTTTAGGTGAGTTTTACCGCGCTCGACAAAAGGCGCCAAATTCTCACGACCTGATGGATAATTTGTGACCCATGAGACCACGAGATCCGCATGAAGATACTAAAAATAGACAGCACTGCACTGATTCTTGTACTGTGGCTATTATTCCCAGATGAAGTCTTCGTATTCATGTTGTGGCTGTTTAGTGATAAGAGATATAGCTGCTTGGCAGGGCATTTTGGAGACTTGAATGCCTGGGGAAGGAGAGAGGGAGAGAGAGAGAGAGAGAGAGAGAGAGAGAGAGAGAGAGAGACAGATGGAGAGAGAGAGAGATGGAGAGAGAAAATTGGATGAAGAGAGAGATGGATAGAGATAGATAGATAGATAGATAGATAGATAGATAGATAGATAGAGAGAGAGAGGGAGAGGGGGGGGGAGATAGACAGACAGACAGACAGAGAGAGACAGAGACTGAGAGGGAGGGAGGGGGAAGGGGGGGGGGAGGAGAACGAAGAAAACGATAGGGAGCCAGTGTGATGGAGAGATCAATAAAAAGAAGGAAATATAGGTATGAAAGGATAGCTGGATTTGGAGCTAGAATGAGAGGTGAAGGTTTTGTTGTTGTTGTTGTTGGTGGTGATGGTGGTGGTGATGGTAGTTTGTATGTGTGTGTGTGTGTGCGTGTGTGTGAGAGAGAGAGAGAGAGAGCGGGAGAGAGAGAAAGAGAGGGAGAGACAGACAGACAGACAGAGGGAGAGAGACTCTCATCGAGAGAAAGAGTGAGAGATAGGGACGGATAATTACGAGAAAGCTGAGAGAGTAGGAGAGAGAGCGAGAGAAAGAGAGAGATAGATACACAGACATACAGAGACAGAGATATGGAGAGATAAAGAGAGACAGAGAGAGAGTGAGAGAGAGAGGGAGATAGAGAGAGAGAGAGAGAGAGAGAGAGAGAGAGACAGAGAGAGACAGAGAGAGAGAGTGACATCATAAACTCAGTATCTGATGACGGTCTCCATGGTTTCGTGGTTTCATGAAGTTAAATCCCAATTACTCGTTACGGGAGGACAAACAGACGATCTGTTGACTGTATTCAGGATCATGTTCACAGACTCGTGACATCATACCGACAACGGGATTGAAGCAATGGACTATTTTTGTCATGTATGCGAGTATTATTCATGTTGTTGATGCAATGCGTTACTAATGTTAACCTTTAAGCTTATCTGAGGCTTGTTCGAGTAGGTACAACTAAATATATTCAGAGTGCGATCCATCCATTTAAACCTAGTTACGAAATACATGTGAATTTTATGACGCGTTTCCACGTAGTTAGGGAGAACCGGAGAAGTTGTGAACATAATACAAAAATTACTTATCGCGCCAACATGACATACGCTTATCATACCAAGTGTAAAGATGTTCAATAGTATTGATATAAGTATACGTTGATAATGTGTTACTTTACAAACTATGAGTTAACCCCTTCTCTGTCAGACTCCATACTGCCAAATGGAATTCGTGTGTATTACAAGGGCAAAATGCCTCAATAGTGCTCAAAGACTTAAGTCCTTTTCTGCCAGACTCCATACTGCATTATGGGAATGGTGTGTATTACCAGGGCAAAAATGCCTCAGTGGTGCATAAAGAGTTACAGATTAAATGGTAGTTATGCCTCGCAGTCCTAAAGTATGATGTTGTATTAAAGAAAAACGTCTTGTGCTAGGTGTTAAAGAAAAATGTTTAAACTGTTGAGTAAACGTTTAAGCTCTGATCAAGATGAAATGTATACATCATAGAGTCATAGGATGGCGTTATTTTAGGAGCAGGAATCGTGACATATCACCAAATGTTATTCTTGAAATAATTCTTTGAATATATGATGTTACTTTCATTTTGTATGCACGTGAACCCTAAAATAAACACAAATGATAATTGATAAATCGTCATAAAAGTTGCCTTTAATTTTTCTGACACCCCTTGACTTTATTATTTCAGCCTGTTTCGAGTTCTAACTTGTTTTATATCGTTTTTTACAAGCCTCGGAGGGCTTTGTAAAATGTAATAATATGTCATCAAGTTTTGAGAAAAGTAATTACAAAACCATGCTGTTTTGGGGAAAGGACGTCTTATAAATACACAAAAACAAAATCTGTGTATGTCTGGACAGAGGAAAGGAAACAACTACGTACTCGGAGTATCGAGTATTGTGCCTTTTTTGCGTACGTTGATAGTGATATACATCTGTGCTTTTTGGATATGTTTTGATCGCTCCTTTGAACAAATACTTGCCGCCATGCTCTGCGTGAAGTGATCGCGAGGGTGAAACTTGATAAACATACTGATTACATGGGATTTGCATGGATGTAAAGAATAATATATCATATTTATGTTTCCAAATGGTGGCACAGATGACGTGGAGCAGCACTGCTATGAGTTCGTCAACCCTTTACATGCAAGATTAAATGCTGCTCTATCAGAATTGTGTGTATTGTGAAAATCACATGCGACACATAAAGAGTTAGTTGTGTGATTTTGTCACATTGGTTCACGGACGATTGCACATTTGGGGAACGAAAACGAATCAAGAACACACTTCTTGCGAGAAAGTGAGGGAGAAAGAGAGAGGTAGAGAGAGAAGACAGAACAAGAGAGAGAGAGAGGGAGGGGGAGGGGAGGGGAGAGAAGAAGAGAGGGAGAGAGTTCTCTTAAAATATAGAGTGAGTAACGAATAAAATAACGAATGATTGATTGATTTTTTTTTTTTTGAAAACAGGAATATGAAATGATAACTTTGTGATCAATGAACGTTTGATTGAAGCAATTGCAAACCGTTTATTCGTCATATATTTTTAATCATCTTGAAGTTTGTTTCCAGAAAACGGTAAAATGATACATGCATATGATTTGTATAGATGTTCGAGGAATGAACGCATGTCATTATAGCAGATGGATGGGAATTCTAAGCCGAACCACACCCCCCCCCCCCCCGACACACACACACACACACACACACACTTTTTGTTTGCCATGTTTGCCGCGATGTTAGAGTACATGTAGTAACGCACTGCGCTCCCACTTCACTTTCGATTTGAGGTGAACTTTGGCTCCTGAAGGAAATGAGAGTGGCTGAGCAGTGTCAGTTGCTCTTTAGTGAAGGAAACCGACGCCTCACAGTCACCGGGGAATACCGGTTATATACCACTTACTCTCCTTACTGCGAGGGGCTGTTTTCACGACCCTTGAAGATACCAAGTTGGATATTTACACTGTCACATAGTGTATTGTATTCTGTTTTCCAAAAGCGAATTTGAAACGTTGTTCACATCTTTGTGTTCTATATGTGTCTTGTTTTTACAAGGTACAAACTGGGATTCAATAGATCAGAAAGTGTAGCTTGCATACGAAGGGTTAACAGAGTTTGAAATTGTCACGACTTTGTACACTGTTGTATATGACTGTGACTGTGACGTACCCTATTGTATCATCCAAGTGAACGTGAAGCAAGCAAGCATGCATCCTATTGTGAAGAATTCCTATCTGTCACAGACACAGTCAAATTTGCAGTCGCAGTCACAGTCATTGTCATTGTCAGAGTCAGAGTCTCAGTCACAGTCACAATCACAGTCACAGGCACAGGCACAGGCACAGTCAAGGTCAAAGTTAGTCACACTCACAGCTATAGCCAAAGTGATCGTCATAGTCATAGTCAGTCACAGTTACAGTAACATTCACAGTAACATTCACAGTCATAGTCATAGTCACAATCGCAGTCATAGTCATAGTCACAGTCATAGTCACAGTCATGATCGTGGCAATCTGTAGTATCACGCAGAATGTAACTCTACATGTGTACGCGTTTATACATTAATTCCCTATGACGTCAGATTGTCGTTCACATGATTCTTGCACTCAGCATGCCCTGAGGAAGATACGCCATGGATGACAATCCGCTTAAAGTCTTCTAAGGCGTCGCTACCACTCCAACCCTTTCAACCCTTTCAAGTAAATCTTTTATGAGGTCTCTCAAAATATTAAGAAGGGTGAAGACAGTTGGAGTTTGGACATTAGTAGGCCGCGCAAGTCCCCTACATAAGTTGCCAATCACCCTTTCCTTATTAAAAAAAAATGAAATAAAGAGAAAATGAAAAAGAAGATAGTTCAGACTGATATCAAGTTTTCTTCAAACATGAGCAGGAGAATCAAAGAAGGAGGTCAGCAAAAGGTTCAGCTAAACCAGAAAAAAGTAGAAGACTTGTGGTCATTTGAAGTATAACCATTTCTTGCAAATTATATGACGTTGAAATTTATGATGAATTCTATTGATGCATATCATTATATACATCACAACAATCTCTAAACATACTCATTGTTAAATGTATGTATTAGTGTATCATACAGTATCGACCATGCGTCGACAAACATGTCTTAAAATACTTTCCCCAATTTTTTCTCAGCATTTCTAATCCCCGCCTGCCAAAAATCATTTAGATCACGACTCCTGTCGTGGCACCATTAAATATAGAAAGACAATAAAGGAAAGAAACAGTTCTGCGCACAATTTTAGACATTCCAATGAATACCTGCAGATGCATTTAAAATGTTCTCACACAATGCCACCTAACAACTTTTAAACATGTTGGAATAGGAATAAACATCGCTATGTCAGAAATGTCCCAGTTATGCCAAGGAAGAAAGGACTGGTTGACATGGTCTCTTAACGTGAAATGCCCATGTGGATTCGTTCGCAACTTCAAGCCAATATCTGTTTCAATATAGGTATTGCATTGGCATTCATCCTTGGTATCGGTATCGATTGTGGTCTTTGTAATGCAATTGGGGCCAATTGCTCCGTTTTCGTTATGTTTTAAAAACCGTATTACATAAATGCTTAGTAATGCATTGTTTTATTTACCTGTTATTCGTTTTCAGTGGCTGCAGTGCATTCTGAATCTAGTCGTTGTTGCCACTCAGACAAACCTCATACAAACTCTAGGGTAACCATTAGGCCCTACTAATCTATTGTTTGGCAGACATAAAATGCGCATGCATCATGTGCATAACGAAAATAGGCTTCTCTCTAACCCTGGAGGAAGTGTCATTCGCTGTAGGCTTATTTAGCCATTTCAAGCCACTATCTCTTTTATAGACATGACTTTTAGATATTGGTATTGACATTGACATTTAGCCTTGGTATTGGGATTGATCTTGGCATTGGTAATGAAATTGGGGAGATAATCGCCCAATCTTCTACCGCTGGAGGGAGTGTCAGTTGCCTAATGCGCTCGCTTGGCTTTCCCAGTGATTTCGACGAGTATCGTGTAAGTAAGCTGAAACCAGACAGTTTGCACCTCGCACCCTATTAACATGGTGGAGGGCAGACAGGGGTACGTCAAAGGGTACACCCCCCCCCCCCTCCCCCTGCCCCTTGCACTCTACTAACATTAACAGGGCGCTGTTGTAAAGCAGTTTTTCAACTGAACGGCCTACCCTGTATTTTTAAAGAAAACATGAATAAATAAAATAATAAAACATGATGGAGGTGAGAAATGGGTACGTCAAAGGGTTACAACCCTAACCCCCCCCCCCCTTTCACCCCATTAACATGGTGGGGAAGAGACGTGGGCACGCCAAGGGCTTACAACCCCCATTTCACCTTATTAACATGGTGAAGGGAAGATAGGGCTACGTCGAAGGGTAATCAACGATCTTTAATGGACCTTTACATTGTTAAATTAAATTCATTGAGCTAAGTTTTATTCATATCAATTGATGGCAGCCGTAATTCAATTACACAGTAAAAACAAAGGAAATCGTAGACATATATAAAAGTACAAATACGATGTACAACATGTTACCTGTTACATTTCACATTGATTGTTTCTCAGGCTGTCTATGAGGGGAAGTTTAAGTATAAAAAAAAATAGATTGTATGAAATGTCCAAAATTCATAAATCCAAATTTTGCTCTGTTCTGATTTTAACTTAATGGAAATAAATAAACGCAAAACAAGCTAATCTGCTTTTCGAAATTTTAACGAAATATTTTAGTTTGTTGTATTATAAAACACTAACATATAAAATGTAGACTTTGTATAAAGTTAAGAGCAACTAGGAGCGCAATTGTACTTCGCATAATGACGCATTTGTTACGTCATATCACCGGGTTTGTGTTAACGTTTTGTACGTTTTACATACTTATCAACCACACAATACATCTCTTGTAAAATGGGAGGGAACGTTTTGTCAATATTCAAATATTAGTTTTGTTAGAAGCTAATGCACACGCATGACAAGTAAATAGAGAATATTCACTTTTCGAAGGACACGCGATCGATAATTGCAATTTGACATCCATACCGCCGGTCCGGAACTAAGACATGTAAGTGGTATCGAAACGTGTGGAATTTCCCTCCTCAGTCTTATAAGGACACACATGTGTAACGCACCAATATGGTTCCATAGCTTGGTAGTAATTAAAAAGGGCTGATACGGCTTGAATCAAACGTTTAATGCGGTTATGATACACCAAAAACATACAAGGGCTTTGAGTGGGGTGGGGTGGGATGGGATGGAGGAGAAAGGGGGGGGGGGGCGGTACCAATTTGACCCTTGGTCTTATCAATCCGTGTTCACACGCACACAGTTTGCCGCTGCTGGTCGCCGCCGGGTATTTATTGCTATTATATTCCCGCCGCGGTAAAGCAAGATTAATGATTCACTAACTGTAAGCGTTAATTAAATCATAACGCGGTCCATCGGTTTGCCGCAGCCGAAAAAAGGAAACACGAGATCAGGCCAGTATTTCTGTATTTCCCACAAGAACAACAAAAACAATACTACATGAAATTTTATAACTTTATAAATTCAATTAATTTATATAAATTGTATTTTTGTGGAGTTATACAGTCATTATGGCAAGAGGCAGCAGAAACCGATTCTATCATATCCATGTCTATGTAAATGTATTTGTACGGCTATAGACTTCTAATTACGATCTCGCTTAATAAACGGTAATTAAATCGTGCAGTTCCCAATTCAAAAATGCCCTTACTGACTGCTGCGTTACCCGAACAAATTTGTTTTTAAATGACTTGCTGTCATGTCATCTATGTGTCATGCAGTGAAGTGCATACGTCATTGAACGACGGATGATGCTCAGGCGTCAACGAAATCAATTATTTTTCTCAATTATTAAACCGAACATCCTCAACATTTAATTGAATTTTTATCTTTTTAATTCATTAATGGTACATACATTGGGGCCTACGACTCCTCAATTTACTTGTTTCACCCTTTGTGCACGTACCAGACAAATTAGAATTCCATGAGACATGAGTATGTGTTCCTCTTGCAAAAATGCATCAAATGTTAGCTCAAATTAATGAAAACCAACCTACTAGAGCATATTCTGTCTGATACGAGAAGGGTTATTGAAGGAGAGATGTTTGTTCACTTACTCGTCAGCTAGCATAGTGTTGCCTTTCTTCGCAGCAAATCATGTTACCATATCCTCACCGCTACGTCGCGTCGGCCGTCCCCGCTGGCATGGGAAACGCGGAGATTGAGTTAATGTCAAGGTCGATGTTATCCCCGTATGTGCATTAGTTTAAACACTAAAAGAATGTTACTCAGGGAGAATGACATTTCAACTAGAATACAGGATGTGACAACCAAGCAGGAGTTTACATCAAGGCCATGTGTCGCGTATGCATGCATGTATAGCCCTTTGGCAGGTCAAACTAAAAGATTTTGTAAAAAAATATATAAATAAAAAATAGAAAAAAATGTAAAGTCTTCCCTCCCAATAATACATATCTTTTTTTTTTTTTTTTAGCTGGAAACTGACTTTAAGCGCAATTGCAGCCAGAGCTAGATTTCAGGATGTTTTGGCCGGGTCCTCCGAAGCCTCCCGGTTAGTGTAGCCATGATGTAGCCTAATTAGCGGAGACCGCTGTACGCAGTATAGTGCATGCGTTCAATGCGCCGAGTGACGCATTGCGCACTGACTGGGGCGATACGATTAGGATTATAGACTATGGTCGCTACGATCATGACGATACTGCGCATTTTAAATCTAAGCAAGGATAGTTTTTCACTATTCATGGAAAGCTCCGGGATGCTATGAAAGTTACGACAGTGAGATTCCAAACGCGTTATCGTCAGGGTATCATGTTGATTCCTGTCGAGTTTCATGACGTTTGAAAATTGGCCACTCTATCTTTGTCAATGTTTGAGGGCTAAACTCGTTTTCCATTAGACATGTTAGGACACACTTGTACTGAGCACGCCCTTCCATTCAAACACGACCCAGCCGCACCTTGCACCAACCCGTTCAGTATGTCGATACAAACTACTCAGATGTCAAGTTTCTGTGTACAAAGCCAAATTGAAAAAAAAAAATGCAGGCCAACATAGAAAAGAGAGATTAGATTACTACGACTGTGGCAATGGGAAATGTCTAAGAGTAGCAAAGTGGATTTAGTACCCAACGTCCCAACATCAATATGATAGCAAGCGATAAACAATGCTCCGGGCCAGTGTTAACGTCCTTTCAACATGTAATAAATTCTAAAAAGGCATAGTATATGCCACATGAATATATGTAACTGTTTTTGGGCCTATGTTTTATAAAGCTCACTATGAATCGCGCAATGCATACGTTCTTCGAAAGCAGTCAGTAGACGTTGAAGCATAGAGCAAGACGCCAAGAATGAATCATTATAGCGAAAAGATGATACGACACGGATATCAATCCGCCATTCAAGCAATAGACAATGATCCTCGTGTATGTTATTTCCTTTGTACTAATCTTTCTTATTGTGGTTCGTACTTTCTCGGTTTCCTTGCCATGAAGATAGATATCAAACACGAGCTGATAAACTGAGATTAGATATGCATCTAGACAGTTATTGTATAAATGCACTTGCTAGAATGTGACGTCATATATCTTCCGCAGTAATGGTCTTTTGTTCTCTTTATTTGCTCCTTTTTTTCTCCTGTCATTGGTCCTTTCCCTTTGTAAGTTTTTCTGATTTTCTCTGTCGCTTTGTTCTTCTACTCTCTTGCTCTCCTGTCTTTTCCCTTTCCCTCTAGTCATGCTAACGTGCTTTTTTTTCTCTCTTTCTTTCTCTTCCTTTGCTCTTTCTCTTCTTGTTAAAAAGCATATACTGTACTGGGAAGACAAAAAAACATCAAAACATAATCGTGAGCAATCTTCTTGCTAATGATTTTAAATTCATGTATTGTCCATTTTATAAACTTGCTGAAAGTTATTTGCCCTCAAATAATCTACATTTGGATTAAATAGTGATTAACTCACAAAACCTTTAAATGTTCGGCCCGAACATTTTGTGATTGAATCATTAATCATTAATTACTCCAAATGTGGATCATTTGAGGGCAAATATCTTTCAGCAAGTTATTAAATGGACAATACATGAATTTAAGACCATTGGCAAGAAGATTGCTCACGATTACCTTTTGACGGCTTTTTTGTTTTCCCAGTACAGTATATGCCCTTTAACTTTTACTCCTTTTGTGGGCCATTTCTGATTTCTCTTTTGTTCTCTTCCTTTCCTATTTTTTTTTTCTGTTTCTGGCTTGTCTCCTTTGTTGACTCCTTTCCAAGCTTCCCCTCTGTCTTCTTTCTTCCTTCTTTTCCCCCCTACCTCCTGTTTCATCTAAGCTCCTAATTGTCATCCCCGACCACATGTTGATAAGGTTGCAGTTCGATATTCCGAAGGTTCGTAATTCCGAAGGTTCGTTATTCCGAAACACGTAAATTGCCTATACTTTGATGCTCTTTGGTCCGAAAACGAAAGAGGGTTCGTTAATCCGAGCACTTGTCGCGTAATGTTCGGAATAACGAACCTCCGGAATAACAAGTGCTTCCCATAGATTAGCCTTCTCAGTAGCGTGGTACAGTGGATCGTTCCTTTGTATCTCGACCAGGGCCATGGTCCATATAGGTTTTCCATCATGGTTTCTTCCCATCAATGGTAAATACCATGCCAACAGGTGTCTTACCATGGTAGTTACCATTGAAGGTAAGTTACAGTAATCGGCAACCTATGCCACATGACCCAAAAGGGACAGTGTTTGAACCCAGCAGCTGCCACGTATAGTTTTCAGCAAAACATCTTAATCCACATAGCTGCTCCATCCCTATAAAGTACCGAAGTGGTGTCGTCATACCCATTGATATGCAGGTATCTGGTTCTAAACAACATCCCTCAAGAGAGAGATATACTGGTCCGAAATTGCCTAGCGGGCTAGTCTCGGGCACTCCTAATGAGAGCCCCCGCTGTGATCCCCGCTGCTTGCTGTACCTATAAAACTCAGAACCAGTCACACCTCAGTAAGCTATAGAAGAGAAATAATGCCCCTGGTAGGATCCTGGATCCAGTAACCGGGGTAATGATGTAAGGCCCTCATGAAAAGCAGTCATGTCGCTGATGGGGCTGCCCTGGATAACCTATACAATATTACATTATCATGAAGGCGCTACCTACTTAATTTCATAGTTGTTCGAAATTAATTTTCTGCTACACCAAGGCTGCAGTATTGATAGGAATGTCTCGTGTAAATTATAAATGCCATACCATCAATATCATTGATTAGGTTCGCCCATTAATGTCCTACAGCTTACATGCCAATGACTTAAATGTGCAATTCTGATCGCGTGATATAAATAGAGAAGCCATTAGACATTTTAAAGGGAAGTGACAATATTGTTTATGAACTGTGACTTATCATAAGATTGCTTGAATAGCCCAGAATAACACAGGTGATACTTTAACATCTACCTTAGATAGCTATAATTTGCTTTTTGTATGTGTGTGTTTGTTTATCTAATCGTGTGTGGTGTTGTTACGTATTAATGTGTGGGTATTTTATTTGAATGCGTGCTATGTAACTGTGAGTGTATGTGTGTGTGGGTATGTGCTTATGTATGTTTGTATGCATGTCTGCATGTATGTGTATGCATGCATGGGTGTGATACGTGTCTGTCTATGTGTGTATGTCGGCCATTTCTTCTAGGTGTGTGTTATCTAAATGTGAGTGTGTGTGTATGTGTGTGTGTGTGTGTGCATGTGTGTGGGACAGGTACTTTTGTGTGTACGTATGTTGGTGTATCAGTTGATTTGTGTACGTCTGTGTGTATACGCTATTTCTGTGTGTTTGATATCTAATTGTAAGTATACGCTAATGTGTGTGTGCGTTTACACGTATTTGTTTGGGTATGTGTGTTTGTGTGTATCGGTGTGTGTGCATGTGTGTATTAATGTGTGGGTATGTGTGTGTATTGATATGTGTTTGTGTGTGTATGTGTGTGTATGTAGGTGTGTGTGTGTTTGTGTGTGTGTGTGTGTGTGTGTGTGTGTAGGTTTGTGCGTCGAGCTTACTACAGCTGAGTCGACCTACTTATTGACCTAGTGATACGGCTACGATTCAATTACTTACCGCGAGGTCAGCTGATACCAATCAACCCATATTGGATGTTAGGGCGTTGTTGGTAAACGTATCCCGGTATAGTTTACTTACTATGTATGCAAGACACACCTGCATGCAACATTTAATCACACCATTGATTATAGATTTAAAAAAAATGAGTGCCCCTCCCCCCAACAAATCGTCATCAACAGTTTCATGAATATTTTACTGCGAGCATGGTCTATAACGCTACATAAGTAAAGTCACAACTTATTAAGCAGTGAACATGACAAGTACTTGTTAAAGCGGATCGACATCATGCATATGAAAGTGTTATAGTAGTTATTGAAGACAAATCTTTGCCAGAAGTAAATTTCATCGTGTATTTGTTGTATATTTTATCCCGACAGGGTGTGTTATTTTGCCTTTTTCACAATTAATACACATAATTCCCATAGAACAGGAACTTAATTTGCCACTCAAAGGGTTCAAGGTGTCGGTATCTGCATAATCATTTGAAGAAAAAGGACGTAGCTATACTCTCTCTCTCTCTCTCTCTCTCTCTCTCTCTCTCTTTATCTCTCTCTCTCCCTCTCTCTCTCTCTCTCTCTCTCTCTCTCTTTCTCTCTCTTTTTCTTTCTCTCTCTCTCTATTGTCACTAATTGTAATAATAATTTATTACAACATGAAATTGTGAGCGTTGGGTTGCAATGTTGCTATGAAATTTTGTCTATTATACCCCTTTGTATGCCAGGCAATGTCCGGCTCAATAGGATTAGTGTGTGTTACGTGTCCAAAAATGCAACAACGACTCATGAAGAGTTTATTCCAATCATCATCAATATAAGTGTGTTACTGTTGTCATGTTCTACACGGAACGTTGTCTGTTGTAACAGTAATCATATGCACGCGAATGGGCAATGCAATTTAAGTGTCGTATCAAACTAGGTCAAATATGCAGCAATGCGAGAGGGGATGTCATACATGTCAAACGCCAAGATTAATTGGCGATAATTGCATTAGTCGAGGCCTCGTGGCTTGCCGATGCTACACTCCGAGGAGGGAGTTAATCACAATATTTCTCATCTGAAGAGTGGTGGTGGAGAAAAAAGATACAGATCTGACTTCAATAGGTAATTTCAGAACAGTGGTGGTAGAACGGGGAGGGGTGGTCTAGCGAAACTACTTTACATTATTGGTACTGTCTTAACATTGTTTTATGTTGATGTGTCATATATCTTTCCACCATTTTACGTTGTGATAAATTACATGTTATCACGGACTTATAGACTTTTTATTTTTCTAGTTATGTTCCTAGGGCCAATCGAACCTACAAGCAAAACATTTAAGATCGGTCTTTTCCGTACACCTGTTTTTTTTTATAGAATGAACAGAGTTCATTCATTGACAATAGTTTGTCATTTTTTTTGCTTAAATTGGTATTATTGTTGCCCTCCTCTTTTTCATATATCTTTTTAATTATCTGTTTGCTAGTATGTCTCACTTTTAACGTTAATGAAATGCAGTTTTTATTTAAAATCAAATTTCCCTCAAATTATCTGTATTGCTGGTAGTAAAACTTAACTCTATGTTGTTCTGCAAAGAAGCCGTACAACATTACAATATTATTCTAGGTAATTAATGTTTCATCCATATTCACATAATGAATTTTGTCAGCGTTAGACTCAATCTGCCTTCACTCACACGCCACACGTGTATTTATTCACAAGTAATCCACAAAAAGCCCATAGGGGGCAGATATTTTTTGGCACATAAAGTTTAATGTCTGAATGATATTTATGACATAAAAAAAAAGCAGGGAAGCGCACGAACGAGTATAAAACACGTGCTAAAGCATGAAAGTTGTTGCGTTTAATATGGTCCACGCTCCGAGACACCCAATCAACAAGTCCTTTGAGCCCGTAATGAAAGTGCGTGTGTTTGATCGGAGCAATGGAATTAGTTCCTGAACATCAATAAGCACGCATGCGACTGAAAATGTAGGGCCCCTTTTTAATGGCGCATAAAATATTTAACTGGAGAAAGTGATAGCACATACTAATTTTATAATTTTACACAACCACCTCTTTTGATAAGTTTGAACTGCAGGTCAGCAATTTTTCACATCATTCTGTAAGTGACGCGTTAGATGAAATTGTGGTTTTGTACGCCCATGCGCTAATTATAGACATGATAGCGAACAATCGATGTTTTTTAGGATGAGATGAAAATTTCCCTCCTTTTAACGAAAATAGGTTATTGTGGACATCGCAAGTATTATTGTGATAAACGTATAATATTAAGCACTAAGTGATGTAATCCATTGCATGCACACGCTTTCTAAATCAGTACACAATACCTTTAACGCAAGCATCGCTTTTCAGCATAGCGACAAAGACGCGTTCAGAGCCACCGCGAAGTCTTGTCATGAATTTAATGAATTCCGGTCCTTTCTGCGTAGAGTATGAATAGTAATAAGATCAATTTATTAGAAGGCAGGCTTATAATGGACATCCGCATAAAGGTAAGTGGGTCGTCAAGAATGAGGTATTACAGCTGTGCAAAAATGAATTTTGTTTGCTTGGGTGTGCTTTCGAAAAAAATGGACAAAGAATTACAAATGGAAAATATGAAAGAATTGATAAAAAAATAAGGCCTCTTGCTCCTGTGATTTTATCCTCCCCTTCACACAAGACTTCTGCCCCAATCCCACGTTATGTCTACAGGTTTTTTTAATCTATTCCCTCTCCGTCATTTCCTGTTTTGTTCTGTTTCTGAACATCCTTCCGTATTTTCCTTAACTAAATCTCTATAGCTTATATCTCTCTTTTCCCTCGTATTATCATTTATCTGTCTTTTCATCTGTTTATATATCTTTTTCAAACTATCTTTCGAATTCTCTGTCTATTTCTAAATTTATTTCTTACTTTCTCTCTTTATCATTTCCATGTCTTTTGATATTTCTCTAAATCTCTGTCTCTCATTACTACCATGATTAATATTGACTTTTTTCTCTCCCGCTCATGCTCTCAATACATCCTAATGTAAAATATCTTCTTGCTTCTTCTTGCATATACATACATACACATAATGTATGCAAATATATGCATAAATGTATGTATTTCTCTCTCTCTGAAAATGCTAGAAGCATGGTGAATTTATATGTTCCTCCCTCCCTCTCTCTCTCTCTCTCTCTCTCTCTCTTTCAGTATCTCCCAATGTATATATATGTCTCTTTATTTTCGATTGTATACATCACTCTTTATCTCTTTCTTTCCATCTCGAGTTCACGCATCCGCCCGTATCAACCTCACCCCTGAACCAATCTCCGTTCGATATCAATACCACTCTCACTATCACAATCACTATCACAATCCCATGTAACATAGCACGTCTTCACCCATCTTCTCAGGTTTCACCCCATCTTTCCTCTTCTCCACTCTCTCAATGGAGCGTAACCTCACGCACCCGTCATTCCAGGAACTAGGCACTCACCTCTCTCTCTATACCCGCAAACGATTACCATCATATCAATATCAAGAGTTCAAAAACATCTCGAACAAAATCCTCCATGACGTCATCGATGATGCATTAAAACCCTTCCAGTGTCAGATAAAATGCAGCTCAGTTGGATCTGTGTGTAATATTGGTGAGTGATCGCACACCTCGAATACAAAGGGTTTACACTGCTCGGTGTGTATCAAAGTCATGACAAAGAAAACATTAATGCATTCAATTTGTGGTAAAGAACACATTCGATGAGTTTAGATCATAACAGAGTCGTCAACGTATGCACCGCTCATATTAGAGGCCATTGTGGTGGGCGTGGCATTGTGGTGGGCGAGGCATGTATTTCAGTTCAGGTTGCATAGTACATTGCGTCTTTGGGGTTTTGAAATGGCTTACAAGTGTAGTGGGTCAAGTGGTAATGTGGAGGCTTGGAAAATACAAAATTTGCTGAACAGCATTACTTCTATTTACCACATGAATAATCTGTACGGTTCTGTTGAAATTGAGACGGAGTTAATTGTACTTAATATGAGCGGTAAGTGTTTTTACTGAGAAAAAAAAGTTCCTCGCAATATGTATTGTGTTATTCTAAACCACACTGCCAGAAAGGGGTGATTAGGTTGGCATTCATCCACACAAATTAGAAGAAAAAAATCGTTAACTCTTTATATTTCAAAATACATCTCTCTCGGATACTGCCCTACTCTAACAAAGGGAAGCAAGTGACAAATCACTCAAATCTGGGTTATTGGTATCTTAGATTGTACCCAGTATTCCCTACATAAAGGCCAAATCTGGACAAGAAACTTTGCTGCGAGATATTCAATCGAACATGATGTGGGGTTGAACTGATGCCAATGCAGGTAACAGACACATTTTGGTCTTTTACAAAACAAGTCTCTTTTGTTAGTTGCTTCCTTTTGTCAGAGTAGGGTAGTATAACAGTAATATTTTAAATAAGCATATTGATAACTATCGGGAACTTACTTCTCTACAGTACTGAGCTCACTGAATGTAGAATCAAAGTTGGATCGAAGTCTTCAAATGAAGAGTTTCATTCAAAAAGAGATGAAATCCATATTTTACCAAAATGTGTTTTTTTTTTTGCTTTAGAATACACCATTCGTACATATGGGAATGATAAATGCACAAAATTCCATTTATAAACTTTAGATGGAAGTATGAACATTTGTAGGTGAAAAAATCATTAATTCTACTTCCCCAAAATATAAATGTTCATAGAAATTTAAAAAAGAGTAATATTTGCTTTTTCTTAGGTGACACCTGATGATAGCTCTATTATGTGTCTTGGCAAGATAGGAGACCAAATGTATATATTCTGAACAAGATTGGCACAGACTTAATTATCAGAAGGGGAATTATTGAACAAAACTGAAGTACTTTGGGCACATTGTTTGGAGAACGAAAGGAGTTGAAAAGATAATACTGCAAGGTGCGATTGAAGGGAAGCGTGGTAGAGGTCGTCCACCTACATCTTGGATCGACGACATAAAGAAAGTGTTCAGGGAAGGAATGAAGAGTGCAACACGATTGGCGGAAGATCGAATTGCATGGCGTGATCTCATGAAGACCACAGCAGCGCTTTACAGCGCCACCTGATCTTGATGAAGACCTCTATCATATGTACCAAACCTACAATATGGTTGAATGGAAAGCAGTAAAATACTAGAAAACATCTAAAATGGATTTAATCCCTTTTGAAATTGAACTCTTCGAATAGAGAAGAGTTTCTTTTGCAATGCCGTCCAGCTGTATAATGGTTATGGAGTTAACGTTCTCCCGAAGGTCACACGACCGTCTGTATTCAGAGATGTATGGAAAAAGCGATGAACAGATTAGTGTGAAAAAAACCCGGCCCTGTTTGCCAGCGCTCCTAGCAAAGACGGTATTCGTTATTTTTAGAAGGAACACCAGTCGCTTAATCCTTTGTGTGCGAATCACGCTGAGGCTCAATGGGAATTCCGTGCATTTACGGTGAAAAAAGAAACCACGTGTCGCATAAAGAGTTAATCCCTTGTGGGCCGGTCGAAATGGAGCCATATGGGAATCGTGTGTATAACTTGTGAATGAATACACGTGTTGCACACAAAGAGTTAGGAGACGACAAAACATTGCTGATCAAGTTCCAATCAACTTTCCCCAACAAAATCGATTGCAAGATCGTTCAATTGGAATCTTGAATGGCGCCTTTTTTCATAATGAAACATTGCATGATTGGAGAAGAGACTTCTTATTTTTTACTGATTTGTGGCCTTGTGAGTTTCCTGTACAGAATTAAATCTGCTTCATTATTTTTTTCCATACCATCCATTGATACTCCCACGGCAATACAACAACAATGCGTTGCCTATGAGACTGAGAAAGTTAAGAGTTGTAGAACATGTAAAAGGAAGGTAGAGTTTGCAAGTGAGAGTGGGAGGGAGGAAATTGGAAGAAATGGCGTAGGTGGAGGTGCGGACGACAGTGAGAGATACCACTACCTGTTGCTATATCGGTACGCTAAAGGAATCCGTTATTACTTCCTTCCAGTGAAGACAATGCGTATATGCATTTATGTATATATGTATATATAAACCTTTTGAGTAGCAGACACAATGCTGTTCTATGATATCCGTGTGCCTTACTCGTGACAAAATGTTCATGTCGCACATATTATGTTCATTAGGTTGTACACCCCCTCCTCCATGTCTTTGATTGTAATAGACCTGTCGACGTGTAAGAACCGAATGTTATAAGACACTGACTATTATCAATTGCATACTGGTGTTATTTGCATCATTCGTTGCTATGTTACATGTCAACCCTCACTTGATCTTAGTTACAGCTCTCTACCAGAATGTTTGTACAAATATGCGTTAATCGATTTGTTTACTTTTCATTTTAAAGAGGTTATTCCGTGGGGTGCCTAATGTTAAAGCGAAGCGCCACGTTCACTATAAAATTCTGCTGAAATATGCACGCTGCTCCATTAGCCATGTTAGCTGAGACTCAGTGGTGCTGTGCACACTAATTGATTATGCCCGATCGTGGCATTCAGCGCCATTAAACTAGTTTAGCAGTAAAAAAACAGCAATTTATTGGCAAGATGGGTGACCACTTAACCCGTCCACCTGGGCAATTCACATGACATTGCCAAAGGCCTGTCCACGCCCGTTTATGTCCATTGCATTGCCTACTAGAACATTTTTTTTCCAAGCCGTCACGGGACAATCAATTCAGTAAAACCTAGTCTATTAACACTGTGATGTTGATCAGAGTATACGTTCGTATTACAAATTTCCATCTTTAAAAGAAACAAGACAAACGCCGCGTTAGTAAATAACAATGTCTTCTATCTCTTCAAAGATAATCGAAAGAGGGATTTATATTTTAAGCCATTCCCCGATGTGCTACCAAAATTGTGTAACGTGATTTTATTGCAGTACCCGTCCTCGGCACTTTATGGGTAATATGTCCTTATCGTGATTATCATCAAATAAACTGTCAGCTGATGAACTTATTGAATGTGTCCATGGCTCAACAAAATATTTGCAAACATGTCAATAATAGTTTCATGTATTGAACCCTTACAATAGAGGAGTGATTTGCGTGGAGAATCAGTAGTGCGCGATGTAGTTAGATGGCCGTCCTACGTCTTTATTATTACGAATCAGACAATTTCTTGGAAGCAAGCTGTTAATTTTCTAAAGGAAGGACAGGGAAGAGCAATCAATTCTACGTCCCTGGTTCACCTCTCTATTTTTGTCATCGGGTCTTAGTGGAGTTTCTCAGAGTGAACAGCATTCTATATTGATGGGACTAATCAAATCTGTAGAGCGTCGGTACACAGGATTCCGAATTATGAGCAAGAACAAGAGGTCACTCCTTCGGTTCAATCACGCATATTTTGTATTATATTTTTTTTTATTCATCAGTTTTTCGAATCAGTGAGTTTGTTGTTGATGTGATCGATTGAAGGAAATTACACACTTGATATTTTAAATCCACATCTAGTGAAGGAGACAAGGAAGAGGCACAGAGATAAGGTCAAATAAAGAGACAGAGAGAGAGAGAGAGAGATAGAAAGAGAGAGAGACAGAGAGAGAGAGAGAGAGAGAGAGAGAGGCAGAGAGAGAGAGAGAGAGAGAGAGAGAAAGAGAGAGAGGCAGAGAGAGAGAGAGAGAGAACACTTGTACATTAGACCGGAGGCAGACTTGACTGCAAACAAAATTCCTATATGGGAGAAGTGCATCTTGGGACGGCTTTCCCTTGTACATTACATCCCGTGACGTAGGCGATCATGGAGTGCCACAACTCTCAGTTCTCAGCTTTTTTCCCAACTCTGTACCATAGTGAACGGCCCATTGCTCTGCTAACCAGTCAGCTAGGCTGTTTATCTAAGGAGTCTTCCTTCTTCTTCTCCTGCAGCTTGTTTAAATGTTGTTTTACGTGTAACCTTAATCTTAATTTCCCCTCACCTCGCTCTTGATGCAACGTCCTTCTTGTCTTGACTAATCACAGGAGCGAGGAACTCGCATCCCAGGACGTACAATATCATCGTGAGTATCCCGGACGACTCGTCCATCCTGTACGTCATGCCCTCCGTGGTGGTTGCGTCTCTCTTGCTCCTCTTGGTGGCGGGCGTCAAGAGATGTCTGGAACACCGGAAGAAGGACGTGCTACTTCCGCTTGCTCCAACTGATAGTCTTGGATACATCAGACCCAGTGATAGCACGTTGAGGAGGTAACTTTTTCTTATGTGTTTCATTAGTGTGCCTGGATACGTCATACAACATAATTGCACGTCTATTTTTCATTCATTTATTTCCAGTCTTGTTTAATTAGGGTGGCCTCTTCAGTTATAAAATCGCTGTCACTGAGGACCCTAACGGATAAAAAAGAATACATAACATTACACCACAACAATGATTAATCTATAAAAAGCATGTCAACATTCTTAACAAATTCATAATTTTAACCAAATATATAAATAATCATGTGATATCTCAATTATCCAAGCCGCTAAATCCCCTGAAAGTCGCACGTACAGACAGAAAAAGTGGAGAAAGGAAGACGAGATGAATATCATTTCGTGATTCAATCGATTTCTCCCTTTCAACCTTTCTTTGACAGAACTCGTAAAACTAATGGTGATGGCAACACGGGCCTGGTCGTTTCATCTGACGTTAACGACAACGAATCACTCACGCCAAAAGTTATCGTCCATAGCAACGGAGGCCACTCCCCTTTTACACCGTCTCGGAGATTTCCGAATTTAAATGAGAATTCGCTGTCCACCACAGAGAAAGGCGACGGTGAAGTCGGGCAATCGACGAACTTCAACCGTGCTTTGATCACAGATGGCAGTCGGACGTCGCAGATCACAGTTTTTGTTCACGGACCTCGTGGCACGCCCTCACCGCCCAGCCGCCGCATGTCGACATCGCTGTCGCAGCTATCGCCGAGTCAAGACGACCATGATATGACCTTTGGGGAGATCAACCCCGTGTTCCAACACGACGACGATGTCAAAGATCACCTTAATAGCCCGGGAATAACGCGCGTGTTTTGTGACGAGATCGAACCGAGACGAATAAAGGAAGCAATTCATGACGAGTTATCTCCGATTCATGTCGAGCCTTCTTGCAATTGTGATTCCAATAGTGCCTGCGACTTGTGTAAAGACTACGAAGGTGGAGCGAATGGACCCATGACGGCAGTAACAATGTTATGACATCATATCGCAATATAGATTGATCAATTCAGCTCAATGAATACATATTACTATACGCAATGTAAATACTACTATTTTTATACATTTTCTACAGATTTTTAGGGTGTAGTATTCATTAGATTATTTCTAAACGTGCTGACATTAATAATTGATAGTTCAGCTCCATTCATAATTTGATATCAAGAATAGTGTTCTGCTCTTCTTAAAGTTGTATTCTCCCTCCCCTCCTAACGGCACTTGCCCTTCCCCTTTGTCATCTCTTAATTTCCGGCTCGTCGCTTGTCATTACTTATCCATAATTAGGCCAATGTGTTTAAAATGAGAATTAACAAACTTTAAGACTTCATTGTTAATCATCCATATTTTTGTCATGTGTTGGTTATTCAATCATCTTCACATCATGGAAATTTAAAGGCCAAGCCTAGGGCGCAAATTTTGTTTGAAAGCCTGAAACTTACCAGTCGATTTGTTATAAATTTTACGTGCTTGCGCGAAAAGATGATCAATAATGAGCAACTTATTTTATAATAATATTTTTTTCAATATTGTTATGAGCTACGTTTTCGGGACTAGCCCAGGTCAAACATTTTAGAGCACCGGCGTGCTGCCCAAACAGTACTCCGATTTATTCGTGAGTGGTCCGATCTGCAGCGCCCTCGTGTGGCCAGCGAATGTTTTCTGAAAAAGCATGGATTACAACCGGATGTCATTAAATATGTAAATGCCCACATTATAATATAAGTTTACCAGGTCTCTTTTTGAGGTGTTTTGTTTAAAATTCATATCATGAACGCCCGCATTTAAGCGATACAACGCGATGGCCTCATTGTGTCTCAATAGACCGGTTTACTAATGTAGTCAAATTTATGGATGTTTCTTCCCTCGGAGCCTAGTAACGAGTTAGTCCATTAACCTGTACCTAACATTGGTATTTCAGTCCTTGGAATCTACTTTGCATAATTTTTGTTATGTCGGGCTAAGCTTTCCGGTTGTCAGGGGCAACGTTTGAGAAACAGATGTAACATCTGTGTACATGTATTGAAATCACCCTGCCCTATCAGCATTGCACATATGATGTGATAATATGGCATTGGGACATGTGCATCTATATGCAACATAATCATGATAATCATAACATCAAAGCACCGTAACAATAGCGTGTTCGCAGCGCTATGGCACTCGAAGAGTTAAGTTCCTCTCAGCTCTTTATTTCTAACAAATTGTAACTTAACATAGACTTACATACCAGACGAATGCGTTGATGTGAATGTCATGTACTTCATTCTACTGGAATCTGATTTAACGCATCTCTGGATGTAAAAATCGAGGAAACTCACGCGTACATATTTTTTTTTACTTAATTCTGTATATGGTATTGGTGAATTATCGCACAAGAGATATACACCTCACCCATTGAGCCACAGTCTACCCGGCGCACAAGGAGTTAAGAAAGTTTGTGGAAAGCAGGTGCATGTATGAAGACAGAAATACTGGACGTACTTCACGCAAACTTAAGGAAGTCAGAAGGCGAGAAAAAGAGAAGATGATGAAGACAAAACAACAGATTAGACGTAAGGATGAGAACGGGAAGCTAAAGATGAAAAAGAGCTGTGAAGTATTACGAGGAAATGCAAAAAAAGGGAAGGTACATAAGAAAAAGAAAAGCGATTATGATGAGAGAGAGAGAGAGAGAGAGAGAGAGAGAGAGAGAGAGAGAGAGGGTGAGAGGGGGGTGGCATGAGGACAACAAGAAAGGTGAGACGATATTTAAAGAAAGAGAAAATATAGAATGTCAGAAATGGAGAAGGAGGAGAAAGAAAAAAACAAATGGGATTACTGAGCAAAAAGATTGAATTCCTTGACTAAAATCGTATCGCAATAGAAACATCGTTATTCACTTACTGCGAAATGGAAATGATATCCTCCTAAAACGTGATATTGCTCTGGTTTTCCTTGATGTCACCGGTTGATATACAGATACACATGTATACTTAAATCTATCAGATACTTTATCCCCCTCCCCGACAAGCTTCAAGGCGGAGCATCGTTATGAATTATCACATGAATGCAGCGAAGGTCTAGTCAACCACGCATCGGCTCACCATGAATGTGACAATGTCAATGAACTGTTGTATGCTGGTGAATATCAATCAAACATGTTTTTAATTTCACCATAGCATTTTTGGCGCCCTTTCTTTCAATGCAATTCATATTTAGAGTAGCGGGCCATGTATTAAATGGCGACGAGAATTCGGAATATGATACTGTGCAGGCTTGTCAGATGTTTAAATGTGTGATCTACTCACTGAAGTTATTCATTTTTTCCTTTGATATAATATCCATGTGTTATTCTTATCATAACTTAAAAGGAAGTACATCTTTATCATGTTCTTTTGTTATTTCTTTGTTGTGATGTGGGGGAGGGGTGTCGGAGAGGGAGGAGGGGGGATACTTACCTCCCCTCTACATTATGTTATCTTCGTTCTATATTTTTTGTGATGTGGGGAGGGTGTCGGAAGGGGGAGTACCCCCTCCCCCCCACACACACACACACACACACAAACACACACTAGTATTGATTTCATATTCACGATGATAAAGTATCCATGTGTTAATCCTATCGTTATTACTATCAGAACTATCACAACTGGTAGGATGGGGGGTATGCTTGCTCCCCCCCCCCCCATCCCCCACTTATATTGATTTAATATCAATGTGCTAATCTTATTGTTATTATCATCATAACCTATTACATGTATGAGGTACATCTATAATGTATTATGTTGTAATTGTTCTTTCTTTTTTGTGATCTGGGGAAAGGTGTTGGAGGGGGGGGGGGGGGGGGGGGAGGGTGTGTGTGTGTGTGGGGGGGGGGTTATACGTCCCCCACCTCCCATTCCTCTAAGCATGCATGCCGAGTGCGCCAGTAATCTCTCACACTCGTCTTGTCGTCATTGTGCTAGCATGGGAGAATGACGAAATATTGTTTCACAGAGAACAACATATGTACTTATCCCTCGCAGCTTGTTTACGGATGTACCCATTGTCTCTTCTCGTTCCCGTCTCGCTATCCCGCCACATGATCCATTCCGCTAGGAATTCCAGTACTTATGCTCCAATCTCTTTTTTCCCCCGTTGCTGCTTCAAATTATCTTGATTCCTGCTAGGAAATTGAGTAAGAGAAAAAACTAAAGCATTCGCGGTAAACAACTCGAGTGTAAATGCTGATTGCGCCTGCACTATGAGCACGGCAAGCTGCGTATCATACGCTTTAGCAATCTCAGTACCGAGCCAAGAAGTCCCATTGACTTATCACATGTGCCATGCACCTGGTATTGATGGGGTTAACCCCATCAGTACATTGTACCAAGCCAGGAAAAGCCCATCATGCACATAGTACGGATGGGGTTAACCCTCTCAGGACCAGACCAAGATAGTTCCATTGACTTATTACACATAGCATGCACCTGTGGTACCACTGGGGTTAATCCTCCCAATACCAAGGAAGGAAAGCCCCATTGACTTTACATGGTACTGATGGGGTTAACCCTCTTAGAATCAAGCGAAAAAAAATTCCATTGACTTATTACACATTTCATGAACATATAGTACCGATGGGATTACCCCTCTCAGAGCCAAGACAGGAAAAACTTATCAACTTATTACACATTTCATGCACCTCAGATACCAATTGGGTTTACGCTCTCAGTATTAAGCCCAAACGGCCCATTGATGTTTTACACATTTCATGTACACATGGTACTAATGGGGTTAACCCTTTCAGCTCCAAGCCAAGACAATCCCATTGACTTATCCCACATTGCATGCACATAGTATTGATGGACTCAACCCTCTTCGTACTAAGCCAGGAAAAGCCTAATAACACATTTCAATATTGATTTGCTTTCTGACAATGATATTACTGATAACTTAAATACGTTATTAAATGTTCATGCTATGTTCTCGACAATTACTAAACCAACAAGAATAGATAAAAATACTAGTACCTTAATTGATAATATATTTACCAATGTTTCTGACTACGATATTGAATCAGGTCTTATTTATTCTGAAGTTTCTGATCACTTGCCTATTTTCTTGTTTCTTCCCAGTTATATAAAAAAAAGAACTAATAGAAATGCCATTGAAACTCGTAAATTCACAGGAGAAAATATAGAAAAGTTTAAAACAGATTTAATGTCGGAAACCTGGAATGATGTTTTCAATAGCAATAACATCGATGTTGCTTATCAAAGGTTCATAGAAACATTAACAAACTATTTGAATGTCAATATACCAAAAGTTCAAATCAAAGCTCGGAAAAATGTACCAAAACATCCTTGGATTACTAAAGGAATCTTAAAATCTATTAAACATAGAAATAGGCTTTATAAAAAAAAGCCTTTGTAATCCTACCGACCTGAAGAAACTGGAATATAGGCAATACAGAAATAAACTAACTCATGTTATACGTACATCCAAAAGAATGTATTACACTAAACAGTTTGTACAGGCTAATGACTCTTCTTCAAAGTGGAAAATAGTAAACGATATTCTGAAAAGGGGTAATGTTTCCCATTCAACTCAGTTTAAACAAGGTGATAGAATTGTAAGTGATCCACATGAAATTGCGAATGGTTTCAATAATTTCTTTGCAAACATAGGTGCCGAACAGGCCTCTAAAGTTAAGGGATGTAGTCAAAATTTCCAAGACTCTCTATTTAATCCCTCCGTAAATAGTATATTTTTTAACTCAACAAATGCAGTTGAGGTCACGAGGATTGTTGCATCACTTAATTCCAGTCATTCAACTGGACATGACGAGATGAATACACATTTGCTAAAGAATATTATTGGAAGTATAATTAAACCTCTCGTTTACATTTTTAACTTGTCATTATCCTCTGGTAGTTTTCCCTCAATGATGAAAATTTCAAAAGTAATACCCATCTATAAGAAAGGTGATGCTAGCTCATTTACCAATTATCGGCCCATTTCTATACTTTCATGTTTTTCAAAAATATTAGAACGACTCGTTTATGATAGGTTATATACATTTTTGATTGCCAATAAGTTACTTAATAATGATCAATATGGATTCAGGAAATTTCATTCAACTGAATATGCTATTGTGAAGTTATATGATAGGGTATCATCTGCCTTAACCAATCATGAACATGTCATAGGAGTTTTTATGGATTTAAGTAAGGCATTTGATACCCTTGATCATAGTATACTTTTAAAGAAGCTTTACCATTATGGGATTCGTGGCATACCATTGGATTGGTTCCGTAGTTATCTCTCTTGTAGAAGTCAATATACAACCTTCAATAATGCAAAATCATCTATGTCATCAATCACATGTGGTGTGCCGCAGGGCTCTATTTTAGGTCCGCTTCTTTTTTTGATTTATGTTAATGATATTCCTAATGTCTCCACCTCATTGCAATATATATTATTTGCGGATGATACCAATATTTTTGTTCCAATCCAAACTTACAAACTCTTGTTCATATGTTGAATACTGAACTGCCCAAATTATCAAATTGGTTTAAATGTAATAAACTGTCGTTAAATTTGGATAAAACCAACTTCATATATTTTAAAAGTCGTGCTCAGAAAGAAGAAATAAGTATTACATTAAAGATGAATAGCATTTCCATCCAACAAAAGAAAAACACCAAATTCTTAGGAATTCTAATCGATGAGTGCCTCTCTTGGCATGAGCACGTACGTGACCTTTCCCGAAGTTTGTCTCGGTATATTGGTGTAATGTACAAACTGCGGTCATTTGTCCCGCTTCGTGTTTTGCTTATTATTTACAATTCTTTTATTCATTCTCGCATCTCTTACTGTAACATAGAGTGGGCAAATTGCAAAGCAAATACTGATACTATTTTAAGACTGCAAAAGAGAGCCGTACGGCTCTGTACTGGGTCTGGATACTTTGATCATACTGATCCTTTATTTTCTAGACTAAAAACATTGAAAATTACTGATATTCATTTCATGCAAATTGCAGTGTTCATGTACCGCTTAAACAAAAACGAATTGCCTGTATCATTTTGTGACGATTTCCCTTTAAATAGAGACATTCATAACTATCCAACTAGACATTCTTCTGATTTTCATTTGTTTACACCAAGAACTGCTTTAGCACATAAATCAATTAGATATGTAGGACCTGACATTTGGAATGTATTACCATCTCATATACGAAATTGTAGCACTATTATATCATTTAAAAGGAATATGAAAGAATTACTCCTCTCCAAATATTCATCATAATAGCTTTTGAGGTACACTTAAGTGTTTCTGCCCTTTTATGACAGGGTAAGGAGGTATAGTACGATATAAGGGCACGATTAACATTTTTTTTCTTATTTTATTTGTTTTTATTTCTGTCGATTAAACGAAATCATGAATGTTTTATTTCAAGCCATG
>OZ022587.1:4731640-5096640 GCA_963669155.1 Arbacia lixula | reverse complement strand
TTTGCATGTACCATTATGAATATAAATGTTTTCACGCACAACCGTTATGTTGATTGAAACGAAATTTTGAAATGATATACCAAATGAAATCAAGATATACCATGTATACTACTGATATAGAACTGATAGAACTGATACCCTCTATAAACACAGGTCATGGCACTAAAAGTAACATCCGTGTCACAGGTCAATAACCCACAATTCACTGCACACCCGTTATCACAAGCACTACACATATCACAGGAAGCATACCCAAAACACAGACAGCCCACCGGCGAGCAAGGTAAACGACTTTAAATTACATAATCATTTCTTCCGAAGCATTTCTCACACGTAATTTTTGCTATGTTTATGATGTTTGATTTGGTTGATATTGAGTTTGAATGTCATTTATGTTTGTTTATACACTGTATTTGTTCATGTTTATACTTCAGAAATAATGAAACTGGAGAAGGCATATCAAAAGCTCTGATTAAACTTACAAGGTTCAGCTACGTCCCAGCTCCTAGTCCCCCTCCCCCCCCCCTCTCTCTCTCTCTCTCTCTCTCTCTCTCTCTCTCTCTCTTTATTCAAATTTTAAAGGGCATTTACTGTACTGGGAAGGCAAAAAAGCCTTCAAAATATAATTGTTAGCAATCTCCTTGCCAATGGTCTTAAATTCATGTATTGTCCATTTTAGAAGCTTGCTGAAAGTCATTTGCCCTCAAATGATCCATATATAGAGTTATTAATGATTAATGATTAAATCCTCAAAATGTTCGGGCCGAACATTTGGGGGATTTGTGATTTAATCACTCATTACTCCGAATGTAGATCATTTGAGGCCAAATAACTTTCAGCAAGCTTCTAAAATAGCCAATACATGAATTTGAGACCATTGGCAAGAAGAATGCTAACCATTATATTTCGAAGGCTTTTTTGCCTTCCCAGTACAGTATATGCCCTTTAAAGACTTACATATTCTGGAGCAACAGCTTGTCATGTCGAAGTTGAGAACAATCGCAATTTTATAAAACTGATAAGACGACATGCTACTGACAACAGTCTTAAACCCCAAAACTCTTATCTATAACATGTATAGAGACACTTTTGTTGTATTTTTTCAACATTGTTTCTCATTGAAACTTGTGTTGAATTAACCTGTTAACACTGCGTATGAATACAATATATTGCGTCTCCCTGTAGCGGTTTTTCTACAGGGCTTTCAGTCTCCAGCGTAGTCATCTCAAATCTTTACAGAAAAGTCGTCCCGTGATGATCCGCGCCGCGCAGCCACATTCGGAATTTGTTTGCAGTCATGTTTGTATGGCAAGCCGTTTTAACATTTATTCCTATTTCTTGATATCAAGAAATGTTTTTTGTGTAGTCAAGCAATGGCAATTCTTGATATCAAGAAATCAAATTCGTGATATCAAGAAATAGGAATAGATGTTACAACGGCTTGCCATATGTTTGATTCAGGTCTAGTCTACGAATGTATGAGACTGGATGTAGACATGCCTGCAAAGACACACAAGTCCCATAAACAGCAGTTCATCAAATTCAATTCTGCAATTCATTTCAAAATATTCTGAAAGAACATCTATTGTTAGCTTACTGATAATTTTTCTGACTCTTTGATTTCATTCTCAACTGCTAATATACCAATATTTAGCCATTTCATGTTTTATTGCCACATAGATGCGCCTAACCTATCAAGCCTCTACGGCTCTTACAGGCGTCCCTTTTTTCCCAATTGTAACCATTCATATAGTCTTAATTCAAATTGTTGATATATGTCAAATATTACTTGTTTATTTATTATCTATGAAATGTATTTTCATGTTTGTATCATATTTTACTCTGTATGTAAACATGCTTTTTTTATGTTGATGGAAATAAATAAAGTTCAATCACTCAATATGGCACTCAAAAGGTTAAGGGATGATTTTCGCTAGTGATATGCAATATGGGTCATTTTAAAGACAGCCAGTCCCTTTTTCACATCACCACAAAACCATCGAAACATTGGCAAAACATATAGAGAAATGTTAGCAAGCTCTACATTCACAATTTGAAACTGATACGTAATGTAAAATTCAAATAATGCGCGTAAACAACGTCTGATTAATAGTCTTTACCTCAGGCTCTTAGCAGTTTGTGTTAAAATATCTGCTTTATTGATTAATCTCTTTATTAAATTATAAAACGCATTATAAAATAAAATTGTTCTATGGAAGGAATCATCTCCAAAGTTTGGTAGTTACTCATAAAATTAGGATTTCACACACGCATAATAACCACATAGATACTGTAACAAAGACTAATACTTTTTTCGTCGTACGAAAAAAGTCGGTTTGAAATTTAACGGCTGAAATTGTTTACATATACAGAAAGCTTCAACATGCTATATTCTTAGAAATGGTCTTGAATCACACTTTCTTCAATTTACGATCGTGATAGACGATTTCAAATTTTAAGCTTGCAAAAGGGACGGACAATCTTTAACTCCCGTTTCACGTCTTCGTGCTCTTGTAGAGCGAAAGGACAAGCTTCCTAAAGCGGCGGTCTGTAACCATGTATAGGATCGTGTTCCACCACGTGCTTCCCATGAGGATCAGCTTAGCAGCTGTTTCCAGCTGCCCAGTGCGCATGCCCAGGTACTCGCTGAGATCAAACGCGATACGCGGTGCCCACGTGATGTAAACGGTTGCTGTGATTGCACAGATGATGCGCGCTGCTTTTATATTATTACCGCGCGCGCACTTTGATTTCTTAGAAGTGCAAAGAGAAAACGTTGCGCTTTTTGGAGGATGAGGTGAAATTGCTTTAATGGGTAATGTGGATGATGATGTTGACGGCAGGGGCGGCGGTGCAGTATCGCTTGTGAGATCGGTTGGTACAGTGGTCGTCGTTGAGGGCGGAGGAGAACTACTCGAAGAGCTCTGGAGGTGGGGAAACACGAAGTGCTTCTTTTGAGCGTTGCGTGATATACGGAGTATCTTGACGTTCATTGTCGTTGTAATGGCGACGATCGGTGCGATTAGAATGATCTCAACCAAGAGCCATTGTTTCCCTGCTGGGTGTGGATTTGGGGAGATTTTCTGGCAAACAGCGACTCTGAGGATACAAGATATGAAGAAATTAAATGCCATGAATCATCGACTTTTGAAGGTGTTATACATAAATAAAAAAACAAAGACTTTTGAACGTGTTCATTTTAGTTTATGTCAATAGACTATCTTTCTCTTCTTCTCGCTCTCTCTTTCCCACTTGCATCTTCATTTACCTACCCCCCCCCCTCTCTCTCATGTCCCTTCTTCCATCTCTCTTTCTCTTGCTCTATTTTGCTCTCTCTCTCTCTCTCTCTCTCTCTCCCTCTCTCTCTCTCGCTCTTTATATACAAATTTAAATTTATATCTCCCCCTCTCTCTTTATTATATATGTATATATATCTCTAACTCTCTCTCTCTCTCTCTCTCCTCTTGCGTGCCGACGAAATATTTTAGATATAAAGAATGATTTCTATTTCAGTTGTAAAACAACAAAAAAATCAGAACATATTCGTCTTCGACGAGAACGAGCCGGTTTACAACACTACAGATTTCATTAAAATTACATATTTTAATTTCGATTATAAAGCTTTGCTGGAATTCTCCATCAAGGATTAGTGTCATAAAAATGATATCACACATTTGACCTTGCGTTCTTCGCCGCTACATTTGGGTTACCCTCCGCCCCCCTATCCCGTTACTCTCAGCAAAAACTAGATCTGCTCTTGACCTCAGTCTGAAGGTCATCTAGGAGGGCAATTTAACGATAATAAATTGTTCATGTTGTAACATGTAAATTATTTCACAATCGATGGTATTGTTATCATGGTTATGTGATATAAGTGTTTTTACGATTCCCTTATCTCACTTCATGTCCATGACCTGCTTTCTTAAAGCCCAATTATTCTGAACTGTGGCGTAGGAAGGTACAGTTTGTGGGAAATATGTTTGAGTCATTATAAATCCAAGAATCTGGAACTTTCCAAGGAAATTCACGTGTTTAAATTATTAACTTGTAACTCACGAAAAAACAGTTTCTATTTAGAGATATCCGAGAGTTGAATCTGATCATAAATACATCGGAGATAGAGATTATTCTGATTATTTCAATTATTCTGAACTGTGGCGTAAAAACGTACACTTTATGGGGAATATGTTTGAGTCATTATAAATAAGATAAGAATCTGGAACTTTCAAGGAAATTCACGTGTTTAAATTATTAACTTGTAACTCACGAAAAACAGTTTCTATTATTTTAGAGATATCCTAGAGTTTAATCTGATCATAGATTCATCGGAGATAGAGATATACTTTCATGATATAGATAAAGAGTCATCACAGATCATCAAGTATAAGACCTGAGTAACATAAAATGTACTGCAAACTGTAAGTACACTTGGAGTCTACGCGTTCCCCTTTGCCTCAAATTGAGATTCTGCCTTCGCAAATTGACCATAAACGCACCCAAAATCTAGCAACATTACAAATCTGTATAGATGATCCCGAAAGAAAAAGTAGGCTTGAAAGTTGGCCAACAAAATCTATAGACACAAACCGCAATTATCGGCATTTTGACATACACAATGAATGATGAAGGTTGCATTTCATACGAGATTTATAGCTTTTATAACTTATAAGCGCAAAATTGATATTGCCAGGTACCTACCTATATCCGGTGTAAGGTGAGTGCGGAAATGGTACGAACAGCGTGGCGAAGCTTGCCGCGAGGAGCCCTGCAAGCACAACAGCAGCCCGGGCCCGGCCGGCCGTAACCAAGTGCGGATACCGTAGGGGCCGAGTTATCAGCAGATACTTGTTTGCGTTGACACACGCTACGACGAGCAGGCCGAAAAGTAGCGGTGCGGCGAAACAAGTCTGTTTGAATCTGCAGACAAAATTCATCAGTGGTCGAATTTTTACTAAGCAACTGATGCGGTCGAGGAAGAGGAAGGAGTACACGAAGGGATAGACGACTCCGATGACGAGGTTGACGATGGCTAGGGCTTTGAAGAAAAGACGGGTGATGTCGTCTAGGCTCATCTCCCCACGATGGATGGCGTAGAGCGAGATCGAGTTGGAGATGATCGCGAGGAAGATTTGCACGTAGCATATTACGACCACGATAACTGCGGTGGAATAGGATGAGAGATTCTTCGTAGAAATGGTCGTCGAGTTCTGTCCTTGTGACATCACCACGGTTGATGTGTCTTCCATGGCATTAAATACAGACACACTATACCAGGAATTCGATAGAAATGATTGTCCACCCTACGACCCTATATCTAACCAAAGTTTGCAACTGATATATAGCACTTCCAACGTTGCTGCTTTATGATATGATAAGCAATTAGACTTTCAAGAAAGTATTTAGCAAGATGTTTCCAGAATGCACTCCGCAAAAGAACCTTGTAGAAAATACAGATACATAATGATACAGATGATATGAATTGTTTAATAAAATCTCTTCCGAACAGCACCAGACTTTGAGTAGAATAAAAATCAAAGATGGGAAAATCATATTTAACACGTGCCATGAACTGTGTAATCACCAATGCGGTAATTCCAGATTGGCGCGACAATGAGTGCTCCATGCCTCCCACATAATATGCGAATTTCTTATTTCCATTACTCTCGCCTAATTGTGTTTTCTGTCGCTAATTCAAAATCATGATTCGGCATTTCTATTCACTACGGTTGACAGAATAAACACTTAGATGAGGGCACAGATCTCTCCATAATACAATCGGTAAACAGAGAGGGCTGTTTACTGACTACTTCCATTTGATTAGTTTATAATTATAAAGAAATTGCGGAGTCATGGCGTCGAGCCAATTACTATGAAGTGCTCATAATCATCTTATTAGATTTCACATGCACACACGAAACGGCGCATCCACCTTTGTTTGATATAGGCCTACACGCTGAAAAATACACGATCTGCAATAAAATCTGCTTAAAGACTACTTCAAACAAGTTTTTTGAAGGGCACTGGGATTTTTACGTGTTTTCAAATCTGTTCAAGGTAGCAGAAATTATTGTGTTTGTGAGTATGGAAGAGGCTAATATTTAAGGATTGTTGTTAGTACTCACTCCATGATTTTTTCTTAAGGCGATATTTAATACTTATATTCAATATGGACAACATGGTAAATTCGTTTTCCATACGATTACCCTTCGTGGTTCAATACCTCTGCAAAATTTGTCTTTCATCAAAACGATTTTATCCATCGCTTTTATTTTACCGATCTCTGCCAAACACACTTGAGCGAGATTGTTTCCTCGACCTACACTTTTGTAGCTATCACGTTACCATAAGATGTGGGTAGAGTCACATCCATTAAATGTCACTTCACTTTCTCAAGGCCTGTTATGCCTTTCTTTTACTTTTATTTCATAAATCAGGACCCAAATTTGTGCATTTATGAAAAAAATTATCACCACAACAGCAACACCATCTGTCATGTCTGTGGACCACACCAGTCAATCCACAGCTTATCCGCCAGACAGCGGTAGCGTTGATTTGTTTATGCGTGTCTATTTGTTAATACATATTAATGATATAACCAAACCGTCTGATAAATTTGACTTTGTATCATATGCTGATGATATAACATTATTTCATAGCCAACCAGATACTGATGATATAAGAGAGAACATCGGAGTTGAATCGAACAAAGTTATTATATGTTTTAGTGCTAATAAATATTTAGTTAGTTTTGAGAAAACATACTTTGTCCCATTTTGTAGTAGATAACGTTTTGTGTCAAATGCACCTCAAAACATTGAAATATCTATTAGTTCAAACCCTTCTCGAAAACAGATAGTGTTGATACCTGGAGTGTACATACTGAATATATAATCAACAAAGTTTCTAAATGCGTTGGAATTTTATATGAGCTTCAGCATTACTTACCTTTGTTTGCACTGAAAATATTATACAATTCTCTGACAGTACCCCATGTGTCAAACATGTATTTCATTTTTTTATGGGGAAATTCCTGCCAGTCAGTTATACATTCATTATGTCAGTTACTGTAGAAGAAGGCCGTGCGAATTTGTACAGGAATTCATTACTTGGCTCATCCAGCTCCATTGTTTAAAATGTTGGACTTCCTGAAGTTCTATGACACATATTTGTATTATATATTTCCTTACTTGGATTTTATTACTTTCAACATGTATTACCCTTAAAAATGTTGTCTCCAGAGTTACTGCGGCAGTCTACGTCAATCAGTCAGTGAGACCGTCTCTCAATGTAATGTGAAACTTTACTACATTTTAACTGCGATATAAATTAATGTTGAAACTTTACTACCTTTTAACAGTCAGCGTGCAGCACGCATGCTAATAAGGCTCGCAGAGAAGTTTTATTCAGCGTCTCGCTGGCTATCTCGTGAAAAGCGAGAGGGCTGAAGTTACAGAGATTTTTTGGCACGGTGTGCACTACTATGCGTTTCTCCAATTGTTTCGTCGATAACCTCAGTTTTCATGGCAGCCTGAAACACAAAGTTAATTTTTTGGCACGGTGTGCACTACTATGCGTTTCTCCAATTGTTTCGTCGATAACCTCAGTTTTCATGGCAGCCTGAAACACAAAGTTAATTTCCAAATCTTGCTCTTCATTTTGACAAATAATTTTTTTTTCCGCAATGCATTACCATTATTTTAATGGTCTGAAGTTAGGCGAAATTTCATAGCATTTCAACTGCATTTTTGAACTGGAAATTTCTCTTTTGGTTCCTGAATCTGGTACAATATAAGTTCGTTTTGTTTGCCATTCAGATGAAAGCTGATGAATCGGTGAATCAACGAACGCCAAAATAATGTTGAATTTTGACCATTAAAACCCCTCAAAATCTAAAATATCATTGTTTTTATCGGAAGTTGCCATTATTGCGAATTCTGTAATGGCGCGAAAATCCTCCAAATTGCATGTTGCGCGCACGAAAATGATGCGCGCCGTTGCAGCGTCACCCAGAACAAAGTGTTCGGTCCCACGTGTTCTACTGAACGTAGTGTTGAATGTTGTGTATATTTGTATACGTGAAGTGCACGGCAAAGGGAACTGCGCGCCAACGTCAACAACAGTACATATCCAATTTCCTAATTATGTATATACTTGACGATTAGATCTATGCTACCGAAAATATATGCATATACGCTGATACACACATCATACAAAATAAAATGCACTTCTCATAAGCCATAATATGACATTGTCATTGCCAGGGATAGACTCTAGATCGAGATCTAATTTTGTTTTATTTATTCATTTTTAGATTTTAATGGCAGGTTTGACTTTGAGCTTGAGCAATTTTATTTTTCATGTTTTGGGGGCATATTTTAAACATTGATTTAGCTGGACTAGTAGAGGTCTAGTATAGTCTTCAGTATTTCTAGACTAATCTCATATACCGCTAAAGCCGAAGGTTTGCACACAGACGTTCCAAATTTGGCTCAAAATTTGTCTTTTTTGAAATGTGCTTGTAGCAATCAAAAGTTATAATTCTTTCAAACGAGTATGAAATTCACACAGATTAGCTGCTTTAATATCAATTTGGAATAAAAACTGACAATTTCAAAGAATATTGTCGTGAAAGAAAACAACACTCTGAATGGGAAATGATAACACACACGAATAACCGCTGCTATACATAACACACGCGCTGGCAGCCAGCGATCGCTCAGATCAGGTGATCACACTGAACGCACGTGACTGAGTTGACCAGTCAGAACGCTCGATTATCGCACCGGCAAATCATTCGAATCATTTTGGAGGAACATAGGCATGATTTATTTGTTTCCTGACTCTGCTACGTCATATATTTGCAGTATTGTTACATTGTGGGAAGGAAAATGTCTACTTTATACACTGATATAAAGATCTTCATGACGCAACGATTATTTTGATGTGAAAATTTCGTCGGAACTTAAATAAAAATTTTCATTTCTTTCTCAAGATTTTGGCTCAATTATCTACCCAAAAATAAACTGAACATGACTTTTTATACAGAAAAACATAAACTTTGAAGCATGACAATACTACATTTTTGAAAATGGACAACTAGAAAGCTAGTAATCACCGATTGAAATCATGTCCTCAATAACTCATTACGTTTGCAAGACTCGCACTATCTTGCATAGGGGAGACCGGGGTGAAGTGTGACAAAAAATAAAAGTTGATGAATTTTCTCTTGTAACTTTTCTTTTATTCAGAATTGGGAACTCATGTTTTGTACCTTAAAACAACCGATGCTAGGTCACATGATGGGCTTTTGATTCATATTGCTGCAAGTCTCATATTTGTGTAATCATTGATTTTAAAAAGCTTCTAAATCGGGAGAAGTGGGCCACCTCTGGGAGAAGTGGGACATTGGCTGGGGTAAAGTGGGACGGCTAGGTAGAAGTATGGGGTGAGATGGGACACAGTTGGGAGAAATGGGGAAGAGTGAGATGTGGAAGAGTGATGTCCCAGTTCACCCCATCACACAACAAAAATCGAAATAGTGGCTAACCTTGCAAAAGTGCACATTTTTGCCAAATCTTGGTATGCAAATTATTAGGACTAACAGGGTCTAGATGTAGCATGTTAAGTGTCTGCTGAGCTATAAGCATTAAATAAAAAAGCACTTCACAATGACTACAAAAAGGTATAAAGAAAAGGTGACAAAATGAAATTAAAAATGAAACATACCAGCAGAGTTCTTGTGCTGTTTTTTCCATGTGCTTTTACTCTGATACCATATGCATATCAGGGGATAAGACCATAAGGTGATTGGTTGAAAACTTTTATAGATGTAGGAGGTGTCCACTTCTCACGCGTCCCAGTTCACCCCGGTCTCCTTTACCTGCTGAATAAATACGAGCAAAATATCGCCCGCTGCGCACTGGCTGTTAGCTGCTATATGAATTAAACGTTTTTTTTTTACCGAGTTGCACTTGTTTGATGGATGCATTCCGGTTACCTGCCACACTTTGCTTCCACGTAAAACGTTGTACGCATAACACTGATCCATATTGAAACGAAACACGGGTGAGCACAATCATGCAATGCATTTGTCCGATTAAAACCAATCGTTCTCTTGTGTTAGCTTCCTTTCCACATCGTAAACAAGCTCGGCCAACATCGCGAAAGCTGTCTTATTTCTTCTGAGTTGATGTACGATGTACACACAGGTGTGGCTCTGCATTATAAGTGGTAGTATACGGTCCTCGTCAAGTCTGGAATTAGTTTGGACTAACCTAGAATCCAGTCACAAGCCAAAACAGTTGTCTCCGTACAGTGTCGCTCCCTGGTAAGTAGACTCAGCAGGTTCAAGTACGATTTCTTTTTCTTTTCTCTTTTGATCAGCTTTTCAGGTTTGCGTGGCTCAGGGCTCGAACCTGGCAGAGTGACTTTTTACGTACCACTATTCTCACCCCGCTCCTACCTTTAAGCTACCAGACGTCTCTACTCACGGTCTTATCTTGTGATTTCGAACGTTTCTTTATCCAAAGTTTCGTTATTCTGGAAGTTAGTGACACGGTTCGTCATTCCAATACTGCCCTAATCTGACAAATGGAAGCAACTAACAAAGAGATTTTTTAGCAAAATGTGTCTTTCACGTGCATTGGTATCAATTCAACACCACATCATGTTAGATTAAATATCTCGCAACAAGCTTACTATTTCTTGTCAAGATTTTGGCCGTATGTAGGGAGGGCTTGGTACAATCTAGGAATACCAATAACCCAGATTTCAGTGATTTGTCACTTGCTCCCTTTTGTCAGAATAGGGCAGAATAAAGTCCATGAGTCTATTGATTTAACACTGTTTGGTTTCTACATAATGTACATCCGAAGAAGAGAACGTCTCATATTTAACCTTAATTAACGTAATCTTTACCGTAAATCGAATGAGTGACATGTCAAAAATAAAGTACTGAGATTTGAAATTAGTTTGTTATTTGTCCGCATTGACACCGGAATTTACTCGATGACAGTCCTTGTCATTTAGGCTTTGTTGAATCGTCAAAGCTCCATATTGGTTTCCATAGACGAATGAGCATTATTAAAATAATGTTGGTCATGATCATCAGCATTTCAAAGCGTGGGTGCACCGTTTTTGCAATGTTTTATCTCAAACCATTGATATTGTTGAATAATATCCTAATCATGCTTGAATGCTTAGGACGCAATCCTATATCACATCTAGAAGGGATTAAAATGTTTAGATCACATACGTCGGTTCGTCTTGATTAAAACATTGTGTAATTGACATATTTGTTCGGAAAGTCCGAAATCTAACGAGGGTTCATTGTCTGTTTCTTTTTTGTGTGTGGATTTCAGTGCATTTTCCCCTGACGTAAACAGTTCTTAAAACAGCTTGACAGCTATGTACTCTCAACCATTATGACGAAGGGAGCTGTTAACCAATTACAGCTTCGCTCTCTCAACCATTATGACATAATGAGGTGTGGTCTAATCGCAGCTCTATCCCCTCAATCAGATCACTTCCGGAGTTCTTTTTAATATCTGGTACATCTTTAAAATGTGTTTTTTTTTCCTTTCTGCGATGCTAGTTTCTAGCGATGAAGCATCAGCAGAACTTCTCAAGTCTACCCATGTGGGGATGTTTCATCTTGATATCAGGATTCATATGCAGCCATTTCATCTCCATAGCTGCCACACAGCATGATGTGGGTAAGTGTGACAAGGTCTGATCGCTAGTCATGAGGACCGCTATTCGTAACGAGTAATTTAAGCTGACACAAGTTGGCAGGTACCCTCAAGATGCCCTAGGGAAAAATAGACACACAACTATACGATCTGACTTAATTGATGACGAATTGGAAATGGTTATCATATAACTGAAACGTAAATATGCTAAATCTTTAGTAATTGTCAAGTGGTATTGACCACCAAATGCTAATGTGAATGTGCTCCACAAGTTTGAAAACGTACTACAGAAACTCGAAGTCCTGAAGTATGAGGTAATAATAGTGGGGACGTGAATTGTCATCCTATATCATCCTATAACAGACGCTGGCAGACCAAACACCTATGTGAGCTGTATGAAAACTTTAATCTAGCTCAACTGATTAATTCTCCCACTAGAGTTACTGCCAATACGTCGACAATTGTAGGTTTAATCGTAACTAACATTGAAGAAAAAGTCTGGGAAACAAATTTACCAATTACAATTAGTGCCCATTTTCTCATTTATTGTATTTTAGGAAAGAAACTGAGTAAGGACAATTGTCATCAATACAAAGTGTATCGTAATGTTAGAACAAAGAGATATAGAGGCCTTAAAGCGTTATTTTTACTCGATAATTGATCGAGCTTTCTTTGTTCGTACCCCGAAAATAGTCGTAATTTCAAAAAGTCAACGGCAATCAATTGAAATGAAATCTCAGTGTTAGATTTTAATTCATTCTACGGGAGCTATAGTAGTTTTGACCTTAAAATTTCACAATTGGTATTCCAAAGATACGTGCTAAATATGGGCAAACGTTCATGAAATTTGCAGATGTTTGTAAAAGGGACGGCCCATCTTTAAAAGCTATTTATCACAGCGTACACAATGTACTGTTGCAAATGGGGTACAATCAAATTCACAAATTGTAACATGTGGAATATGACAGGGATTTAATCTAGGGCCTCTCTTGTTTGTTATCTATATAAACGATCTACCCATGCATGTACATGTAAACCATTGTCAGGTATCACTTTATGCAGACGACACCTTTGTGTACCTTGCTGGGAAAACCATTTGAGATGTAGCGCACAACATAAACCATGATTTGCGTAAAATAGATTTATGGTTAAAGTGTCACAAATTAGCATTGAATGCTAAACAGTGTGAATTTCTTTTGATTGGCGCCAGAAAAAGAGTTAAATCTGTAATAGATCCCCATATTCATATAAATGGAGTTGCCATGGGACGTGTAAGACATACTATATTTAGACAGGAGTTATTAAATTGAGTCAATGAGTAAAAACATTCCCAAAATCGTTTACCTATTAAAACGTATTCGACCCTACATTACATGTCGCACAGCAAAAGAATATTTTAGGTCTATTATGCAATATAAGTCTGACTACTACAGCGATATTTCAGGAAGTGCAGGAAAAGAAATATTAAATAAGCTGCAAAAGCAGCAAAATAGAACCCTGCGAGCTATCTTAGATGTTCATTGGAAATATCCAAGTGATTTATTATTTCAATCGTTGCAAATTAATAACTAATAATCAGTGCACTGCCCCCCCCCCCCCCTGAAAAAAACAGCTTTTGGCTGAAGTGGGTTACCATGCTAAAATAAAATGAACTGAAGTGAACTGACACAAAAATGAACCATTGCATAACAGTAAGGCATTGTTTGACATGCAAAAGATTACGTCGGAAAACATGAAGCTGTTGCCGGAGCCTAGTAAATTATGCCGGCAGTCATACGATATCTAAACATGAAATATAATCATAATAATGATAATACATGGAATTTATATAGCGCACTTTATATCTTTATTAGATGCTCAAGGCGCTTCAGAGCAAAGTAAAACAAATATATAGGAGAAAAAAATATGGCCCAAGGTCAATGTAAGAAGGCGTTGCACGCGTTCGGCGACGGTCCTATATCAGCACCATTCTCAAGATAGGTAAAACTTCGACAGTCGCGATCTGGCGCGCGTGCGATATCAGCAGCAGTCTTAAATAAATATACGGCGCGTACACATAATGAGCGGTGTGCGTACGTGGGTGTGTGTGAGCATTTCAGCGTCGTCATCCGAACGAATCTTCCTGTTGCTTCGGTCAACTTCGTGGAGTTCGATCTGTTACGTTACTAGTCCTACGAGCATGTAACAGGCGTAAGCTATATTTACAGCGATATCAACGGGCCTTTTGCAAAGCCTGCACGCACTTCTACTGACCATCGATACTGATGAATGTGCCCTTTTAAGCCCAGGACAAAAAAAACAGTAGAAACCAGAAGAGAAAACAAGTAGATTCAATATTCAACATTCAATTTTAATGTCTATATAAAGATACAGATAATTGGATTCCCCTGGCAACAAGATACAAAAGAATGACAGAAATTGACACAAAATAACACAAAATATACAACAGTGAATTGAACAACAAAAATGTACATAATTACAGAAAATAGAGAAAGAGAAGGAGGAGAACCTCCAGAGGTCCCTATAAGAAGCAGAGCATTGAACAATACCCGCTATAACGTTGCGAAGATTATCAAATCTCATGAAATACCTGCATGGCTAGTTCCTAAGAGCACAAGTGACAACAGTTTAAAACACAGGACCCAGTCCTTCGCCATTGAAAAGGTTGCTTTTTACCTGTATACGATTTGTATTCACGTTCTTCAAACAATATAACACAAACGATAACCCTAAAGCCCGTCCGAGGTTTGTTCGAGTAGTAACAACTAATATAATATAAATAATATTACTAATACTAATACTAATATAATATAAAGTGTGTTCCACTGAACCACGAAATACAAGTGAATGTAATTACACAGGTGAATGTAATAACACGTACCTAGGCAGTTAGTGGAAAATTGTGAATGTATTACGAAACGAAAAGGGTTTAGTATCCTACAGTCTTTTAACATTTCCATCAAATGCATGTATGGAATTTAGAACAAATTACTGTCTGAAACGACAGCGGAGAGTTTTTAGAACAAAAAGCCGAATTCCTGACCGATTAAAAGTAAAACTGCTATGGAATGGATGTGTTGGATCGTGGATAATAGAATGAACTGTTAAGAACAAACGCTTCTCATACAATGAGCTGATGGAAGGAAGGTCTGTTTGAATAACACGACGGGCATTCTTAATTGGTCTTTCCATTTTCTTGATGTTGTTTTTTTGACAGAGTACCAAAAGTACACAGAAAATTAAACGTAAGAACACGCTGTATGATAGATTGATAGAATAAGACCAAGATGGTGCTATCAACTTTAAATTCCTTGAGTTTCCTTTAAAGATACATCCTTTGATTGGCTTTACTCGAAACAACATGTGAATTGCTATTTCAGCTCAGTTTATCATCCACTATCTTACCTAGATATATATTAAGTTACTTGTTCAATCTCTTTATTGTGTATAACCAAGGGGTCGTGGGATGTAGAAGAACGATGAAAGTCAACAATCATTTCCTTTGTATTTTCTACATTTAAAATGAGGTAGTTATTACCAGGTCACCAAATTCTGAATTTCATTACAGTACTCATTTGCATCAACTTGCGAAAACCCACTGATCACTGCATACCAGTAGAATACCACTGAATACATATACAAACCAGTAGGAATCTCTACTGGGTCCATTAAAAGACCAGTAGAAGACCAATGGGAATCACTGCTATACCCTTTAGAAGACCAGAAGAAAACCATAAAAAATCTTTACTGAATCCATTGGGAGACTATTAGAAACTAGTAGGAATCCCTACTGGATTCATTACAAATCAGTTATGAGAGTCCCCACTGGAGCCAGCAGAAAATCAGTATACGATCCAGTATGCCAAAAGAAAACCATTTTGAAATTAAACTTAACACTCCCTTTCAAACCATTAGACTACTGTTTTCTACTGGTTTCTACTGGTTTGATTTTTATAGTTCGCCTTCAGACCAGTAGACTCTACTGGTTTCTGAAAAAAACACAGTAGAAACCAGTAGACGGTCTTTACTGGTTTCTATTGGTTTCTATGAGAATTTCGACCTGGGACGTGCCCTCACGAATGACCAAATGGTTTTAAAGTCAGTGCCGTACCTCAGCATTTACTGTATCATGTGCTCATTTGATGCTAATTTCGGGAAAGTGTAAAGCTAAATGTGACATCATACGGAATCAGATCATATTTGATCAGTTTGTAAAAAAAAATGGTTGTAAAATCCAAACCGAATAAATCGTCATGTCCAGAATAATCATTTCTAAAATAAGTAATCCTGAATAAATTGATGCCTAATTATTTCATGTTCGAAATAATAGTCGTAGCCTAATTTCATTTAATCATATCTCAGTCTATTTAATTCGTGTTCATTAGTAGGCCTTCGTGCACATTTATATAGAACTTCTACAATTATTTACTATATCAAATATTGGTTAGTACAACACAAAACAGATGACCATGTCGTTGTTGTTGTTGCCTTCACTCAGTTAGGTGGCATTCATTTCTACGTGTTTACACTTCAAAACACTCTTTGGCATGCAAGGTTTCATAATAATTTATGGTGGTATCGATTCATAAGTACAGAATTATATCACCTGAAGACGAATAAATGCAGGAATATCTTTACGCATCTCACTTAACTCTTTGGGCGCTATCAATGCATTTTTTGCATACGTAATACACCCAATTGGAAAAGAGCAATTTGCGAATGCTTCTTTACATCCGTTGACGTTAAAATGGATAAAGTTCAGCTTGATTTAATTGTCACCTATTTTTCAAAAGTGTCGACAGTTTTTTTAAAAAATCTAGTACAACAGTAGGAACATGATAATTGTTTCTTTTCCAGAGCTGCACGAGTGTGTCCGTCGCTGTAGCAGCCCAGCTGAGCCGAAGACCTGTCGCTACACGTTCGTTGTAGAAACCTACGCCACTATGGCCGAGCCCTGTATCCGCAATTGCGCTGATACAGAACCAGGCGGTCACTGTGATACGACTACAACTGCTGAGTGTGTGACGGCCGACACGTATCCGCGCATGATCACCGTGGTCAATCGAAGCATGCCCGGACCCACTATTGAGGTATAATCAACTTAATTGGATTATAAACAAATAATCAATAAAGTGTTGTGGTATAGTATGTATGTAATATAACTGGAGATGTTGAGGTCCAGGTTGAAGCCCACTCAATGCTTGAATGTAAAATTACGAAACTCCACCCTAGCCCTTTATCCGGGAAGCACTCGTTATTCCGAAGGTTCTTTTTTCCGAATGTTACGCGACAAATGCAAGAATTAACGAACCCTTTTTCGTTTTCGGACTAACGAGCATCAAGGTATAGGCAATTTACGTGTTTCGGAATAACGAACCTTCGGAATATCGAACTGTAACCCTTTATCCTATTCTTGTGCGGATTCTTCCCCCAACCAAATTTTATTTTGAATTTTAGCTCATGGCTAAGTACCTCCACTCTGTTTACAGGTGGGTCACAAACCTACTTTGACAAATTGACCAGCATCTGTGCCAATCCTATCATGTTGCTATAGGATGAATCAATGAAGGCATGCTGATCGGACAGGTACTCGTCATTTTGTCCAATTCTGTTAGGGACCAACCTACAAAAAAAGGGGAGAGGTACTCCGCCATAAAGCAACCGTATTTTACAAAATTTGCGTTATTTTACAGATGAGGATATTAGCTAATGGAATAATACACGAAATGATACAAACACGTGTCAAATAAATGGGGAAACAGTTGGCCACTTTTATTTAAAAACTTCTGAAACTGATGAGATTTTTTTTTTATCTTAATGAGGACAATGAATACATTTTATCAGACACGTAACCGACTTGTAAAGTGCATGAACTCTAGAATTCAGACCCTCTGAGGATAAGTTAAGGCTACTGCTGACCATACGATTTTGCAGTCGTAGAGGTCAACGACTCGACATGTCGCATTACATCCGTGCACGAATTGGACGACGAATCAGCGGGTCCACCAGTCGTACGTCTGCCGTGGCCAAATAGACATGGTCAAGGAATTCTATAATCATTTGCCCTACTTAATGAGTAGTTTGATCAATGTCCTGCGCTACAGTATTACCATGGTTGAGCAACGACATTGATCCAACTACCGATAGGAATTATTCTGCGGTCCGATCCGCGCGTATCTGCTTACAACGTCTCCGTGTCATTTTTGCCATAAATTACAATGTATCATATTGCAGTCAGATTTGAAGTTTGCCGTACATGTAGACTGCGGGCTTTCGTGACGGCAAGGTATGTTTGTGTAATGACTAGCATTTTTAACCCATTGTCTCTGTTTTGTATTGTTTTTCCAGGGATATATAATAGATGGTTTTCATTTAGGAAGTATATATTGAGACAACTGAGGTGTCCGCAGTGTCAGAATCTTGCACAGATAAATACAAGCAACGTGAAACTGAAACTGTGACTAGGTCGCCTCACAATATGACAGTTAATATTATCTTCAGCAGCTCTCGCGAATACCACCGCTCACCGTACCGAAGTTATTTTCGTAGTTCATTGAAGTTTTTGTTTTTTACAGACATAGCTAGGCAAAACAATAACCACAACAACAACACGCCACCGGTCTGAAGGCAAGGCCGCACTTGCAACGAACGCGATGCAGCGGCAGGTAAAAACCAGTGAATGGTTTCGCAAAAGGCATCCGATGTGCATCATTAACTCTTTCATTACCATTGCCATGAATGTGTGAAGTGAGCCAATTGGGTTATCAAGGAATGGTAATTAAAGGGTTAACTCATCTCATTTACGGCCCAAATCCTGCGAAGCCAGACGTGGCACACCACGGCCAATCCCTCTCAAGTTAGCGCATGACTCACCCATAATACGGCCATGTATACGGAATGGACGCGCGCGGCTGATCTTTAGATAATTTGAATAATTTTACGTCATAATTGCTCGTCTTCATTCAAGATGTGCTTACGTAATTATAAAACATGTTTGCCGCGAAGAGTTTTGTGAAATTCTCCAATCCAATGCATCGCCACTTCGACGCATCTTCAGCGGAAGATGAGCTTGGTCCTTCGTCGCCTATTACTGCTCATAAAATTGACCACGGGAGACGCAACTCCAGACCCATTTTGACAGATTTCCATCCTCTTTTCCTCTACCAAACGAGGCACGTAATCATTATTGTGTCTGTTAGTAAGACATGATGGTTTTTATCTGGTATAGGTGTGCAAGGGCGATCGAATAGTTGTGGACGTGCTCAATCACATGATGAACGGAGAGGGCGTCACAATCCACTTCCACGGAGTCTACCAGGAGGGCACCCCGCACATGGATGGCGCTGCCATGATTACACAGTGTCCTATCGCACCGGGCGCAACCTTCCGCTACAACTTCACTGCCAACCCTTCTGGCACCCACTGGTGGCATAGCCATGCCGGTCTACAACGAGGCGACGGATTCTTTGGACTGTGTATTATCAACGAACCACCTGAGGTAAGTACTTCCCAGTAGTTTCTCGCTTTCGATCATCGAATTGATATCCACGGGAAGATTACCCTTTGTGTAAGCTGTATTTATCTGCACCGCAGAGTCGCATCAGTTTTGCGACTTTTACGAGAAGGCAATTTAAGCGGGACTTAAATGAAGTAGATGACGCTACATTTTAAATAGCAGGTGCTTAAGCCTGCAAACTCGTGTTAAATGCGATGGCCTCTAATGCAATATATTGTGACGAAGGCGATCATAGAGTGCCACAACTCTCTGTTTTTGGCTCTTTGTACCGGGAAATCGTGTAAACGTCGTTACGGATGTGCCCTCACCATGCTTATAGCAAGCGACAGTGGCAATCCTTTCCCCTTGAACGCCGCATAAGAGCCCTGATGCATAAAACTTACCATTGATGGTAACACTGCTACTAATAGCAACTACTCTGGGCACCTTGCGTTTGATTGGTTGTTCAGCAATGTTACCATGGCATTTACTATTAATGTCACAGTTACCATTAATGGTAAGTTATATGCAATGACAAGATATGTCCAACGTAAATTCGTTCATACTCCATCCAGGAGGACAAACAAAGCGGGCTGTACGACACGGACGACCCAGAACACCGCCTCTTAGTGGTCGACTGGGGCCACGTGACTTCTCAGACTTTGTTTAGTGAAACCCAGGCACTCGGAAGCGCATACTACACCAATGCTGTCGTCACCTTATTCAACGGAATAGGTCAGACCTCTCACATTCCGTTGTATACACCTCCATACATCGTCTTTCACGTACAACAGGTGGGTAGCATATAAACATAGCCGCAAGTACAACTTATTAATCAATCTATTTTAGAGCAAAAAAAATCAGCGTTTTGATACGTGTTTATTTCAAAAAGCGGTTGCGTTCATGCTCATTTTTGTATAAACGCCGTTTCAAAACTTCGTTTCAAAACGCACGAATTGGTGCGTTTACGATCACCGATTCCGAGTAATCACGTTTAACGGGGAGGCATAAACGCAGGAAAGATGTAATCTACGCGTTTAAATGATGTCATCTGAAAGCATTTCCGGTTCAGGTGAAATGCGCGCGCCCGTCCGCTACGGCCAGCCGACTCTTATGAATACAGTACTCAATTCAAAACTTTCGAAAAAAACTTTCGTCAAGGAAATGGTGGATGCGCAGCCTTTTCTTGAGCTCGAAAAAGTTTAGCATAAACCGTACCACCGTAAACGGCGTTTTGGATGAGCGTTTGCAATCGGTGTTTTAAAACGGTGATTCTGCCTTAAAAAAATGAGCACAAACGCATCTGTTTTTTGTTACTGGGCAGAGTGACAGCAAAGCAATGATATTATCATCTTTTGTTTCTCTGCTTAACATGGAATATTTAGCATATTTTAGCTGGGGACTCGGGAATGCACGTAGGAATGAGAATGAAAGCCGGATAGGTGGCGGTATCATGTAAGAGGATCGACGGAGTGGAGAATCCACAATTTCACTTTTAAAAGTGGAAGAGGTCGTTCACCATTGTATTGGACTGATGACGTAAAGAAAATGTCAAGTTAGGAAAGTTGATCCTGTTGATTGTACAAGCTACTTCATGCACTTTGCAGAGAACAGGGTTGGTCTCACGTGCTCTTGCGAATATTACAGCAGCGCTTTGGAGTGTAGAGGGTATTTCCCTTGGCAGTTCGGAGATTGATTTTACAACTTAGAGCCCTGGTCGCTGGATACAAGTACTTATCATATGTGCACCATCTTCACTCCCTGAGGATTATTCCTTGCCCTCTGCACGATATTGGCGCTGGGTTAAGATCATTCACATAATCGTCCACCTCCTACCAGGTGCCCATTTATACTCCTGGGTAGAGAGCAGCAATGTGGATAAAGTATCTTGCTGAAAGACACACGTGCCACGAATGGGATTAAACCTGGGACCTTAAGATCCTTAGCTGAAGAAAAATGATGATGATGATGATGATGATGACGATGATGATTAGATGGACCTATGTAAATGGAAGTGATCATGACGCTTTCCAACTGTTTCTTTAGGGTAAGCGTCATCGCTTCCGGATCGTCAATGGTGCTTTCACCGATTCGCCGGGGAGGATAACTGTTGACGAGCATAAGCTAACGATGATTACCTCTGATGGGAGGCCTTTTCACCCTATTACAGTGGATACCATAGTCGCCTACCCGGGTGAAAGGTGCGTCCTTTTATCAGTTATCGCTTTGTCTAGTGTACTAGATAAACTACCGAATCAATAGGATTTGTGTGACTTGTGAAAAAACACATGTGACACAAAAAACGACAACAGGATATTTAATTCAAGTCTGTACATTGAAATATGTTTTAGAAACCACCTTTATTTGACAGTCCACCAGCTCTTAAGACCGTTTTATTTTTTTCCTCAAAAATATTTTCCTTTAAATATGCTAAAAAACTGTGCATTAAAGATTGTCCGTCCCTTTTGCAAGCTTAAAATTTGAAATCGTCAACCACGATCGTAAAATGAAGAAAGTGTGATTCAAGACCATTTCTAAGAATATAGCATGTTGAAGCATTCTGTATATGTAAAAAATTTCAGCCGTTAAATTTCAAAGCGACTTTTTTCGTACTACGAAAAAAGTATTAGTCTTTGTTACAGTATCTATGTGGTTATTATGCGTGTGTGAAATCCTAATTTTATGAGTAACTACCATACTTTGGAGATGATTCCTTCCATAGAACAGTTTTTTTCATAATGCGTTTTATAATTTAATAAACAGATTAATCAATAAAGCAGATATTTCAACACAAACTGCTAAGAGCCTGAGGTAAAGACTATCAATCAGACGTTGTTTACGTGCATTATTTGAATTTTACACTACGTATCAGTTTCAAATTGTGAAAATAGAGCTTGCGAACACTTCTTTATATGTTTTGCCAATGTTTCGATGGTTTTGTGGTGATCTGAAAAAGGGACTGGCTGTCTTTAAGTCCCAACATTTCAATATACAATATTGCCCTGTTCTTTCTTAGGTAGGCTTATAACTTAAATATTTAATAAAAATGATATTTAATTCGCAATGTTTACCCAAACATGTCGCCTTTTTATGACCAATTAAACTCAATTTCTATAAAGGTATGACTTCATTCTGGAGGCCAATCAGGAGATTGACAACTATTGGCTGCAATGTATCGGCGTTATAAACAGCACCGCCTTTCAGGGTAACGCCATCGTTCGCTACGCCGGTGCGCCGGCGGAGGATCCTTCCCCGGCGCCGCAGCCCGCCCAGAGCAATCTGACCTACCAGCGTTTTATGTCCAAGGCCTCGAAGGACGTTATCACTGTCAACGAATTAATTAATCTTGGTATTATTGGACTGTTTTATTTTCTTCCTCTCGATGTACAAATTATGCAAAGATACGATAGTAATTTCAACCAATCAATTGACATGATTGGAGTAGCTTGTCAGAATGAATTCCTCTTTTTGCTCGCATTTTGCGCATGATATGAAGAGACCTTGTGCCAGTGCCATCTTTAAGACAAGAGAGGAAAGTCAGTCTCTGTCGTCCTCTTGACCTACGTCCTGAACAACACCAGGGAAGGCGACTTTCTCAACAGCATTCTTGCGAAAGATGTGACCTAGGAAACTTATCTGTTTGCTACATTTTGTAGTACATTATGATAGTAATAACATTGCCAAAAATACATAAAATTAAACTAGGCTATACCGATCGAGTTTCAGGTTTTATGATCGATGATCTAGTTCAAGATTCGAGGAAAAAAATGAGTCCTCGATCAAGCTAAATAAGTCTGTTTGGGTGGGATTCCTGAGCAAATCAGTATAGGACAACGTATTCATTTGGATGGACAGAAAGACAAAAACCGATAAATAGAACGAATCGTTGGTAAAGTGAAAGAGGAAGAACGAACAGAGATTTAAGAGCCACAAAGACTGTCCCTTGGGAACTCTTTGAAGAAAAAACCTTAAGACTTTTTAAAACAGTACTCTGAAAAGATAGGTACGCAGATTGAATAGGTTGGATAACCATGTGAATTGCAATGCGTACAATTATATTCATGTGGATGAAAAGATGATAAGAAACAAGCTTGCATTAATTACATCAATGCACAAGTAACGTTTTCTTTTCTTTCACCCACTGTGTGCCAGGCACACGGCCACTCTATAGATATGTGTGTATTACTCGTACGAAAATGCTTCTGTGGCGCGTGAAGGTCTCAAGGGCAGGTCTCAAGGCTATAGGTTTCGGACGGCCCACCATAAACCTTTTAACAATCTAACGATCACTTTAATTTCGCTTAAAGACAGTTCCATTATTGGGTTGGAAGTTCTAATACAATTTCGTGTCTCATTTCCCGAGGTTTTTATCAAATCTTATTTTTTGACCTGCAAAAGGGACACCAGGTCTTTAATAAAAAGATTTATCCAACAATTTTTAAAAAGAATGAACATACGTTATCGGAATGATTGATCAAGTAGTACATGAATACGTTTGTGTACGACCACATTTTAGATAGATCTCTAATAGTCTGAAGACGTTTGTGTGCGACCACATCTTCAGCACATATCTTATAGTCTGAATACGTTTGTGTACGACCTCATCTTAAACACATCTCTAATAGCATGAATACGTATACGAACACATCTTTAACATATATCTAATAGTCTGAACACGTTTGTGTACGTCCACATCTTAAAAACATACTGTATCTAATAGTATGAATGCGTCTTCGTTCGACCACATCTTAAATACATCTCTTTCAGTCTGAACACGTCTGTGTACGACCACATCTGAAACACATCTCTAATAGTCTGAACACGTTTTCGTACGACCCCCTTCCCCTATCATGCATCATATTGATGTAAATTAGTCCTTTCCACTAATGTATCGCAAGACGGTGTTGCATTCATGCGCAACACGTAGTCTGGATATTGATATATAAATTTCAAACTCAACTAATTCTACTCTGAATTGTTAACTATTTAACAGAGAACGCAACTCTACCACAAGAAAACCTGCATCGCGTCTACTTGGCATTTGACCTCATTAAGGTATGTATATTATCGATGCGCTTCCAATTAGATTTCCCGCTATAAGCACCTTCTCGATCCACGTAGTTTAGATCCAGTTGTTTTGACAGCATTCTCAAATGACGCCACGCTCCGTTACTCAACCATTAAATCCCACACACACATGGCGTTTTTGAACAGTTCAAAATAACACGAAAACTCTGCCGCCAAATTGTAGGCCACCAATTGAATTTAATTCAAATAACCTATTGATAAAAGTGAGCAGTTATACATAAATGTTGTAAATTGACATCAATGTCTTTTGTGCCAGAAGCATCATGAATTATCAATGACACTCTGTGATGGCAATTTCTAGTGGGTTACTTGGTGCAATGCAATTGTTATTTTCGGAATTATTCATCTGATAATTACACACATATTTTTAAAATCCAAATTTCTCCAAAAGTGATATTGCCAATAAGTGTCCGAAGGATTATTTAAAACAAAAAGTATGACACCTTCTTCTAAAATGATGTCTTTCATTGATTTTATGATGTGTACATTTCAACTTTGATTCGATTTCAAATTATTTTTGAAAATGTAAAGAGCGTTTTCTAAATAACGCATGAATCCTAATGTCATGATCAAAAATAAGCTATTTGTATAATCTTTGATGCCATTATTCTATTGTACAGATTCCGATACCCAATGCTTGGTACCCAACTTTTGACTTCACAATGAATGACCGGCTTTTCTCCAAACCCCCTTCTCCGCCTCTGTCTCAATACGATCAAGCGTCGGGCCGGTTTTGCCCCATTGATGTCACACCAGATAGTTGCGCAACGACCCTTTGCAAATGCACTTTGCTGCTCGAAGCAGAACTCAATCAGGTATGGGCTTCACACAGTCATGAGCCATGTTGCATATATGTGTTCAATTACCGTAACCTACCAGCAAGTCTTACAGCCATGGCAACAGGTGCAATAATGAGAGCTCATTGTCTATTTTAATGGTAGTACCCATTGTTGGTAAGTTATAATAATTGTAAAACTATATAGAGGCGTGTAATTATTTTCCCATAGGCTCATGTTTTAATTTAGCATGTTCAAAAATTCATATTAACCTTTTCTCTGTCAGCCGTCATACTGCCCTATGGGAATGGTGTGTATCACCATGGTAAAAATGTCGCAATGGTGCATAAAGAGTTAACTCCTTCTTTGTCAACCTTCATACTACCCAATGGGAATGGTGTGTATCACCATAGTAAAATGCTTCATTGGTGCATTTTTTTTTTATATCATGACTTTATTCAAGTTCAAGAGTGGCAGACATACATACATAGACCAGGTCCACCGTTTCGTGCCAAACAGATGGCAGGTCAAAATGATTACAACGGTCACAAATGAAAACTATTACAAACATGCAGTGTCACAACACAAGAAATAAATACGTGTACTTAAATACATTCATCATATAAAACTCATCCTAAGTATCTTACATTAATTACGAGAGATAATACTCAATTTATCATCGTTATCTATTAGAAAAAAAAAATCCTTCTGTGCAAGCCTTCATACTGCCTTATGGGAATCATGTGTATCACCATAGCAAAAATGACACAGTGGTGCATACAGACTTAAACAATGCGAAACATATGGGAGCTTGAACTTCATGAATGAACGAAATTTTGTGACTTGTTAAAATATTACGTAAACATTGGTAAAGCATATTAAAAAAGTGTAGCGATTTCAACCGTATTGTGGGATGTCTTTCCCTTTCCATGTAATATGGGGAACTTATTACTGAGGGGAAGAGCTGCCATAAGTGTTACTTTATAACAAATAAATAAATAGTATAATGTACTCATGTATAATGATTAGTATATTTTTGATGATGATCTTTTTCTTTATTTCAGACGATCGAAATCGTGTTAATAGACTTAAGTAACAGTACGCTATTCACTGCTGAGCACACGTTTCATCTCCATGGTTACTCGTTCTACGTGCTGGACAGTCAACAATTGGGTCTTGTTACAGCCAAAGACAAGGTTATCCAGATGGACAGAGGTAAGAATATACAAATAAGAGACTGCTCCGAGGTACATGGTTAAAACTCCGGAGACGTAGGCAATCATGGGGTGCCACAAATCTCTGTTTCCAGCTGTTTGAATCAGCTCCACCTCCCGCTGACCCACACCTCTCTCTGTAATCCATGCATTCAGACTGGTCATCAAATTCATTCGTTTCCTTCCTCTACCCCTCTTTCCCTCCATCTTTCCTGTCAATGATAGATCTTCAAGACCGTCCTTTCTAATTAAAAGTCCTACAAAACTCTTTTGCCTCGTTCTTATGTCAATAGTCATCTTTCTCTCCACACCAGCTCTTCTGAAGACCTCTTCATTGGTTACTCTGTCAGTCCATGGAATCCTCATTATGCGTTGGAAGAACCACATTTCACAACTCTCCAAACGCTTTCTCATGTCTGATGTTATTGCCCATGTTTCACTATTACTTGGTTTTAGGTGATCTTAAAACAGCATTATCATCATGAGGACGATGGCCGATCGAGGGCTAAAATTGTTGTTTTGAGATCATTAAAGACGGGGATGCCCATTTGCAAAAGTCATCAAACTCAGAATCAGCAGAATATCCTTACGATAACTTGTGTGAAATCTCACAGTTATAGCTTCACAAACATTTTCAGGAAAACTGACAATCTATCCTCCTTTACGATTAAACCACACAGCGAGCATAGGCTGTATTCATGATCATATCAGGGATGTGTTATAGAAGGATATGAAGCAGCTTTCTTTCTTTGAACCCATGCGTGGCACCGCCGAAACATTATGTGGTCTCAGCATGTGCTTTTCAGGTGTTTTGAGACTAACGAACACGATTGCGTAGCAACAGTTTCTCAGAGAGAGCAAGAGAAATGTAAAGTTTCATTTCGCTTTACCAGTTCTGTTCAATTCCATCAATACTTTTGTGAGAAAAAGATATATCAGCGAAAAAAAATAAACAGTTTTGTTTTAGTAAAATATCTCAGCTGCGCGCCGTTTGTGCATCATTCATCAATCATTGAGAAGAAAACCGAGTACAGGATCTTTAGTGGTGCTGCCCTTAACTTTCTTGAAAATTAAAAAAAAAAATGTGAGAAACACAGCTTCGAGAGACAAAACAGGGAATTAAGGATATTGCTTTCCAAGTTGACAGCAGCTAAATGTCGGTGCTGAGCATGGGGCATCAAAGCATTATAGTGACTGTGGAAGGCTTTGGAAATTCATAAGCACGCTTTAGTATCCATACAGATGTTCGAATATATTATGCTCGAGTTGTTTCTCCTAACACGTCCCTTATCATATCGTCCTTCTCAGTTCTATAACACATCTCTGATACAGGCATTGCTCTCATCAGGGATATGTTATGGAAGGATATGAAACAACATTCTTTCTTTGAGCCCATGCGTGGCACCGCCGAAAAATTGCGTGGTCTCAGCATGTGCTTTTCACGTGTTTTAACAATAACGAACACGATTGCCTAGCAACGGTTTCTCAGAGAGAACAAAAGAAATGTAGAGTCTTATTTCGCTTGTCCACTTCTGTTGGATTACATCAATACTTTTGTGAGGAAAAGCGATATCAGCGAACAAAAATAAACAGTTTTTTAAAGTAAAATATCTCATTTGCACGCAAATTCACGCAAACTCTGTTAATGAAAATAAGCAGCTTAATATATGATTTTGATAATGATTGAATCCGACATTTCCGGAAATCTCCGGAAAGTGAAGAAATTTGTTAATTATGCAAGTAAGAATATTATCTTATATCTCCGTTTGTGCATCATTCAACAATTATTTAGAAGAAAAACGAATACAGGATCTTTAGAGGTGTTGCCCCTTAACTTTCTTGAAAATTACAAAAAATGTGATAAGAAACACAGCTTCGAGAAACAAAACAGGCAATTAAAGATACTGCTTTCCAAGTTGACGATAGCAAAATGACGGTGCCGCGCATGGGGCATCAAAGCATTATAGTGACTGTGGAAGGCTTTGGAAATTCATAAGCACGCTTTAGTATCCATACAGATGTTCGAATATATTATGCTCGAGTTGTTTCTCCTAACACGTCCCTTATCATATCGTCCTTCTCAGTTCTATATACAGGCATTGCTCTCATGAAACGTATGTGGCGTTGAGCGGACAGGTGCGGACCGTAGCGCATAGCTGTCTTCAGTCTCTAGGCAATACGTTTCGGACGACCAACCCAAAATCTCCTCAAAATCTTCATATTGCTATAATTTCTCTTAAAGTTAATTGGTTTCCAGTTCTATCATTGGGAGGGAAGTTCTGATGCAGTATCTTCTTCCTTTTCCGTGTTTTTTTTTTTTTTTACAATAATGGTCAATACTACATTTCCACGGCGGCCATTTCTCTCCAGCAGCAAATCGCAAAGGTAGTCCACATAGAAAATTTGCGGACTGGTCTCCCGAACACATTGATAGCAAACAACCTTCAAACGCCCATGTCAAGACATGTAAACCCCCGAAATCGGGTTTTGCTCCCTAGGTATGTCTCTAAACTGAACGAGTCCTATTCATCTTTCAATATCAAAACTGAAAACAAACAAAAGGATATATCAACATATATATTCTCAGAACTATCAAACTCCTTGATCAGAATGACTATCCCGCATCGTACCATGCTGTTAATTTAGCTCACATGCAACTCTCCTTCAGCTCATACGACATATATATACGTTAATATTTCTTCTCTTATTCCCAGCGGGCGAAATCAAGCGGAACTTCGATCGCCCACCGCAGAAGGACACGGTGGTCGTGCCTAGCGCTGGCTACACCGTCATCCAGTTCGTAGCCGACAACCCTGGATGGTGGTTTTTCCATTGCCACTTCGATCCGCATCAAGAGGTCAGTTGGATTTGAATTCCAATTGGATCTATTCTCCATGCATGTAAAAACATGCATACTCTACAAAACACATTGCAAACACATGAAACGTTTTTAGGAAAATAAATACGATGCAGTTTAAAGGCGCAATGAGCACGCATCACACATGCCAAATTTAACACTAGGATACAAAAAGATACATTAAAACAAAGATGGAAAGGGTTATCTAGGATCATCGAGAGATGATCCTAAAACAAAGAAACGACACGAGACAAAACAGAACAATACAACAATAAACGGAAAAGGAACACATTTTTACAATTGTCACACCTCTACCTAATACAAACAGATTGAATCTCGCCCCACCTCTCTTTCTTTCCCTCCTACTCCACTGTTGTGCGCGGGAGGGGACTAGGGATTAAGTGGGATTAGGAGCTAAGCAGGGATTAGAGGCTGGGCGTGGATAGGATTACGTATGTAAGATGAAAGATACAAAATCATATTTTTCTTAAAGATTGTCCGTCCCTTTTGCAAGCTTAAAATTTGAAATCGTCTATCACGATCATAAATTGAAGAAAGTGTGATTCAAGACCATTTCTATGAATATAGCATTTTGAAGCTTTCTGTATATGTAAAAATTTCAGCCGTTCAATTTCAAACCGACTTTTTTCGTGCTACGAAAAAACTAGTAGTCTTTGTTACAGTATCTATGTGGTTATTATGCATGTGTGAAATCCTAATTTTATGAGTAATTACCAAACTTTGGAGGTGATTCCTTCTATAGAACATTTTTTTCATAAAGCGTTTCATAATTTAATAAACAGATTAATCAATAAAGAAGATATTTCAACAGTAACTGCTAAGAGCCTGAGGTAAAGACTATTAATCAAACGTTGTTTACGTGCATTATTTGAATTTTACACTACGTATCAGTTTCAAATTATGAATATACAGCTTGCTAACACTTCTCTATTTGTTTGTTTCGATGGTTTTGTGATGATATGAAAAAGGGACGGGCTGTCTTTAAATGTTATTAACAAATATTTATTCATTTTTTATGAATACACTCTTCCCATTTATATTTCACTCGTTTTGATCATATCACTTTCCTTGATAAAGAGAGTTTGTTGTCTAGACCGTAGTTAGAACAGCTAAGTTATGTTGGCTCAGTTGAGCAGGGTTTACCATATGTGTTTATACATTTTATGTTATTTTACATGTATGTACTGTTCATCTTTATCAAATAATCAACTCAACTCGATTCAATCCACAGACTGGAATGGCTATGGTCATCCGGGTCGGGAATCAGACCGACCTCCCTCCCATCCCAACCAACTTCCCCAAATGTGGAAACTTTCTGGAAACCAACCAGTTATCTTCACCGACATCCGACTACGAGTACGTGATGTATTTCACTGTCATCCTCCTTGCCGTGGTCGTTGTCTTTCTTGCCATCGTCATCATCGTCCAATGCATTATCGCACGCTCACCCTGGCATTGGATCTATTACTGACTCTATGACAGAGACGACTTCGTACTAACACACTCAGGAAGGTGATGAATGCATTCTAAACATTGGCCCCAAACGAAACCTGTATCAATTCCTTTTTGATGTTAAATAACAGCAAGGTTGAACGGTTCACTCTAAAGATACTTTGTACGACGCACGACATAAAAGTAAACTCTGGCTGAGTATTAATGTTTTCTTGCTATGGAATAAAGATGATTCTTATTATTCAGTTAAAGTTCCGGTAATGTGCCGGTGAAACACCGACCATTCCCTCTTATGCATGGAAATATGCATATAAATGCACGCGTTGTCTTTTAGTTTAAGTTCAAGATCAATTCAGTTGTGATTTATTGATAAAAACATATTGAATATGAAAGTCCGAAGACTTATATTCTGCACTTAGCTGAACAATGCAATCATTTGAAGCTCCCTTGCTGTCTTACATTATATCAAATCAGAGTCTAACAATGTTTGTTCGTTTAGAAGATAACCGACGCGTTATTCTTTTCCTGACATCACAGCATTAAAAGGGGGATAAACCGAACGTTGTTAAGTGTTACGTGTTATACTAGTTACACATACTTTATGTGTGTTATGTGAAGTCGAATAGCGTTGAAGTGTAGGTTGGAATATAAGTGTGCTTACAAAATTACAAAGCTCTCTCTGCAATATCCTTATCATGAAATAATGAAAATTCATTGCCAATAAAGTAAACAGATGAACAGTTCTTAATAATAAAGTCATTTATGGCCTGAATGCATAGAATTTTATGATAAAATATAAAAGAAAACGTAATTGAAGACGAGGAAAACGTACAATCAAAGTTGATTATAATACAAATTTCAAATTTCGTGCTCGTTTTCCCTCACCAACTACATAACAAGCACTTCCCGACAAAACTATCACTTCATCCGCGAAAGCTAAGATGCATATTTCGGAATAACTGCATGCCTGGTGGAAATAACGCATTCGCGTACTACGCGAATGCGTTATTTCCACCAGGCATGCAGTTATTCCGAAATATGCATCTTACATCTTATACCCCTTTCCCGCTGCCCGTCTCGGTGAACCACCGAGAGGTTCCCCGGTGAATTCACCGGGGAACCTCTCGGTGAAAGTTTCAGTGCCGTCGTTTCACACCGCTCTCGGTGAAACTTTCCCCTAGACGGGTTTTCTGCTCGCAACGTGGGTGATCCCAGCGGAAGTGTGTGTAATAATGGCGCGATATTTCGCGCGCTAATTTGAACGTGCATATAAGCATGCAGCTAGTGCAGTGGTACGTATTGATGGTTCGGCGTACTCGTACAACTTCGTATCTCGCAGATTTTATTGCTCAGTGTTGAAATTCGCAATATTTGCAGGTCATTATTGTGCACAAAAAGGAAAGGAAGAATGGAATTTGCTATCATTGTATCACTGATGCTCATAGTGAAACATTGTGGACATTTGCTCACCGTGCGCGCGTGTGCATGTCCGCGCGTCGATATAACACGTAAATTTATGTTAGATTTCGTGACATTGTGTCATAAATCGCTAATTTTTTACATGTTAGCATAAATATCCTCGCTTGGGGCGAGTAGCATCTGAAAGCTAACACTTTTCTACACATGATTAACTAACAATAATTCGAGGATATCAAGTAGTCTCGTTGCACTTTTTGCTTGAAATCTGTTACGCATTCGTCTTTTGGGGTGGAAGTCTATGGGAAATGCCTCCGAATTCGACGAACAAACATGTACATCACACACGTGTAGGCCTACAGAAAACAAACGAAGCAAGCAGTCAGTCTGGGGCGAGCGGTTTCTGACAGAAGAGATTTCACACTAAAACTTGATATAAGACTTATTCTCATTGGCTGTAAAATCTCGTTGCACTTTTGTTCCAAAAGTTTTGTCTAATGAGAGACAATAATAGAAAAGAAGGCAACGAGAACTGCGGCAAATGACGTAATGCGACGATTCCATTATAGAGCGGGGGCGTCGCGAGCGTTGCGCGCAATCAGGTACGCGCTGCAGACGCGCAGGACTCACGACTCAGCGACGAGAACTGCATATTCCTGTGACATTTGTGTTCCTCTACTTAAAGTTCTAACAATGTCCAGAATATTTAGAACAATGCAGGTGAGATATTTAAAAGTTCACCCATTGTTTAATGCTGTATGGAGCGTATTTCCCATACACATCGCTAAATAATGAAATAAACGCATATTTTCGGTGTTGTCTGCACTCTGCAGCGGAAAGAATATTGTGTGAACGGTGACTGAGACTTGGTCCCACGCGTGCAAATATATGTTGGTTATATAGTACTAGTAGCAGCTTTATTACGAAATGATTAATTTGGTAGCTAGCGTACACTTGTGGGAATAAACATGGTAACTCAATAAAGCATGTCGACTCCTTACTTGTTACTAGTCTTGTTACTTGTGTTGGAATTCATGGTTTCAAACTGACAAGGTTTAATTGACTTCATTTGCATTCGTCTGACTCTGAGTTTGAGGGCTTGATAGCTCTGGCTATAGGCTCTAGCTGGATCCGCCAGTTGAAGGGAAGATTTAAGAACAATGTTACGTTTCCCCTGTAACCAACCCCATATCTAAAATTATGTTATGAAACACAAGTGCTTGCGGTCAATAGCTGAAGAACGTGTGAGGATGCATGCGAAATGTTTGCATTTGGATACATTTGAACCTGTGTCCTACTTGTGCAGCCGTAAATCCGTAAATTAAGCAATCACCCCTGTATGCCATAATGGAGTAGTCCTACCCAATTCGAGCCGAGACCGGTGATGCGCGCTCGGGCAGCGAGCGCGTATTCACCTTTTGTCCAAAACGGGCTCAAAGTTTTCACTATGTGGAATCAAGGACTGTTCGAATTACCTGTACCTGTACGTGTGGATTCGGGAGGTCGAGTGCACGCTAGCTAGCTGAAAACGTGTGCATGACAGGAAACAAAACATGACCTTTGACATAATCTGCATATTTTCCCCGGTGTTTCACCGAGACGACCTTTCACGCTGGGCGCTCTCGGTGAACCACCGGGTGATCTCCCGTTGAACTATCGGTGTTCACCCAGGACGCTTCTCGGGTAACAATTGCCCAAAATTTCATCGGTGTTTCACCTAGGCTTCCCCTAGGTTTCAACCGAGAGACCTTTCACACTGCAGGGTTCCCCGGGTGCCCCCAGGTGCCCCCGGGGAAGATTTTCTTCAGCGGGAAAGGGGTATTACACACACACACAAACTGAACAATTATGATGCCTAGTAGGCATCATAATTGTTCAGTTTGTGTGTGTGTGTGAATATGTAATATGCGTGTGCGTGTTTATGACGATATAAATACTGTAACAAAATTGGATTTTGTTGTGTGATCGGTCGATCGATCGATCCCATTTTGTATGATCGATTGCAAGTAAAAGATAGGTCGTGAGGGTTTTAGGTGGCGTTAGAATTTTGTTGAAGCAAGATAGTGCCACTCTAGTAATTTTCTTATTATTCTTCTATGTTCCGATTAACGTATAGCAAATTTTAGGGCAGTCCGTGAGGAATACCCGAGTTATGGACAAAAACGTTATGTTTTTGGTTAATTGGTAACTTTTGTCTTTGTGTAATTCTGAACAATAAGTCAGGCAGGAATCATTCATTCGGTGTGGTTGGTGTGTGGTGAATCAAAAAGCTACATACACGTAGAGCTCTGTGCGTGTGGCTCGGGCAGCTTAGTGTAGCTAAGTGTCGTCGGAAAGCTCAGCTTGGTGAGTGTAAATTACGTTGTAGTAATAACCAGAGCTGGAGCTGGATGTTCGCATTGGAAGAAGAGTTTGGACATTAAAGGAAGACAAGGAAATAACAATTGTTCAGCACCTTGTTATTCATTTGGTAAGTTGCGTGAGGATGGAAACTGAAGATGAATGAATGATTGTGTTACACCAGGTTGTATATTTCAACCAAACGAACCACGATTACATTCGGCCTATCCTGACAAGATATTCCACACACATCACGCCCCATTGGGATAATTTCCCCCACATCTAACATTTATGAACACCCACCGTCAGCAAAACAAAAAGGAAGAGAAATTCCAGTTACACCTGATGTCAGAAAGTGGAATTGCCGTACACATGGTGGCTGGAGGGGAATACCGTTACAATACATATGTGTGTGTGTGTGTGTGTGTGTGTGTGTGTGTGTTGTGCGATTGATGTGCATGAGTGTGTCGGTGCGTACATAGGGAGGGGGTGAACATTACATGTTCTTGTGTGCATGAATTCAAAAGAGGAAGAATGTGTTTGTGTAAAAAAAAATCAGAGAAAGAGAGAGAGAGAGAGAGAGAGAGAGAGAGCAATATACATGTGAATGCATGAGGGTGTGTCATGTATGTTGCTGATTGTACTTTAGGTGTTACAAAAACATGTGAATACTGTCCAAACATGATTAAATATAAGATAAACATGATGCAACCTTCATTAAGGGATTAGACAGGTGTCACAATGATTTACAAGCATCCGACGACTGGGGTAATAATATCTGCATACACACACACACACACACACACACATACACACACACACACACACATACACACACATACATTTATATTATTGCTAAACGTTTAATACTGATACTGCCAACGTTTGACCCTAAAAATAGGCCTATTATGTTAGGAAGTGTTTACTCAAAACGTTTTAGAATTTTGATTTTGAAGTTATACAGCTTTTAGCGTGAATTAGAATATGATTTGTTTTCGACTCAAATCATAAGTGCGGTAAGAATGACCCCTCCCCCCGTCATTTTGATCTTTGAAATGCTTTTCTCATTTTTTATCAGAAAACCTATTGTTTGTAATCCGCTTTGAATGAGAATGAAATCAACCATTTTGTTGCATTTTCATTTTAAAAAGAAATGTATTTTCCACTGTAGGCCTATGTCATCACACAACGTAATGGCATTCGAAAGACGACCCTGAAAATGGAAATCGCAACATAATTTAAATTTTAAAAAATTCATTTTCAACCAGAGTAAAGAACTTGTTGTGGAACGTACACGTCTAACCACCGATTGTGACAATCGAAATCATTTTTTTTTTTTTATTTATTCATCATTTCAGTTCACTATAGGTCATATTGGATCCTGAATAAATTATTGTATGGCGAGTAAATTAATAATTATTATGGGTACATTGTAGCAACGTTTTTATAGCGTGGATTGCTAGCATTTTGATATTTCGATATGCGCATGCGCATGCCTTGCCTCAGATGCGCGCGCATCACATAATTGTAAACAAATGTACGTAGTGTAACCAATGCATGCTGCACGTCATCATCATGCATTGCTGGCGGACGTCTACGTCTGCGGCCGGCCGGAGTGGGAAAACAAATGCAACGAAGGCAACAAAAGAAACATTCAACAAGTTCACAAGATAACATTTTTCAAGTTTGACGGGAAAGCTCTGGAAATTATGACTTAGTGTTTTCATTAGGAGACAATTGTTGCAGAAATGGGGTGCTGTATTTCGGGACGTGCTGAAGGTAGGCCTATCTAGATCAAATAAGAAAAAAAAATGTAACAAAAAAAAAGTGGGTTGTCTATCGCACTAACGTAATTCGGATGCCACACGCCACGTTAATACGGCGTGGGGAAAGTGAGGGTCTGCCACACGCCACAACCGTGGCAAGTGGAGGTCGGACTCATCTAGGATAGGCTAAAGTTTAATCTGTCGCTCTGCCTCAAATGTGTGTGTTCATTGTTTAATTTTTGAATCCCACAGTTGATCCTTTTCTTCATGAACACTAACTTTTGTCGACAAATGCTTCGGGGCTCATTATATACTTCGGTGTAAACTTTAAAGTTTCATATCTACTGTAGACTAGATAGATCAAGGCAAGCCTAGACAGGAATAACATTCCTCATTCAAGTCTCATTCGGGGCATTCTTTAATCGAAATGACATTTTTGGACATACCCCCCCGGGCGTTCAGAGGAGCCAGATGCAATCTCAGCGGATCCAACGTCCTACAGAGACTGATTTTTCGGTCTAGGCCAGCCCAGGTCCAGGACCAAACAAAATTGAACCAAGATACGCTGCCCTTGCTTAACATTCCAATTGTAAATTATAACAATAACAAATGTTCCTAGTCTAAAAGAAGGGGTGTCAACTTTTAATCAGATCGACTACCCAGCTGAGCCTGAAGCTAATCTTTATTGAATACAATAACATAATGGCTTGACTAAGCATTTATTGCCTTATTTAGCCTGGAACATCTCGATGAGTTCATCTGGACTACATGTGTACATGTGTGTCCGCTATTAGACCAAAAAATCAGTCTCTGTAGGACATTGGATCCGCTGTGATTGCATCTGGCTCCTCTGAACGCCCTATGGGGGTATGTCCAAAAATGTCATTTTGATTAAAGAATGCCCCGAATGAGACGGTTACTCCTGTTTAGTCCGTTATGTGCTAAATCAATTTGACAGCAATTAATCAATACGTTAACTAACTTGCTCGTAAAAGTTGTATGGAGCATTTTTCTTCATTTAGTTAATTACAAATAACGTTATCTAGATCAAAGTAATGTTGCCCCATAGAGCCGAGGGGCATGTTGTATATCTCAGTTGTAACTAACCATCAATAGTAACAAGCTACCATGGCAATAGCCAATGAGCTCTCAATATTGCACCTGTTGCCATGGTAGTTACCCTTGATGGTAAGTTACATATATAAAATAATTGAAAACATATACGCAACATGGCCCAGACTGTAGTAAAGTCTACTAGGCTAACTAATAGGTTTAATGATTATTTACCAAGTATTAAAGCTAGATTGAATTATCAAGACACAAAACTTTGAGTTATTGATGAAGTCAACATAATTCTGACTAGATCTAAATTTAAACTTCGATGGATCACAAAAAGTTGAAGATGTAGGGCCTAAGCTGGAAGTTTTATAGAGTAGATGAAATATGGGTTGACTTCATACCTCATTGGTCTGGAAACTGTTTTACCATGAATGCAAATAATACTGTGATACTATAATAATATTGTGCTTGTACCATGAATTACATGTACACTATCAAAAGAATTCTCAGTCAATGACGCTGTGCATCATAGCTTAACTCAAACAGGAGACCTAATTAAAAAAAAAATATAGCGTTATTTTTGTTCAGTACCATTCCCCCTTTTTTTCTTTCAGTGACTTTGATGATTATTCTTTCCTTCTTTTTGATTGTGTTCACCAGTTGAGCCCTGGCCTTCATACAAAGATTCCCTACACGGCAGAACATCTCGTATCGCAGCTTATCCAAGCCCCATACATGTAAGTCTGTGCCATCTCAGCTAATATTTAATGGTATTTTACTGTTCTGTATTACATAAATAGTTCAAAGTACTAATTTACATCACATAATTCTGGTTTTCAACTACCATTCAAGTTCACTTCAAGTTATTTTGCATAAAAAAGATTAGCTTCTACATGTATGGCATATATGTATGTAAGACATTTCTAACTACAGCTTAAAGGGGAAATTCACCCTGAAATTATTTTAGTTTCAATAAAAAGAGACAAATGAAAGAAACATGAGTGAATGTTTGACGAAAATCGGTCAAAGGAAAAGAAAGTAATAGGATGCATACATGTATCTTTGTGAGAAAATTGTGAGAAAAAAATTGTGCATTTTCTCACAAAAATATGCATCCTATTACTTGTGCATTTGGGACATTATTAGAAATATGTTTTTTACAAACATACCTGTTCGGAAAAAATCATTCCGTTATCAAAAACAGAAAAGAAAAGCAATTTATCGACTTATTTTGTACACAACATATGGGAGAGCACCTCGCACGTGACGTCTCAAAATCAAAACTTTAAAATTAAATAACTTTTTTTTCCTTAGACCGATTTTCGTCAAACCTTCACTCGTATGTTTCTTTTATTTGTCTCTTTTTATTGAAACAAAAATAATTTCAGGGTGAACTTCCCCTGTAATGCTATGAACGGTTCTAAAATTTTGCAGGAAGCATTAGCTCCCTTTAGTGTTACATACAATCTTTTCTTTGTTGTTATTGCAATTCACAATGGTATTACAATGTAGTATATTAACAGTTCAAAGCAAACGGCAACTTTGAAATTTACAAAACTATTGTTTCATTTAACCTTATCTCTTTTCTGGAACTTTGCGACTGTTGCTCCAGGGACATAAAGTAAGCAAAAAAAGTAAGTATTTCTTAATTATTACAAACATTATAAAGTCTGGTTTGAGCATGGTCTAATCTTAATTCATTATAATTCATACTCGGCATAAGACGTTTTTAAAGTCCTGCAAAACTTTTTTTTACTATTTTTATTAATTTTGCTATTTTTTTATTCTTTCTATTGATTTATTGATTGATTTCATTCTACATGTATTTCTGTTTAATTCATTTATTCATTAACTTATTGTTGTTTTTGTTGTCATTTTTTTTTTTTTTTTTTTTGGGGGGGGGGGGGGGGGGTTGAGTTGGTTGAGCAAGCACTCCCTGAAAACAATTAATACAATGCTTTGTCATCTTACCAGATTTGTTGTTTTTACCTTGGCCCTGTTGCATAAAACTTACCATTGATGGTAACTTTGCTATCAATGGCAACTTCTATGGAAATCTTGAATTTGATTGGCCATTGAGCGATACCATGGTAGCTAACATTGATGACAGAGTTACCATTAATGTTAAGTTTAAAGCAACGTAAGGGGTCCTGGTGTCACATTGATACCACACCGTTGACCGTGTTGATTACTGTAGACTGTATTGCTGCAATGATGTGTTTCATGTTTCAAGGAGTGAATGAAAAAGCAGAAATGCTGTTTTTTCTTGATGGTTAACGGAGCCTGGGTTGAGTGCACACTTTCCTTGTCTGCGGAAATCTTTTCAATCATTCGGATCTCTCTTGTCTATTTTGATGAACATCCCCTTTCTATACCAAAAAGCAAGACCTTCTTGACTGGTGCTGACTTGACTTCATTTCGTCCTGGTTTTGCATAGAAGACCATGTGTCAGATCATAACACCATAACTAAAATGACCTTGATCTTTTTATTTGTCTGTGCCATTCTTCCACCACATCATTGATTTCCATTGCTATTCCTTGTTTGTTTGAGAAGTCTCGAGGTGGCTTATATTACCATGGTTACAACACAGTATTTTCTGTCTTGTTTGGTCAGTTTCATATTCTTCACAATCCATTTCTTCCACCAGATTTTGCCATTTGTTACTTTCATGCATTCATCATACAATGCCATGTGTTTTTTGCTAAATGATAGTAAGATTCAATCAAAAAACGCATTGATAGTAAACATTAAATATGTGATTATATGTTCAGCTTAACCAAAAATAAAAAAAACCCAAAATAAGTCGCTGTAGAGAATGTTTGGTACTGTAAGAGCTAAGTGCAATAATTCAAATGAATCCATGTGTTCTCATTCATCTCCACTCCATCTCACACGGCAGCTGAGGACGTCTCCACGAGGAAGCAATCTCTGGTGGAGGTCCTGAACAGCAACAGCAAAGGCCCCGTCCCAGGGCCAGTCCCAGGGCCAGGGACAGGCTCAGGGACAGGCTCAGGGACAGGCTCAGGGACACGGCCAGGCCAGGGACGGAGCCACTTGACTGCACAGGGGAGAAGCGAGACCACTCAGACCAGTGCCTCACTTCTGGCTGATGCCACAAAAGGAGACACCACTCAGAAGGTAAGGCAATAATCAACCAAGAATGCACAAAAGTAACGTGTCTTATCAATATTGCTGCTCTCTTCCCTGGAGTATAATGGATACCTGGTAGGAGGTGGACGCCTATGTAAATGATATGACCCAGCGCCGACATCTTGCAGGGGGCCACGGATACATCCTTTTTGAGATGATGCCCAATCTATTTGTGTGCATGATATGTTCATGTATCCAGCGACCAGGGCTATTTCATGCTCAAATCAGTTTCTGGATTGTGGAATGGGAAGCACCTTCTACACCAAAAAAAAAATTTGGATTCATACAGTGACCTCCATCTACACTCCCTGCCTAGGAAGCAGCCCTTATCATTCCTATAGGACCCTGTAGCGATCTAGGCTACTTAAAGAGGTAACCCTAGTAGTTCAAGTAGAGAACGTAGGGAATACTTAAAAGATAACTAAAAGATTTTGATGCATTTCTTAAGGAGAGTCCCCGCGAAGCTCCTACATGCAAAAAATTTGATGGCAATACATGTATAAAAAGCCCCAAAGTTATGCTTCAAATTGGGCTGTAATCTACACCTGGGAAATCTAAAGAATTATTAGGTACATGTTCAGTGAAATTTTACGTAGTAATGTTCTTAAAATAATCCATCGAAAGTATTTGAAAACACTGTTGATTTCTGTGATATTCTCATGAGAATTCTAGTGACATGTAAATTATTTGTTTTATTTTGTTGTTGCAGGCTCCCAAGCCAGAGCAGGATATCGCTCAAGTGATTGATGCTCAGCAGGTTGATTCCACATCTACCAAAGATAAAAGTGATCCATCTGATGAGGTAGGAGGTGGGAAGCTCATTTCTCCAGAAGATCCTGAGAAAACTACTGAGCCTGTTGGACAAGCTGAAGTTCCTTCTGAGGACCCAAGTCAGCCGGCTGAAGGCGACTTGGTTATCGAAGACTTAGAGGATGGGGATGCGGAAGATAAAGGTCATCCCCCACAGGAGATTGTTGTGACAAATGAGGCTTCCGCAGATCAGGGCACAGTTGATGGTACAAAGAGTGATCTTCAAGACGATAAACAGGAAGAACTGCCAGTGATTAAGACACCTGAGACCTGCGATGAGCAAGGCATAGTGGACGGTACAAATGAAGGTCTTGAATCAGAAAAACAGGAACAACCCGTAATTGAAACAGCTGACACCACTGGAGATTTGGTTCTACCAGACCTAGACGATGTTGCAGAAGATAAAGCAGAAGAGAAAAGTCAGCTTCCTACAGAGATCATAATTTCAACAGATGAGACCTCCGCGAATCAGGGCAAGGTGAATGATGCGATTGATGGTCTTGATGCAGAAAAACAAGAAGAACGTCCTGTAATCAAAACACCTGACACCCCTGGGGATTTGCCTGTACAAGACCTCAATGATGTTGCGGATGACAAAGTGGAAGAGAAAAGTTGTGTTCCACCAGTCATAATCATCTCGATAGATGAGGCCTGCGAAGAGCAAGACATAACAGACACTGCAGATGCCGGTCTCCAAGAGGAAACAAAGGGTGAACCACCTGTAATAAAAGCACCTGACGCTACAGGCGATTTGGCTTTACAAGACCTTGATGCTGTCCCAGCGGTTGGACAACAAATGGACTGTATAGAGACTAATTACGAACTGTGTGAGAGTGCTTCATACATGATGCACTTACATGATGATGATAAGAAATCTCAAGGTGCAATTTCAGAAGATAGCGAGATAGAAACAAGAGATCACCTCTCCTCCAATATTGTCCTAGTAACAGTTGAGGTTTGTGCTGATCAAGGTCTAATGGACAGTGCCATTGGCAGTCCTGTGCAACAAAACAAAGAAGAGACTTCCAACCTACAAATAGATACCTTAGACACGAATTATGAACTTTGTGAAAGTGCTTCATATATGATGCATCTGCATGACAACGTCAAAAAATCTGAAGGAGATATGCTTGATGAAAATGTAGCTGATAGTGAAACAGAAATACACCAAGATCCCCTCCCATCAGATCTTGTCATAGTGACAGTCGAGGTTTGTGCTGATCAAGGTCTAATGGACAGTGCCATTGGCAGTCCTGTGCAACAAAACAAAGAAGAGACGTGCAACCTACAAATAGATACCTCAGACACAAATTATGAACTTTGTGAAAGTGCTTCATATATGATGCATCTGCATGACAACGTCAAGAAATCTGAAGGAGATGTGCTTGATGAAAATGTAGCTGATAGCGACACAGAAGTACACCCAGATCCCCTCAAATCAGATCTTGTCATAGTGACAGTCGAGGTTTGTGCTGATCAAGGCACAGGGGATGGTTTCAATTGCAGTCCTGTGCCAAAACAAGAACCGTCCGCAGCAAATTTGCAAAACTCCCCTGACGATGTCAAGAAATCCCACGGTGACACAGTGATAGAAAAAGGAGAAGATGAGGACACTGCTAATAGAGATCAAATACCATCCAATGTTGTTGTAGTAGCTGTTGAGGCTCCCGCAGTGATGAGTACAACTGGCAATCCTGAAGATGAAAAGCAAGTAGAACCATCTTTAAACAAAGCAAGTGAGGCAAATGGGCATATGAACATTGAAGATGTAGATGGCGCTGAGGCCAAAACACTCATGGACAATGCAAACAAGAATGTTGCATCTGAAAGTTCCTCCTATTTGATGCACCTGCGTGACGCTGAACTTGACGTTATGATTGCTGATATAATGTCGTCAACCACGGATGCAACTAAAGTCGAAGATGTGGGCAATGTCTCTGGTGAACCTGAAGGTGACGCCACAGTCGCCAATCAGGAAGGCAAAACAAAGGAGGAAGCACAGAGCCCTGAACCAATGCCACATTCTGAACAACCATCTCGTCTCTTACCCGAAAAGCCCAAAGCACAATCAGACATCTCTGACCTAAAGAGTGCATCTTTCTCAACGCAGAGCTCTAATAAGAAGACGCAGTCAGACACGGATGTTCCCCCACCGTCACCTGCTGACATAAGGAGTGACACACGTGAAGCTGATTCAGGGATCCAGTCGGCAACTGAAGGTCAGTCCACAGACACAACGGGACCTTGTGACGGGATCCCTTCTGATTCCAGTTTACCAAAGGACCAATCATCAACTGCAGTCCATGACCTGCAAATCGGTGCACCTGAAAAAGGACAACCGTCAAAGGATGAAGTTCAACCTCCAAACGAGCTTCCTCTGATCGAACAACCAGACCAGAGTGACTACGACCAGACATTGGATGGTGTGGTAAGCTAGTATCGGTATCTTTCATTTGATTACACATTGTTCTTGAACAAGAGCATGCATCAAAGCTTTTCACTAAAGTATTACAGATAGCCATCAATGCTTGCTATAATAAAGAATATGAAGGCACTTTATTGCTCGTCTCAACATTGCAAACACATTACTTGAAATGTTGCCAATACTGCTGGAAATTTACAGACACTCCAAACATCATGTTCCTAGATTTTAGTTAGTTTGAGAGTATATTCCTTCATGTTTTTTTCTTAACCATTTATTTACGATGTCCATATGTAACATCATTCTTCCATGATTTTGTGCTCAATACTTAGTGAGACTAACGATACTGACCAGTTTATCTCAATGTCTTTCTTCTCAATATGTTTTCACAGGTGACCCCAGAAGCTGTTGCCACATCACCATCGCCAGGAGAGCAGACAAAACAATCATCAGTAAGTGTATCTACTGAGGACAAGAAGGTATCGCCAAAGACCTCAAGCGACAAAGCCGATTCTACAAGCAACCCAGACACAGCTGATCAAGAATTAACAAAGACCACAAGTGGCCAGGTTGATTCCACAGGCAAGCCAGACACATCTGAACAAGGCCCCGATCTGAAAGATGATTTACCACCCAATACAGAAGATCCCAAAAAAGAAACAAATAATAAGTCTTCAGACAAGGCAGATGTATCGGAACTTCTGTCAGCAGAAGATGTCACAGGAGGGTCTCCAGAAAAAGATTAAACTGTAGCAGAAGATGAAACACCAGACATCACGGCAAAGATTGATATCCCTAACAACGTAGACAGCTCAACAAGGAAGCCTGACCTACAATTCGATTCACAAGAAAATGATGAGGCTGAGACAGTGCAATAACCTTTAGAGACCATGAACTAAACGAAGATGAAACCGTCCTTAAAGATTCTGTAACCAGGCCAGAAACTCAATTAGAGGCTGCAGAAATGAGGAGCAGTGTAGAGTCCAATAGTGATATCCCAAAATTACCAACCGAGACCCATGTTGATATCAAATCTTAACCATCATGCAGTAATAGGAACAGTTTTGGTTTAGACCTCACAGACAAGGAAGATTTTAATAGCAAAGCAGTTTGATAACAGGTCAAGGAAAAAAAATGACCTTTAAAAATAAACACTGTTAAAGAGAGACAGCCAAGCCACGCAATGAACTTGATATACCCAGAGGTTATTTTTAAGAAAAAAAATAAAAAAGCAATCTTTTTTTAAAGATAGCTTTAATTATGTTGAGTGTACAGTAATAATTTGTACATACTATTTTTAAGAATTTCAAAAAAAATCAGAAATTGTAGGCCTATTATGAATCAATAAAAAGCCATTACAAATCTAAAAGGAAAAAAAGGTCATTAAATGTAAATTCAAGAATATAGACATGTGCAATAGTTCTTTGTGTTGATGTGAAAGTTGATTGTCATTTGGTCCACTTCCATTTATTCCTATAACCATCAGGAAAATAAAGTTGATCAAAATCCTTTTGCTTAACAGAAAGATATACGTTAAATATAAGGATGCACACAAACTGAGGAATACCGGCATGTGACATTTGAATACTGGTCAGTGAAATGGCAAAAAAACTAATGTAGATCCAACCACAGCATTTACACTGGATCAAGAAGGTAGAATGGTGTGTGTGATTGCAATGTAAGAGGATGCAGGAGAGATGTATGAGAGCAAAGAGAGGTGGATACAAATCAAGTGAAAAGTTAGAAATTCCTTGTTTCTGAGTCAATCTGCATTCTACCATGACCATGGATCCCATTTTCTTTCTTTTCAGGATACCTGGAAAGAATCGTCTCAAAATCAGAAAACTTTCCAAACTAAAAGAATTCAGACCCAGACCCAATGATTATGAAAATTCACTTCTGTCATGATGAAGGTGAATAATCATTCCCACTTCTACTCTTTACTTTCAAATTCTATTAATCCAAATTGAACTGAGGCTCGAAAAATTCATTCAAACTGTATCCAGGAAATGATTACTCGTATACATGTACAAACAAAACTTTCCTGTTTTTAAACACTTACAGTTTTACAAATGGTATAATCGAAATACAATGGGATGACAGAAAATGAAGAAAAATCACAGAAGGTTACAATTAAGAAGTTTAATCAAGCCCTAGTGGGGCTGGACAAACACATGTATAATCTAAAAGTACAAATGTTACACACATAAAATTCCCAGAGATATCTGCAGACCATTTTCTTGTTCTACATACATGTATCAAGAGCACAAATGATAAAACACGTACATGTATGCTATATATTATGTTATTCTAATAAATCAGTACATGTCTATGGTTGTTATCTGTTATTCTGGACAATTAAGTCTAAATGTTTAAACCCAACAATATTTCTTAAGAACTCCCAGTAATGACTTAACATGAATGTCTTTATTACCTAATTTTATCTGCTATATTTTCCAATCAAGTGGAGACCATATGATGGTTAAGTTTTTTAGATGGTTCTAAAAATTAATCTCCATGATGTGAATGTCTCGGGAGCATTTCAGTGGAATCGAATAAAACAAAAAATACCATGAGTAGTCTGCGACAAATAAAAGACAAAAAAAAGACCAAAAAAAAGTATGGTACATGCGACATAATTAGTTTCACATACTTCAAAATACTAATACAGTGTAATAGAGCAACTTGCAGCTTTTGGTTGGTTTTTATGATGCTTTGTTTATACTTTGATATCAATCTCTGTCATTATTTCACGGTGGGTCTCGACTTGCTGACTAACATATGGGTCTGTCTGCAGTAAAGGGATATTTTTTGGCACAACTGAATCATTTGAAATTATGACCACCTTGCACCACCAAAATATTGAATATTGAGTGTTGAATTTCCTCCAAAATAACTTCAGCTAAAATCTTGCTCTGAATGTTTATTATACATTTCTAAACTAGGCCTGCACATATTTGCCATATCACAGTGGTAGCCGGACAGACGAGTGTATTCAAAACTTGTCTGTCCCGTTACCAACGTGCTGTGGCAAATTTGTACAGGGCAAACTTTCTGAAGCGTACAAAAGCTTGTAAAGTGCAAATCAATACATTTCTTTGATATATTGTTATTTTTGGCTGGCTTATTTAAGAGACAAAAACAAATAATTGGAATTTAAGAGATTTATGCAAATGTTACAGTAAATGTAAGAGCAATGTACCCCTTACTGTGGACAGGCCCATATATGAATCCATCCACACTTGTTTCATGACATTTAATAGCATCAACTACAACATCACTTTAAAAAAAAAGCATAATGTGGCATAAAAAATAGCTCCAGCATATTATTTGTGCCTGATCCAACAGCATTCAGGGATATTAATAATGAATATGACTTCTTAATTACTCTCCTTGAATTATCATGATTTCCACAAAGTTTTGACAATCCCCATTTGTTGCTCTTAGGATCCACTTTACTCCTTTCCGTGTTCTCCCCTAATGTGAACATGTTCTAATTTGTCTATAAGAGCCCTGTATTAAAATGTAATAGGATATTTTGTCAAATTAAGAGCACATAGTCTATTCAGACAAGGAAAACTTGCCATATGCAATGATATAGACACATTGTTGTTTCTGTTGACATCAGTGAACATTAAAGAGAAAAAAAAAATTTAGGATTTGTTATTTTGCTCAAGAACTTTTTATCAGGGTGGGGTTTATTTAATGTCAAAGAGTTCTGGTTCTAACTAATGTGGGTAGAGCAAGCAGCGGTGATCACAACGGGGACTGTAATTGGGAATGCCCGACACTAGCCCCATGGATAATATCGAACGGCTAAACCTCTCACTGGAGTGAGTTTGTTTAGAGCCAATTATCTTGACAACATGCTCATGCGATGTCACCACTTAAGTACTCTATTACATTCTGTTCATGCTCTCGGGTAAAAAACTTAAATATGAAGCGTAGATGGAGATAACGTCGCGCATGGCATCTTTTGTTAAAACGTAATTAAGCTCATTAAAAAATAGCATTATACTTAAATATGTCTTTGTACAAGAATCAATGATTTAAAAAGTAGCAAATTATTGATCAATTCATTTTGGTCTTAAGCACAAGATAAATTTTCCCATCAGGATTCATTTGAACGATTACAGGGAAAAATACTGATCAAGCACTCCCACAATGCACCGCACAGTCTTCCACCATGGACCACCTAGTGCATGTTTACATTATCACTCTTTTTCGGTCTATTGTATGAGGCAGGAAGTGAATATGACCGCAAACCTGTGCTCAAAGCATTGTGGGATGCCTTTTTCCTAGTCTGTGGTATAGAGGATGACACATTTTTATCTGTTGTGCGAGTCCTTCATCTCCCGGAATGATAATTTCTTTGGTTCGATCGTCCCTCATCACGGCCCCTTCTCTCCTGGTCGTGCCTTCCCCCGGACCGGTCTCGATATCGCTCCTCCACCCGCCCCTGATATTCCCGGTCACGTCTGCCTTCCCATCGACTCCGCCCTCCTTCATATCGATCCCTGTCGGGATGAAAGTTCCTGCTGTCGCGACCCTGCTCGTAAGAGTCTACTGAGCTGTCACTCCTGCGAAGTTCGCCCATGTCCTCTTGCCTGTAGCTCCGTTGCCGGTCTAGATTGTGATGACCCCTCCCTCGATCATTACCGCGGTCGTTGCTACGGTCATTCCACCGAGAGTCGGATCCCCTCCGGTCAGGGGACATCCCGGGGCTGGGTGGATTGGAGTCTCTGCCCCGCCCCATAAGGTGAGGGGGAGTGGGTGGAGCCTGCCCCATGTGATCACCTCTCCTTCCACGCTGCGCTAGGCCATCAAATGCAGCACCTTGTGAAAATGGTGTACCTGTGCAACGATAGTAATAACAATATCAAATATCTGTATAGCACTTCATGTAATGTTCCTACGCATAGGAGAGAAAAGAGATACATGTACAGGATATTGAGGAAATGGTACAAATAGTTGCTTACAGTAAAGAAAAACATCTGTTGGTTTTGAAACCGTGTTTCTAGAAGATCTTTTATAAGATTTCTGTTTTGGCTGCAAATACAGTTTCTCCAAGCATGCCATTGCACAACTCATTATTCTGTGCAACATTTTGAGATGCCACAGTTTACAAAATAACATTTCACGAACACACTTTGTACAGAAACAAGGTTTTAAAATGCAATATTCAGTGTGTTCCAAAACTGTGTTTCAAAACATGCTCGAAATGTCTTGCCGTGCTTACGGCAAGAAGATAAGAAGCTCAGGACTTACCTGGTGCAAGACCCAGCCTAGCGTTGTACATGTTGCCATAGTTCCCCGAGGCCTGACCGGGCGTGCCAGCGGGTGAGTACATGGTAGGTGTTCCCATCAAAGCCACCCCTCCCCCAGGCCCGCCCCCATGGCCGTGGCCCATCTGGATGAGGTCTCCTGGGGCAGAAGCTGACCGGTGGATGGGCGGAGGCAAGAGGCCGTCTCCCTGGAAGGCAGGAGGAGCTCCAGGCATCGGCATCCCACCGCTGCCACTCACATGGAACCCTGGACTCCCCATCATGCCTGGACTCCCCATCATGCCCGGACCTGCAAACATTTACACAGGACTTTTTAAAGAAAGGTAGAATAGACCTTTTTTGCCGGTCAGCAAATCTAAATTGTGTCAACATAATGGACACTGTAAGAAACTGGAAGAAAGTACTGTATTTCACTCTATAGCCCCGTTCATATACACCGCCTATCCGCAAACTAGGCGCAACATTTGTGGCGATTTTGCCAATGCATTACCGATAGCTGCCTATATGAACGGGAATCGCTGAAATAATGCATTATTTGCTTCCTCCCTTTTTGCGCTTCTTTTGCGACTATTACCACAACATTGCGATTTATAGCAAATCTTATGAACTGCGTCTACAACATAGCCATTTATGTTGCACCTTGTGCATCGCGCTTGTATGACTAAGCGGAACAATGTCACCATCAGTCCAGTTGTCCAGAACACCGCAATATTACAGCTTTTTGAGTGTACATGAACTTCCGTATCGAAGTGCATCGGAAATATAGCGGTATTATCATGATTAGGGTATATGAACGGGGCTAAAATGAGGCATTCTTACACATGTAATACACATGAATCCCATAGAGTAGTATTTAATCCTCGCATGAGGGGTTTTAGGGATAATCCACCCTAAAATTAGATTGGTTTTAATAAAAAAGAGAATTATGAATGAAGCATATTACGGGTATTAGTGAAAGTTTGATGAAAATCAGTCACAGGATTAGAAAGTTATTATCTTTTGAAAGTTTGGTTTTGTGTAGTCCTGTGCCAGGTGCTCTCCCATATGTTCTCTGCTGTATGATTCCATAAATTGATCATTTTCTGTTTCTGATGCAGGTAAAATGATGGATATTTTTTTTCTTTTAAATGATAAAAAAATTGTATATACAAAAAATGGGAGAGCATCACATGACGTCACAAAGTCAAACATTTTTAACAATCATAACTTTCTTATCCTTTGAAGAATTTTTATGAAGCCTTCACTTGTTTTTTTTTTCTTCATGTTTCTGCTTTTATCAAAACCAACATAAGTTCAGAGTGGATTATCCCTTAGAGAACTTCCCTCACAACATTAGAACTAGAAACTAACTGATCCAAACAATTTTAGGAAGATTGGATAGACATCTCTTGTGCAAAATTTATGTATGTCTTTCAAACAATAAGCTACTACTGGTAACCTCAAAGTGTGAGGTTTTTCCAACTAACTAACTTACTAATACATTCAGAGTGCGTTCTGCCAATTGAAACTGAATCACCAGATACAGGTGAATGCTATGATGCATTACTGTGCAGTTAGGAGTAAAGTTGTGAGAATACTAAGAAAAGGAGGAGTCATGGTTGTGAACTGGACTGAAGATCTCAAGGGCATAGGTTCAATCCCACTCAAGATTCCCCCTGTGACATCATCAAAGGTAGAAATTAGAAGGATAATATACATAATTTATGCACAAACTAAACATTGCAATGACTACCTGCAAGTGGTTATAATAGCATCACATAGCTAACACATTTCTGACATAAGGAAACAATTATTCCCACATGAAAGGTTGTTAGATGGTATTGTGTGAAGACAAGTGATGCTCTTGTGGGCAGGTGGAGGTAGTCATTGCAATGTTTACTTTGTGCATAATTTCTGCTTATTATCCTGCTAATTTCTACCTTTGATGATGTCACAGGGGGAATCTGAAGTTGGAGGATATTTTGGAGGCGGGGCTTATCAGTGCTGAGAAAAAATGAAGAAAAATTATTTTAAAATATAACACACATATTTCCATTGTTACAGTTATTGATTTTATTATGTACATATTATGTTGCATCAACATAAGTCGACATACATTTTGATGACAGGGGACCTTTAATACAGTATTTGTACTGCAAACCATAATAAAAAGTACAAAAAAAAATCAGATGACTGAATTGGACTGACCTCCCGGCATCTGTTGAGGGGGCTGTCTGGTGTGCTTGCTTCCACTGCGGAACTGGCAGCGGAGGTTGCGTCCAAAGAGAGGCATGCCGTTCATGAGCTGCAGGGAGTACGGCACAGACACGTCGTGCTTGAACTCTACAAAGGCAAAGTTCTTCTGTTTGCCATCCTTCTCCTTGGCGATCTTCACATGGACCAATGGACCGGCCTGGAATGCATCAGAGATATGGCACATTATATAGAGGGGAATAAAACACACTGAGACTCGGGGCAATTCTGCCACACGAAATGCTTAAAGGAGCCCTGGAAAATGTTAAAAGAGCCCCCAAAATTCCCATAGACACAGTGTAGAATTGTAGCTGAGTTGGCCAATGTGTTCAAAAAGTAGCCCCTGAAAAATTTGAATTAATTTTTCCCCTGACAGACAGGGTAGCCCTTTTGAATGTAAACAAAATAAAACTGTGTAAATATCACAGAAAATGGGATGAAAATACTGCATTTCTAGAACTTCCCTTGCAATATTTGAACTGGAAACCAACTTTAACTCGTATTTTAGCGATCATTAGAACGTCCTCGAATGCATGAGAGGTCGGCACACAAAGATAAGTAGTATTTAAAGACAGCCAGTCCCTTTTGCAGATCACCACAAAAACATCGAAAAACATATAGAGAAGTGTTAGCAAGCTGTATATTCGAATATTCGAATATTCGAATATTCGAAAAATTTGAAACTGATACGCAGTGTAAAATTCAAATAATGCACGTAAACAATGTCTGATTAATAGTCTTTACCTCAGGCTCTTGGCAGTTTGTGTTGAAATATCTGCTTTATTGATTAATCTGTTGATTAAATTATAAAACGCATTATAAAAAAAAATGTTCTCTAGAAGGAATCATCTCCAAAGTTTGGTAATTACTCATAAAATGAGGATTTCACATATACATGATTACCATATAGATACTGTAACAAAGACTAATACTTTTTTCGTAGTACGAAAAAAGTCAGTTTGAAATTTAACGGCTGAAATTTTTTACATATACAGAAAGCTTCAACATGCTATATTCTTAGGAATGGTCTTGAATCACACTTTCTTCAATTTACGATCATGATAGACGGTTTCAAATTTTAAGCTTGCAAAAGGGACGGACAATCTTTAAAGGCAGAGTATCTCTTTTGCAGGACAAGAAAACATAAATTTGTAAGAAAAACCCAGAAAATGGAAGAAAATACTCTACAAGAACTTCCCTTGCAATCACAGAACTGAAAACACAATATTTTGGGGTTCTGGCTAGCTAACGCGCAACTGCATGAACCCCGCCCCCCCATAGTGTATGTGTACTAGTATGGTGCCCGTACCCAATCGCGAGATCCACAGGCGCAGCGTGAGGTGCATGCGCCTATAAATGATCAAGATCATGTGGCAATATTTTCATTTATTGTTTAATTTCAGACCCTACAGCGATTCAAGAAATTTGTGAAAATAAACCCTTCATGAAGGTAACAACTCACACCGTATCTTGATGAAACTTGCACTCAGTGCCTTAACCCTATCTAGCCCGAGGGGGAGGGGGGGGGGGGCAAAAACAGTACGTGCTGTTTTTCAAAATAGCCCGGGCTATAATAGGTTAAAAGACTTAGCTCTCCCTCCTCATCCACCTCTTCCTACATCAGCCCACGACCCGTCCTTCACCACGCAGCTCCTTCTACCGTCTCCCTCATTCTCAACCCACCTTGCACCCCAAATCGTCACCCTCAATCTACAACTCAAACAAGCTCCACCAAACAAGATCCAAAGTACTTTCTTCCTGACCACGGTGCCCACCACTCTCCTGCCTATCCCTCCAGCCAACAACTACTTTATATACTAGGCAAGGCCTTGCCCTGATGTCAGTGGGACAGAAGGAGAACAAGATTTAAGAAGAAGTATGTACACTTGGTTTACTGATATTTAATTATTTTGTACCGGAAGATCAAACCTCATGTGCTGCCAGTGATCTTCAGTCCAACGTGACACATATTTGCTGAGACGCGAAGAAAGGAGACAGTTGTTAAAACAAGCCAGAAGGGGATTGATTGGTCCACAATCCTGCCTCTTCTCTCTTGACAAACGCCCCTATAACTACTGTATAAGCTGTTATTTTCGCGAGGGTTTTATTTTCGCGAATTTCGCGAATGAACGAGCAAACGCGAATTTAACAACGCGCGAAAATATTCTCATATCAACTTGCAACATTACGAGATTATACTAAGTACTAACACGCATGGCGAACAAATGCAGCAGCATACAGCGCATGCCTCACACACATGTACTACTAGTAGTACATGTACGTACTGACTACGGTACGTGAACGCGAATTTAACAACACGCGAATATGTGGCAGAAGCCGCCATTCGCGGAAATATATGTACGCGAAAATAACAGCTTATACAGTATATAGGCTATACTGTATGATGGGGACATGGGGTGACCATATTTTGTGCACATTTTGGTTTTCTTGACGATCCCAAGACACCTAGATTATTACACATAACGTTCAATACCTTAAAAGAACAAGAATATCTTGTACAATCACATTTCATGGCCTGGAATTCAAATTTCAGATTAAAATCAATGTAATTTTGAAAATTTTACCTCGTATTGCCAAGCACATACCAGCCATTTGAGTAAATACTTCGAAATTGGTAATACAATTATTTTTTTATTTTATGGACGTTTAGACAATGTACACTCCAGCTCAAAGGAATTGGCAAAGGAAAAAGGGAAAGGGAAGAACCCGCAGTTTTAAACCGCGATATATTTTGTCCAAATCAGCATGAAACATGATGCTTTTTTGGCTAATGCATCATGTTTCATGCTGAACTCAACTGGACAAAATATACCGCGCTTTAAAACTGCAGCTCCTTCCTTTTCATCCCTTTCCCTTTCCCTATGCCAATTCCTTTGAGCTGTAGTGCATCTTGTTCGACCGCTCGAAAAATACAGCATCTTAGTCCCACATATGCATTGTGTATCCTTCTCTCGTCTATGCATATTTACTATTTAGTGTTAGTGTGCAAAATAAGGACACATGCGAAATTAGGTCACACCACCATATGTCAGTTTTTATACATTTCCTTGATATCATTATGAACAATATTCATGTGATTCAAATCCATTTAACCATCCATGGGCTTTTCAAATCTTGACATTGTTGACAGACAGACAAGCCTCTAACAATCACCATTGCCATTGTCATTGTGCTTGTCTGCTTGATTATTGTACTCTGTTTTACGACATCTTGACTTTGTTCTTGCAGTTGCAGTTGTTGAGCTGAGTTGGCTTGTCTTTGACTTTGACTTTGGAGTTGAAAATAAATAAAAAAAAATGTCAAGAAATTCACAACGAATCAGTTGTTAAATTAAAAAGTATAAATCTAATTTCATTGATTTCATGTCATGCTGGTATCAAAATATAATATAATGGTATGGTTTGTATTTGTTTTGAGTTAGGAATTGAATAATACGAAAAATTAAGAACAAACCCAACACAAACGTGAGTATGTGGTACAGTACAGATAAATAAGCCCGTATATTTCTTTCAAATACTTACCTGTAGAAATAGTTCAAACAATATCTCATCGGTCACTTTAGTCGAATCGAGATTTCCGACCCATAGAGTTCGGTCTTGCTGGTCCGTATCTGTCATTTCTGCTGATTTTGCGCAATATTTATGGATGAATGAAATGAGAGTTCAAGCAATTTCTCCAAGCAGCGGCGCGCTCCTTGAAACTGGCGACCAATAGTATGCAAATGAGCCGCGACCAATAAGGGGGGATTATGGTGTCCGAAGGGTCAAACACAAAAGGAAAAAAATATATTCACGATCTCTGTAAGGAGATAAAAGTGATTGTAAGATAATTGTACGGCATGTAAAAAGAATAACAATTATATGAGGTAAAAGCTTAGGATTTCTTCTTTATTTTGATATCAATCAATTGCCAGAACGTTTTGTTAAGGTCTTACTGTTCCAAATTTAAACCTGCGTAATGATATATTTACGCACGGAATTCAATAGGCAGCGGGTCTCGACAAAACGCACGGAAATAACGCTACGTAAAGCTGAAAAGTAGCCAATTGTTTCAGCGGCAGTGCCCCCAAAAATGAAATCCGTATGGAAATGGATATCGGCAGCTTAGGCCGGTATATAATCCCTAATGTTAGAGTCGCGTTGTTGTTTTTTATCTAGGCTAACTATCATAACTATAAGGAGGCAAGTATTGTCCCATTGTATATAGTGACCACGAAACGCTTAAAGGTAAGTTCAGTTTAATGTTTTTCCATACCTGATTATTCCGATATTTCTGTGTTATATGCTCCAGTAAACATTATTGAGTTTGATGTTTTATTATCCAAATAAAAAGTATATATAACAAAACATGCGAAACTGAAAGTTTTACAAAGGTATTAAGGGGATAAATCTAACCAGAAAATAGCATGAAATGCTAATGTCTGGTACCATTAACACACATAAGAATGAGAATACAGTAGGAATAAATGTTGAATACATACTTAGGCTACTAGCCATGTGTAAAATATATTCTGCGATTAAATACAAAGCTTTGGTATCGTAACTAAATAAAATGATAATGAATTATCAAATACAATGTTAACAAGAAAGAGAAGAACCTTGGTTAAAAGTTCAAAATAATTAATTTCACTAACATTTGGCATATTGAGTTTTACGAAACTAATGATAATACAATATAATGAATAAATGTTGAAAACAAAAGCTCATGATTAAGCTATTCTACATCTAGTATGACATATATTGGTGATTAAATATAAATATAAATGCTTTGGTATCTTAACTCAATAAAAAGATAAAGGATTATCCAACACAATGTTTATAAAAAGGCTCGAACCCTGGTTTAAAATATATATCTCTACAATTGGAATCACAAAAGAATTTCTGCATTCCCATTCAAACCATAATACTTTCATGACACTGATCAGGCAATAACAGTTACACGATAAAATGAATGTAGGCTTTAAGATGAGAGATTCAAAGAAAATACATTTAGTCATTTTATTGTATAGCTTTTTAAAAATCTAATCAGATCACTTTTACAAAAGATTTGCGATTGTTTCCGATAATCAATCAAATACATGTACACCTTGAGCAATAACTAATTGGAAAACATCTCACATTGGTCTTGTATACTTAATGTCTTCATCAATCATTTTAGTAAGGATATGCACAAAATGTATGGTAGACATGTTCCTTGCTCAATATGATTTATGATTATAGTGCACACTAACTATAATGCAAGACTATCTAGTGAAATTATGTTTCTTAATTACTACGAATTAAGCTTTCACAATCACAATGTATGTAGACCAGTATAAATAATTATTCATGTACATTTGTACCTCACTTACGCGTTCGACCTGTGCCAGACGTATTTCCATATAGCTTCATTAAAGGTCCCCTGTCATCAAAATTTATGTCGACTTATGTTGATGCAACATAATAATGTTCATAACAAAATCACTAACTGTTCAATGGAAATATGTGTCCTATATCTTAAAATAATTTTCTTTATTTTTTTCTCAGCACTGATAAGCCCCACCTCCAAAATATCCTCCAAGATTCCCCCTGTGACATCATCAAAGGTAGAAATTAGCAGGATGATAATCACAATTTATGCACAAACTAAACATTGCAATGACTACCTCCACCTGCCCACAAGATCATCACATGTCTTCACACAATACCATCTAACAACCTTTCATGTGAGAATAATCGTTTTCTCATGTCAGAAATGTGCTAGCTACGTGATGCTATATATAAGCACGTGCAGGTAGTCATTGCAATGCTTAGTTTGTGCATAAATTATGTCTATTATCCTGCAAATTTCTACCTTTGATGATGTCACAGGGGGAATCTTGACTTGGAGGATATTTTGGAGGCGGGGCTTATCAGTGCTGAGAAAAATATAGAAAAAAATTGAAATATAGGACACATATTTCTATTAAACACTTTTTCTATTATTTCTATTAAACACTATTAAACACTAATTTTGTTATATACATATTAAGTTGCATCAACAGAAGTCAACATACATTTTGATGACAGGGGACCTTTAAGGATGACCCATCACTAAACCGCAACAGTGGTACTTTGATGAACATTTTCATCTTGGGAGCAAAAGTGTACAAAAAAGGCCAATACTGGATTCGTTAATGGTGCACATCTGCTATTCTGTTTTTGGAAACCCCAGGCCTAATAATTATGGGAAGCACTCGTTATTCCGAAGGGTCGTTATTCCGAACGTTACGCGACAAATGCTCGGATTAACGAACCCTTTTTCGTTTTCGGACAAACATGACAAACGAGCATCGAGGTATAGGCAATTTACGTGTTTCGGAATTACAAACCTTCGGAATAACGAACCTTCGAAATATCGAACCTTCGGAATATCGAAATGTAATCATAATCATCACCATTGAACACAGTTTCGTATTAAATTAGTTACACATCTTTGAGCAAGGATCATCATTGCTCTAGAATAGTGCAATGGTGCAGCACAGCGGTCTCTGATTCCACTCATGGGGGACTTTATTTCAGGTATAGATCACCCTGAAAATAAGCTGGTTTCAGTAAAGGCACAAACGTAATAGAAACATATTAGTGAAGGTCATGGGCGGAAATCCGGGGGGGGGGGGGGGGGGGGAGGGACGGGGGGTCGCGTCCCCCCCCACCATTTGGAAAGGGGGGGACACAATATGAAATGTCCCCCCCCCCCACTATTTTCTGTCTGATTGAATTTTTATCGAAAAACGTCATAACCCCCCCCCCCCACCACCACCACCACCATTTCGAAGGGGGGGGGGACCCCCCCTCCCCCCCCCCCCCCCCCCCCCCCCCCCCCCCCCCCGCTTAGCTACTTCTTGACATGCTTGAGAAAAAACATTTCCCCTCCACCTTCGGGGAGCGATTTCCGCCCATGCCCGTGACTATTTCGGAAAGGCATATATGGATTCATCTGTGCGAGTGTCACGTGATAAATTTGACTACTATGGGGTCGTGTAGCCCGACAATGTTGTCGAACTGCTAGCATGGTTAATCTTGTAATTCTGTGACTTGAGAGACGGAACGTTGGATGGTTGAACAGGGTATGATAAATCATCCACGGTTTCTGTAGCCTTATAAGTTTATTCACGGTACAGATTTGTATTTGATATCAAAATATTGAATTGAATTTTTGATAGCAAACAAGGATGTTAGTTTGCAAAGTACTAGATGTATACTAGATCTTATACTCAATATGCGAAGTTTATGAGAATTTGCGTGACAAATAAAAAAGAAAAATTTTCCACCAGGTTGTATTTCCGAATAGACTGGTAATGTAACGGCCCAATGATAATGTGAAAACATAATTCATGCAGTGTCATTTCCCACGCTACGCAACACGTTGTAATTCATGAGTCTACTGTTCGCTTAGCATTTACAGAATGAATAACAGGGGTATCTGTGACGTTGTGAATTCAATTCACTCTCCGTGCTTCCCATCAAATAAATAACATAATCAAGTTTAAGAGGGAATAAAACGAACGTCTTGTAATTGAAACACATGTGTCCCGTTGCATTTTTCTTACCTTTGCCATGCTTTTGGCATCATTCATGAACAATTATTATTATTACAAACACAATGTGGCTAGTGAAGTGTACCAGTGTATTTTATACAATGCCTGCTATCATGACAGCGATTATTCTTTTTCTTTGTGTATAACATAGAAAGGCTTGAAACTGCTTGATAAATCGAATAATTATTCGCAGATATAATGTAAAAGAAGCAATTTAGTCATTTGAATAATGACGTGCAATATTCCCCAAAATGTGCATTAATGATTTAGATTAATGAAGTTTAATGAAGGGAAACAAAAAGACATTTTGGAGTTGTATGGTGATTTCAATCGCTAATTGCAATGCGTTTTGGGGTTCGTTGCATCCTTCTTAAGTAGTCAGACTTCATCGCTTATACAGAACAGAATCCTCCGTATTATGTGCCAGTTCTCATTACCTTGAATCTTCGTTACCCCTGTTTGAACGTTGCTTAATGTTTTTGATATGAATACGATGCAAATTGCCTGTTTAATGCGTAGATACTTTTCAAACCTAATATCTCATGCACATGTTTTCATTGAATGCTGAAATTCATCAGTACAATACCTTTTTAACCTGTAAAATTCCACATGTGGAAAGTTAAATACAAAATACTCTTTCCAAATCAGCCCGTTGTTTAGGTCCAGTAACCTAGATTTTATTACCAGCCCACATTCAGAATGCTTAGTTTCGTAATTCTTTTAAAATCAACTTATAAACAGTGTCAAAATAAAATGTAAGCCAAATTACAAATGTTAACTGACTGGCAATGGAAGCCACGTTGCTCAGTAATGTGTTTCTTTTGTAATAGCTTTAAACACCACATGGCCGAGTTAATTCGACTCATCTTCTAAAATCCCTTATACCATATGTTTTACAATACAGGTAACCTAGGCTCTGTGGCGCACTGGATGCATCGCATTCTTAATTCTTTTGTCTATCCTTTTCGCAGCTAGGAGCCGTGCCTAATCTATTGTTACCCGCGTTTTTTTTTTTCGGTTTGCCTGATTTTGCCCTAAGGGTATTATGTAATAGTAAGTGACGAGTCACATATGGGAGAACATGATTGGTAGATTCTGTTTTGGTATGATGGAACGAGGGTCCGAGGGTACATGAGTTTGAGGGAGTGGTGTGAGAAGCTATTTTGTCGTAATTGACGTGTTTTGTCACCCACGGGGAGGAGTCCTGTGCGCGGGAGAGAGTCGGGGAAGTCTGGGGACTTGATGCATGAGAGTGAGTACATCCACCCCAACTCTAGCTGCCACTGTTTCTGCTGCCATGGGCGGGAAGTGCAGACGGCCGTCGTGTGGACACAAATTCCTCCGGGAGGCAGGCAACAGGATCTTCAATTCTTCAAAATAACTGTAAGTCTGAAACATGCCAGTTTGCGGGGGGGGGGGGGGGGGGTTCTACAACTGTTTAATTTCTGTATAGGCAAGTCTTTCAGATTAAAGTTTGACTTCCTAAAAATCAGTGCTTTCAACTAAAGTGAACATTTTAAATGCAAACAATTTCTGACACGAAAATTACCATTTCAAATTGAATGATTTCTTCTAGTTCGGAAACTGAACGTATATATTTTTCAGCAAAAACTGAAATGTGTTTAATTAGTAGTCATATGTCATAAACGCCCTCTTTTGGCAAGTAACAAAAGTCGGCCATTTTATGTCAGCCATGTCGAACTTTGAGGAAGCCTATATTGTTGGGTATTTCTCATTGATCGGTACCACCGTGTATTTACGGCATATATTTATATTGGGATGAAAATGAGAACTACTTTAGCGTGGCTATATGTTTTGATAATCAACGGTTTATGCAACTTACGCATTTTGTTAACAAGCGGTCATAAGTACTGGTTGCTGGTTAAATGGAAGTATTGTACAAAGCAGAGGTATGAATCATTCTAGCACTGGACATTATTATACTAGTAAATGGCTATTATGGTAATTGAAGATATCGAGGAGATATCCGTTTTTTGTTTTTGTTTTTGCGAAGTCTATTAATTGGTAAACCAAATAGTGTGATTATTGTCATTTTAAGATGTCGTGTGCTTTACAAAATATAAAGTTAAAGCGTACAAGTTATACTTGGGTTGAATATATATTTATGATTCGGTGTAACTGTATTTCAGACGTAATCAAGGGTTCAGCCATCACGTGCCCTTGCACCCAGACCGGGCGGTGACAGTTCGGTTTTCTGGTCTCCTTCATCGACGTCGCCGAGCATCGAGGATCGCAACTACAACCACCTCAGCTCGGGCATCGACGTCCTACCGTGTAACCTCGACAGCGGGTCTTTCGATGAACTCGCGCTTCAAAAATCAACGTTATCGCGATCGCGTCGTCAAGGCAACCGGGTTGTATTGACGCTGCACACTGCGCTGAACATTATCAACAGGCCATGTGCAGGTTTTGATATCTGTACCGAAGATAGTTTGATATAAACCCATAATTTCATTCATTACTTTTGATATATATATGACTAGTAGACAGAGTCAATCGGAAAGTATTTGATTTTTATCCATCATCATGCCTATTTAAAGATTATTGTATTGAGGCAATATTTCACTGTTCAATTCAATTGATATGTGTATGTTATTGCGTTTCATTATAATCTAATCATTTCTTGCATTCCTTTTAATTAAAGTTTCATTTTGAAACTACATATATATTAGTTCCAATTTTTATTAATTATTTATCTTATTTATGAAGAAACTCACTATGTGACAAACCGCATTCATCCTCTCTAAATACTCTTTACCTGGCGCAACATAGAATAAAATAAGTTAGCAGCTTTAGCTCCCCGGTGTAATTATTTTATTTACATGATTTATCTGCATGCTCTTTTTACACAGGTGTACCCAATTTATCAAGCCAGTGAGGCATTTACGGGTAAACCTTCTTCTGCATTGTTTATACTTGACCCGTGCTCGTATTGGGCATTCTCATTTGACTCATGCATACTTATTTGCACTAGAAACTCCACCTCAATGCATGTCATGTAATTATACACTAACAATTAAACACATTCTCCTTGAATGTGTTGAACTTGCAAATATTCGTATTAACTTTTTGATTGTCCTGACCTCAAGACATTATTTAGAGATATTTCGCGATATGTGTTACAAACTTTCTAAAGAAGATCAATCTTTACACTTGATTTTAAGTGGAAAACTGATCGTATCCCAATCACAACATGTATACCCTTGGGCAACGTATTTTATTCCAATTGCCTAGTCTTTCGGAGGAGACTTTAAACCGTCGATCCCGTGTAAAGGAGAGTCACACCATTGGCACGTTAAAGAACATGCTTCTTTTTTCATAAAGAGTAGGGAAGTTATTCCGAGAAAGTAGTTAACATATTGATTTATTTCTGATTTATAATACTTCTCAAATCACATTAGGGAAACTTGAATGGTATAATCTTTTTAGATGAACTATTCGACACTTATATGACACTCAAGTGTTAGTAGTGTCGTTAATTTCTTATCAGTCAATCAACCAATCATTTTTTATACTTACATCCCTGCAATACTCATGTTGTGCCGCTTTTTATTAATCGTCGCTAGTGCCGATCAGTCACTATTAATATTTTCCTATGTGAAGTCATATGTTGATATAATACATGTTTCAATTTTGTATATTTTTTAGTTCTAGATTCGATGTACTGGTGTCATGACGCGACCCATCGACATCGCCTGGCCCACCAATGCCAAGGAGATCGCGCGGGAGATCCTGGATTATGTCACGGACGGCGACACACGCCCTCTCCTGGTCCATGCCTTCTCCGTCAGCAGCCACGTGCGTCTGCGGAGCGGAGTAGCCGTTAGGCCTATGCATCGGTGCGTTACCGCATCGTTGCTCAGATCCTGTACAGTTGTATTCTCTCCAGGGATAGCTACGAGGGTATCTACTCGTAGGACGCCAACAACTCCTTTACGCAGTTTGTCACCAAGAGGGTTACAGAGACCTACCATTGGCTGACCAACAAGTACACCATGGATAGCATCGTCAAGGTGAGCTTGAAGGGTGAACTCTCCCGTGAGCATTGGCCTGAAGATGTGTAGTTCGCCAATGTGGTTTTCAGGAAATGGTAATGTAAAAGTTAAAGGTCCGTCTCATTGGTGGAGATGTCGCAAGGACAGCATAGATAAGTTACAGAGACTTACAGGAGACTTGAAAAAAAATAAAACACATTCGAATTCACGATGACCCGTCTAGTCTCGCAACGACTTGGTCTCAAAGAAGCCACATATTTCTAACATTTTACAAGGCATAAACTCAGCAGTAATTTACATCTTGGGGAATCATAATTCATAATAATTCATTAATGTATGAAGGAAAGCGAGAATTCCATAAGAATTTCCAAAGAAACAAAGCAGAATTTATTAACGGTCCTACTGTTCTGCATTGTCCTTCAGGTGAATGAGATCTTTACTGGCCGCACGGTCAAGGCGCCCGCCCTGAACCTCTTCTTTCGCGATGACCCGATCGCCACGGCCAAGGAAAACGACGAGTTGGTCGAGCAGTGGCGCAAGCATGTGGAGAGCGACCTTGACGTCAAGTGTTGCAGAACTCCCCACTTTGCGAAGCACAGTGACGAGTAGGAGGAGAGCATCTACGGCTTTATGGGCAAGCTGACACTGCAGCGCTGCCGCACGTTCCAGCAGTAATTTACATCTTGGGGAATCATAATTCATAATGATTCATTAATGTATCATAATGAAAGCGAGAATTCCATAGGAATTCCGTCGTCGGCGGGGACGCTACTGTAGGAAGCGCCAAAGCAGGCCGAATCAAAGTAGAATGAGTGAGGGAGCTCAACAAATGGACACTAGGCTTAATCTTCCTAAAGGAGTGGTCACTATAGACTGTAGGATGGACTTTGCCACGACTTAACGAAGGATGAGTGAGGGAGATAATTAATCCGCGCAGCCAGCTTGACAAATGAACAAGAAATCTCTCCTACCAGAGATGCCATTATAGGATGGACTTTTGCGAAACTTGACAAATTGGTACGGGAGAGAGAGAGCCCGCTGAGCTAGCGCAACAATCTTGCCTAAAATGAAGGTCACGATGAATTAACGGATGGGCTTTGGAACGATTTGAAGAGAACACGCAGAGGTAGCTCAACTAATCAACGCTACATCTCTCCTTAAGGAGAGGTCATTGAAGGGTGGACTTTCCCCACAGAGGAACACCGGGGTAACTCCACACATGTCCTATATAAATATCAGTGATACATCTCTTTCTTGATTAAGCTGCGAGCTTTAGTATTGACTGGTCAGAAATAACCGCCAATCTGAATTGTTTACATGCCGAAACTCGCACATCATTATTGAACCAGCGGACTGCATCTCCTTTGGGGTATTGAGCATTAGTTTATAACTGATGCAGGGGAACAAAAGGTATTTTTTGTATCCACCCATTGGACTGGCAGTATAGACATGCTCACCGTAATAGCGGATCATATTCAGATATGCCTAGAACGAGTATTTACCTAACTTGTGACATATGACTCAAGTCATAGATGTATGTGTTATGTCACACAAAGAAGAATGTTTCATTATCATGTATATATATTATGAAACTGATATGTGAGCCAAGAATCTGGAGGTTGAGATTTTGTCCGTCGTATACTGTGTAAAGTTTACTTGAAAGAGTTTGGATTGATGAAAAAGAACCAGGGGTATGGGGCATGGGAAGAAGGATTATTAAGTTGATAAGCATCCTGACTGACTGGTTTACTATGATATGCAATTGATACAAAGAGCTCAGTACAGAGAACTGTGTGGAACTCCATGATCGCCTACGTCACACGACAAAGCACCCAGAGAGAGAGAGAGAGAGAGATATAGTATATCAAGCAGTCATATTAACATAAGATAGCTTGGACAGACCACAAGGCAAATCATGATCGTTGAATTATTTCACGAAAAGTTAAATTGCATGCATGAATTCTTTTGAACAAAGAATGATACGACCTCTCTTAACCCTAATACTACCGGGGTATTTCAAAGCATGTTAGGGTGGGGGGGGGGGGGGCATTATGGCCATGGGCCGCCCGATTCCCTCATTTTTTTTTTATAAGGGTCAAGAATTATGTACTCTACCAGTTGTATAGCTAAATATACGAAAGTGCCTTTATGCTTTTAATTCAATAATGTATGCTCATTTATGCAAGAAATCACTAGATAAAGCCTTAGGAATATCAATTCCTGGTACAGATATCTTTAAAAAATCCCTCATCAATTCCCGAAAAAAGGATAGGTTGTGGTAATTATTTCTTACGTATTTCATTGTTTTTCGTCAAGCGCATTTTGCGATTTGGGTGTAAGTGTGCGTGAATGTGGGTGTATGTGGGTTTGTGTGTGTTGTAATTATTTACACTTCCTATAAGAAAAGTATTTACATAAAATGGGAAATCTCCTGCATGATTTTGTCTAAATGGTTGTGCTCAGTCATATAGAGAAATAGCGAAATTTCAGTCACATGTGTTTGGTAAACGTAATCTGGTATTTGCACGGTAGGTCCGATCGTCATAAATTTGGTATCAAAATGCGCGAAAAGGATCAGAAAAAGAAATCGTGTTCGTTTCGAAATATTGAGGTGTTCGGAAGTACCGCCCCAAAAATTTCGGGTGGTGGGGGACTAATGCACCCCCGTGAGTATTAGGATTAAAGGATTATGTGAAGCACGTTGAATTCTCAATACTGCACATATAAGGGAAAGTCGTCCCATGATGTATTAGTGTAAGAGACCGGCGGCATGGATCATTCTTCGACACATATCCCCGTCACACACACGCCTGAGTTGCAAGTAATAGCATGTGAAGTGCACAGTATTGATGCAAGAACACGACATGGAATTCATTCTCTATAAGAAGCAGAATAATTTCTCTCTCAAATGGCATTCTATTGCATGTGAATCTCCAACGATATAAGCTATCCATCATGTACATTGTATATCTATATATTCATGTTATCAGAATCAGTGTCGGCGTGTGTAAAATATCTAATTGGTGATTCAAATGGCCTAGCTTCTTTGCATTGTAGAGTGTACAGCTCGGTTTTTCTTGATTTCCCCCGAGATGTTCCTTCACATATACATGTATGATTCTCTTTGCTTGTGATCTGCGTCGGGTTTCACTGAAACTCCTTGCGTCGGACGCAAGGACGACGCAGGGAAGGATTGTAGAAGTTTGCAAGCAAGCTGCCAACTCCACGTAGAAAAACACGGCCGGCCGGTTGTGACCATGGCATAAGGCATCCTAGTATAAATGTACTTATCTTTTAAAGGATAAATAAATAATAACTTAATCAGTTATATTTCTAAGCGTTTAATAAAGACAGCATTATAAAAGAACAGGTATGTATTTTTGATTTTTAGTTCTTGAAATAAAATGTATGTTTGTCACATCCCACCTAATATCCCTCATTCTCATTTTCAATTTTATATTGTAATAAATTATTTTACTTTCTTACTCTGATTTAAGTTGCATTTTTGTGGGGAGGGGGGGGGGGGGGGGGTCAGCCAGCAAATAATATGTAAGAAAACAACATGACATTTTTTATATTCAGGAGAGTTTTTGTCGACAATTGCCAAAGTGTTGCATCACTGTTTGAATTGAGTTTTGATTAGGACAATTCTCTGCATCCACAATACAGTGTATAGATATTTGAATGTTTCCTTCATCACAACAATGAGCATTTACATGATTATACATGGACCAGTTCCATCATTACCGTATTGATATATGTCATGAATTTGAAAATGTTGATGCATTCAAAAATAAAAAATATATTTGTGGGGAAAATAAGCAACCGTCTACGTCTGCTTATCTGAATATGGAGTACCGAAGTGTGACGCCATTTGAGCATTATTGTTAAGACAAATGGCTCTAAACAATACGGGCAGAACAAGCAGCGGTGATTACAACGGGGAATGTAATTGAGAATGCCGGACACTAGCCCGGTATATAGTATCGGACAGGTAAACCTCTCAGTTGAGTGAGTTTGTTTGAGCCAATTTGTCTTGACAACATGTTCATATGACGACACCACTTCGGTACTCTATATGAACGAATGCTTGCATCGGAAGAGAAAAGAACAACGAAGATGGCTTTAGAGAAACAGGGGGGGGGGGGTAGAGATAGAAAAAGAGAGGAGGGAGAGAGAGAGGTGGAGAGAGAGGAGGTTGGGAGAGAGAGAGAGACGGAGAGAAAAGCGAGCGCCATGGAAAAGTAGTAACATTTATCAATTATCTCACAGCATAGAAGATGTCATATCATAGTTCACGTTACTACAAGATTCAATCAGATTTATAGGGCTCTCGGGTCACTTTCAGGATACATTTGGGCAACAAATCCCCCCCTCCTCCATGTGATTTTTTTTCATAAATTGCACATTTCCTTATATCAAAAAGAAAATTACCTAGGTAATAGAAACTTGTTGACAATCTGCAAGTATATATGTTTAATACTCTATGAAAACGTACCAACATCAGCAATCGGTCTGTTGGCTCAGTTGGTAGAGCGTCAGACTGATAACCTGAGGGTCATGAGTTCGATTCCTGACATAGATGCTCTTTTGGTTTTTTTCTCGTTGATTTGAAACTAATAGTCTATACGCTAAAATCACCAAGCAAAACCACCGACGTCTTATAGCCTAGTGGTAGGGTAAGCGCCGGGACTACCTCACACTCGTGCTAGCGAGCACGGGTTCGAAACCCGCTAACTCCAAGGTTGCAAAGCCAAGGTTCAAGGATTGTCGGATGGCCCGGCAAAGGCATTGGGATCGCCCTTGTTCCTCCCCTAAAGAGTTAGAGTCTATAGTTCTTATAGGCTATAGTTTTTAGGAGGTAGGAAGGGATACGCGATGGGCCGGTCGCCATACCAGAAGGGAACTAATGGTAGTCGGTAAAGGGTGATGAGCCCGAAGTCACGACACCTGAACTCCTGGCAACCATCGCTTAACCTTTTATTTTTTTTTGTTGTTGAACTATTGACTTAAATTGTTGTTTTCCTTCTATCTTTGATGACAACAATCATCCAGAGCCTTATCATCTTTGTTGTTCCGTTTTTCATTATTCCATATTCCTCTTCTTATTACTTTTCTGCCCGGTTTTTTGTCCATTGATTTTCTTCACTTTCCTGGAGCATGTTGCATATAGGTTCTAAATTCTACCTTACCATCAATGGTAGCTACCGAGAAAACCTATCTGCAACATGACCCTGATCTCTGATATCATCCAATCTTTCTTATTTGCACAGAGTAGAGGGTATCCTCAACCAGCAAGGCTATCATTCAATCCTACAGCGGAATGCCTTCCCTTCAGGGAAACGCCTGATCGGAGGAGGGTTCATTTTCCAGTAGAACAATGACCCAAAGCACACGTCACGACTATTCAAAGAATATGCAAAGGCTACTTGAAGAAAACGGAAGAGACACAAGTCCTGGCAATCATGGATTGGCCGCCCCAGTCTACAGATTTCAATCCCTTTCTTGTCATTTATGTTTTTGAATAAAAAAAAGAGGTTTCCATACAAGTTAAACACTAAATATCGTTTAATTCTATTTGCGTGTTTGACTTCTAACTAGGAAAAGGAAAAATGAATGAAGTTACGCATTTAACCCTGTATAATGGTGAAAAGCTCTGGATATCTAGATTACGCGAATGTAATAAAAAGGTTAGCATTTTGAGAAAATGCCATATTGACTGGTAGGCAGCCATTTAATAGAGTAAAACTTTGTTTGAATCAAGGATAAAATGTACATTCTTATATACTATTCACTTTAAAACGAAACTTAATTGAACTATGCTATGAGCCTGAATATCAATAAAGCCTACCAATTATACACTGAATGCAGGTGTTCCTAAACTTTTGGAGTTCAGTGTATCTCTCTTACTTTCTCCCCCACTTCATATTACTCTTACTTCCTCTCGATCTCCCTATACGGTACACACAGCTGGCCACCATACCGTACCGGGTAGGCCATGGGCGGAAATCCCGGGGGGACGCGTCCCCCCCCCCCCCCCCCCCCGCCCCACCATTTCGAAGGGGGGGGGGACACAATATCAAATGTCCCCCCCCCCCCCCACTATTTTCGGTCGCGTACCTCCACGAGACTGGGCGGATTAATTTTTTTTCGAAAAACCTCATAACCCCCCCCCCCCCCCCCCCCGCTCAGCTACTTCTTGAGGAAAAACATGTCCCCTCCACCCTCCACCTTCGGGGAGCGATTTCCGCCCATGGTGAAGGTACAGCGAAAATCCGTCAAAGGAAAAAATAGTTATGATTATCTGAAATTTCAATTTTGTGACATCACGTGGGAGGTGTGGAAAGTTTAAGGAAAATAATTCCAAAAACGTATTTCTAATGATGTATCAAATGCACAAATAAAAGGAAACATATCTTTTTGAGAAAATGCACACATTCGAGGAGAAATAATATACACAACACTATAGGAGAGCACCTCGCATGTGACGTCAAAAAAATCAAAATTAAAAAAAAATAATAATTTTCGTAGGCCTATCCTTTGATGGATTTTCATCGCACCTTCACTTATATGTTCTATCGTGTGTCTGCTTTAATTGAAACCAACATAACTTCAGGGTGGACTATCCCTGTAAGTTATGTTTCTAAAATGACTGTTGTTGTTTTGTTTTGTTTTGTTTGGGGGTATATGTACACAAGAGCACATGCGCATATACACCCCCACCCCCCCCCCCTTTAAACACATACACACACACACACACACACACACACACACACACACGCACACACATACGCAGTGTTTTTTACACACACCATAAACACATGCAAACGTACGGAAACATACCAACGTATAATGTTCGTCCACACAGGCCATTTTTGAAAAAAGGCTTCCCGGTAGTGACGTCACATTTGTGGTGATTTGGGTAAGAAAGCACAGGGTACGCCTTGTCAGCAAAACATTTTTGTGATGTCCAGGGTCTATCCTTTCGACCTATGGGGTCAGTTGTTTTGGCCCTTTTCACATGAATAAATCTTCTGGGCTCCCTGCTTAACTTGCCTAAATTAGTAGGATTCTTGACTATGTAACGTTTTAATGCTGTCAAGTACATGTATATTTCAAAGTGCACTTAAACGCTGTTTGACTACACGTGTATAGGTATGTGTAACTTTGTCGGTGTTCACCCAGGATTTTGAAGCCCTTAATCATGATTAAGGAATCAGCATCTGGTTATGACCGAAATGGTCTGTCTGAACGCTAACTAACGGTACGTCGTATCAGTAATCACGATTGCCGAAACACTGCTTTGACTAGCGTTTCGTTTGAGAGCTCACTATTATTTTTTTTTATATTAAAATGTTTTTATATATATTTTTTAATGTAATTGATTGTAGGGAAGAACCTTTGATAGTTCAACGGCCTTTGTTCTTCCCTCCACATTGAATTGTATTACATGTATCTCCTTAACTGTATTTCTTGTATTTTTGTGATATCTCTTATATTAATTGTATTGTTTTTTAAATTCAAGTTGTGGAAAATAAACGAATTGAATTAAATTGAATTGAGAATCACGGTAAATGACGCCTAATCCATGTGTAAGCAGAGTGTCGTAAAATTTAGTCATGACTGACGGCATCCGTGAAAGCGCGCGCTCACTCTTTAATCATGATTAAGAGAAAAAAAATGACAGTGCGGATAGTTGTGATCCATTAGTCATGATTCGCTAATAATTATTCTTTAGTGATTATTAAGGATGAAAATCGGGTGTGTGAACAGGCTGTTTATAACAAAACATATAACACATAACAATTTTTGGAAAATCTTTCCCCCTTTTAATGCTTTAGTGTAACAGGAACAAAAATCAGCTGTAGCACCAAGCAGTCTGCTATACCACAAACATTGTTGACGTTTCTAATTTCATATAATTTAAGATTACAATGGCGGTGTAAACGACAAGTAGGCATATGACGGCATGTTTCCGATTAGAGGAATAGGTCGGTGTTTCACCGGTACCTGGCCGGTACTTGACCAACAGAATGAGAGACAAGACACACCTTTACAATGTATTTCCATAAATCAGCTGCCTAATTTTGTTGTTACTCAACATGAAAAGGAAAGCATATAGGTTCCGTTCCGTTCCATCATTTTGTTTGCCAGTTCAAGACGAACTGTCCTGATATATATTTGTTTATACCTTGTTAATTCCTATATTCATTTGTATATCATTGTTGAAGATTATTATTAAAAAAATAAATCAAATCAAACCAATACGAAGTTAATATCTGTCATAGAGTCAGTAATAGATCCAACGCCAGGGTGAGCGTACGATGATGAATTGGACGATGATGACGATGGCAAGAAAGACAACGACCACGGCAAGGAGGATGACAGTGAAATACATCACGTACTGGTAGTCGGATGTCGGTGAAGATAATTGGCTGGTTTCCAGAAAGTTTCCACATTTGGGGAAGTTGGTCGGGATGGGAGGGAGGTCGGTCTGATTCCCGACTCGGATGACCATAGCCATTCCAGTCTGTGGATTGAATCGAGTTGAGTTGATTATTCGATAAAGGAAATAAGATGGAATGTATATACACACAGATGGTGAGCCCCACTCAACTCTGTGCCAACATAACTGTTCTTTCTAGGGTCCAGTCATTAATATGCATATCAAAATATTCATATTAAGGAGTGTAATATGAGTCAAACAAGTTAAATAATGAGAAGAGTGTATTTGTACAAATTCAATGAATACATGTGCAACATTTAAGAATTATAACACTTTGAATTTTATATAGTGCCTAACTTTAAACAGCATCATCCCTAAGCGCCTTACAATATATATAATGATGCAGGTATCATTAGCCGAGTCATCGGATGCTTGGAAGTCTGTTATTTCCAATCCGACCACCTCACTATAAACCTATCCACTAATCCCTACTCAGCTCCTAATCCCACTTAATCCCTAATCCCCCACCCGCACACAACTGTGGAATGAGAAGGAGAGAAAGAGAGGTGGGCCGAGATTCAATTCCAACTGACCTCTTGATGAGGATCGAAGTGACAATGGAAATACCACCATCCAGGGTTGTCGGCTACGAACTGGATGACGGTGTAGCCAGCGCTAGGAACGACCACCGTGTCCTTCTGCGGTGGGCGATCGAAGTTCCGCTTGATCTCGCCGTCTGGGAATAAGAGAACCAATGTTCACATAGTACAAGCTGAGGGAGGGTTGCACGTGGGCTGAATTAAAGGGGTGCTATATTAGAAAAATATGTTCCCACTAATCTATGTAAAATTATCCACTAAAAACGAATTTCACATTTGTTTGCCGCAATAAAGTCTCATTTTGACGAAAACTTGAAAAAACGCACGTCTCCAGTGACGTCAGAGAAGTCAAAATTCCATAAATGCTAACGGCGTAAACAAAATATTTTTTCACGCCGTTCAAACAATACGTTACCAATGGGAACCCCAAAGCTTGTCCGAGGTTTGTACGAGTAGCAACAACTAATAGATTCAAAGTGCATTCCATCCATTGAATCTGAATGACAAGATACAGGTGAATGTAATCATGGTAATAACGCGTTACTACGCAGCTAGGGGGAAAGTTGTGAATACATTACGAAAATGGTCTATTGTTGACTTCCTGCGGCCTCGTGATAATGGTATTGTTGTTAGATCACCTCGTGCCAATGGTTTTAGCCATGCAACTCAAAGCAGTCTCGATCTGTATGATGTTACCATGGTTACCTTGGTCCATCTTCATGATCCTTTCTTTCGTCGTGACAAAACCCACTTTCTGACTGTCCAGCACGTAGAAGGAGTAACCATGGAGATGAAACGTGTGCTCAGTATTGATAACGGTACTGTTACTTAAGTCGATCAACACGATTTCGACCGTCTGAATAACAAGAATACAAGAGTATCATCAAAATATAATCATCACAATATCACTTTCGTAATTTGATAACAAATATTACAACTCTTTTCTTCAATAAAATAAGTTCCTAAGATCACATGTATAGGAGAAATAATCCCACAATGCAATCGAAATCGAGCTACTCAATTCTTGCTGTTAAATGTAATATTTGAAGAAAAAAAGGTAGATAGATAAGATTTATTTTTCAGTCCAAGAGCATGGAAGTTTACTTTCCACCAACACAATAGCATTACAATGCAATACAAATATAGCAATGATATACATCCATCCACATACATCCATCCACAATACATCCACAATACATCCACAATTAATTGGAAAAATATATTCAAACACGGTGTACGCCTGTGTATTTAAAGGTTATGTACTATATGTGGCATAGTAATTACAGACTGGAAAATCAGCTGCAGAAGTGAGTTCATATTATTATTTTCTTTCTTTCTTATTCAACTCCTAATATAATAATATAAATTAGATTAACTATCTTTGCACCATTGTAACATTTTTACCATGGTGATAAACATCATTCCCATAGGGCAGTATGACGGCTGACAGAGAAAAGGTTCATATCAATTTTTGATTATGCTAAATTAAAACATGAGCCTATGGGAAAATAATTACAGGCCTCTATATATAGGCTTACAATTATTGTAACCTACCATCAATGGTAACTGCCATGGTAAAATAGCCAATGAGCTCTCATTGTTGCCATGGAAGTTGCCATGGAAGTTACCATTGATGGCAAATTACAACAATTGAAAACATATATGCAACATGGTGTGGAGCCAACACCATGTATACCTGGTTGAGTTCCGCTTCGAGCAGCAAAGTGCATGTGCAAAGGGTCGTTGCGCAACGCTCTGGTGTGACGTCAATGGGGCAGAACCGGCCCGACGCTTGATCGAGTTGAGACAGAGGCGGAGATGGGGGGTTGGCGAAAAGCCGGTCATTCATTGTGAAGTCAAAATTGTGGAACCAGGTATCGTGCATTTCAACCTGTACAACGAAATAATAGCAACAAGAATAATACTAGGTGTTAAAAAATTACTTTTTGCTACTTTTGAAAAAAAAGTGACATCAGTTTCAACTCATATAAAGCTGAAGTTGAAACATCATAAAGTCAAGGGATGTGAGACTTTTAGATTTATAAATTACTTTTCTTGTAATAATCCTTGGAATATTGAATGAGCTTTTTACTTATGGACAAATTAGGACCTCAAACTGTGTGTGTATAAGATAATCAATTTAACACACAACAATGGCCATTGTGTATCACACTTGTAAATCCACTAGCACCTTCCATCACTGTGTCGTCAATAATGCATGATGCTTTTGGCAGAAAAGAAGTTGTGGGGTTGCATGTGGGATAATAGAAATACACACTTTTAAATCAATTTTTGTCAAAAATTGAAAATCTCATTCAATATTCCAAGGATTATTTCCAAAAAAGTAATTGATGAAATGTTACAGAACCTGTCTCTAAGAAAATCGACATCCGTTAACGTTAACTTTATGTGTTTATAAAATTCTTTAATTTCAGCTTGATGTCAGCTGAAAGTAAGTTTTGAAAAGTGTCAAAAGTTTTGTTAACACCTAGTATACATCGCTTACCTTTGATGATGACAAGATAATTCAATCGTTAATGAAATGTTACATCTTTAAAGAAAAAACGCTTTTGATATTTTTGAGAAATGATTTGAAATCGAATAAAGTTGTAATATACAGATCGGAAGGCTCATGAGAATTTCACATTTGGACCAATTTGGATATACAAATGATTATGTGTGTATCAAATAATTCATTCCAAGGAAAACAATGTACATTACATCTGGCAATCCACTGGCATCAGTCATCCCATTTTCATTAACAATTCATGATACTTCTAGTACAAATCTAGAGAGATCGACGTCAATTTACATCACATACGTATTGTTCGTTTTTATCGGAAAACAATTTGAGTTCAATAGACCGTTTTCGTAATGTATTCACAACTTTACCCCTAACTGCCAAGTAACGATTTATTGCATTCACGTGTATGTAATCATTCAGATTCAATGGATGGAATGCACTCTGAATCCATTAGTTGTTGCTACTTGGACAATCCTCGGACAAGCTGTGGGGCTAGCATTAGAAACGTATTGTTTGAACGACGTTAACAGAATTAGCATACATAACGAAAATGGTGGCGTAGGTTGCATGTGCTTTAGAACTCTTCAACCGCGTAATGCGTGTGTGGAATTTAATGCATGATAGGGTATCGAAGTGTGACGTCATTTGAGCATTATTGTCAAGAGCGGGGAATCTCAATGGGAGCGCCCGACACTAGCCCGCTAAACACCGTCGGACCAATGAAACTCCCTCTTAAGGGGTGGTGCTTAGAACCAGAAACCCGCATAACTATAGATATGACGTGACCACTTCGGTGCTCTATATACTATGAACATGGCTTTTTGTTTTGCGGAAAAAATCTAACAGGGACTCTTTATAATTTTATCCGCGTAACAATATAGCTCATAATATGAATGTATACATACCGTAATAATGTCAAAAGCCAAATAGACTCGATACACGTTTTCTTGAGGTAGAGTTGCGTTCTCTGTGAAATAATGTTTTAAAAATCGGCGTTACATAGTGTAAAATAAAAAAATGCACTCGCAATTTATTTCCATATATATTTTTTTATTCATTCACTTTTTTAAAGTTGTGGTTTCTTCAAAAACAAAACATTAAGATGTGATGTTTTAAGAACTGATCTATAGTGCGCTATTGCCAAAGAGCGATTTCTCATCATTACGAGTAGGGAAAAGGATGATTGAGTATAAGAAAGTAAAAGAGTTCATTCAACTGAAATAATGTGTATGTCTCATGAAAGCATCTGGCCTTATATTTTGACTATGTGTGCAACGTTGGAAAATGAGAGACAGTGGAAAATCTTAACTAGATTCTATGAATCTGGACATCTGAAATGAGCCATGTTTAACAATGTCTAAATTGTTCCATATACATGTAACTGCCAGTGTGCCAATGATTCCAAACTGCCCTTTTTAAGAGAACTCTTTGGTGAGTGGGACTTTATGCTAATTCAGGAGCATGGTCTCCTTAAGTCTCACTCTGGTTGTTTTAATGTGGATAAGTGTTTGAAATTCTATATTCGATTGATATTCCGTATTGTGCATTTGACTACAGAGAAAAACACTGCCAAACCATTGTGGAAAATTGAATGAGTTTCGGCATAAAATGGTTGATGCCTGTCTAAATGCTCTCATTCATGCAATGTGTAAAAGTTCTCAGAAGCCAACATGTAAGGAAATACCTGTCTAGAATGAACATATAGAGGTACACTTAAAAATGCACTGTTTTGGCACGAGATGTGGGTTGAAAACGGTCGGCCCAATAGTCATGAACTTTTTTTAATCGCCTAAGAAAACAAGAACTGATTATCACACAGCTCTGTAAAATAATTTGAAATAGTCAGATGTGAAAAAAAAAAGTTGATAAAATGGCCGCTGTCAATGCATCAGGCAGATCCAGATAGTTTGGATCAGAGATTAAGAAATACATGAAATGCATGAATTTGCATTAACAGATCATCTCATATTTGTACACAAGTATTTCTCGTTTTTACTCTTTCACCCCCACTTTTTTGTGGCGCGCATAACTCCTAATTGCCTCCATCATTTTTTGAAACTTTCATCACTTCTTGGTATCAATGCTATCTTTTAGGAATAAGCTTTTCAAGGTCACCATCTCATCGTGACGTCATCAACGAGCAATTTAATGAAAAACTATCACTTCATCCTACTCTAGAATGGACTGTTGGATCAAAATGAAATTTGACTCGAATAAACAAGTAGACAATTGATTTCGTTACAAAACGCTTACGCCATTGCATTTACAAGCGTGCAAAATTTAAAAATGCTCTAAATCAGCTAAAAAAAATTTGCATATGTTCTAGACCATTTCGAGCATTCATGCGTTTTTCCGTGCGTAACACGAACGCAGCATCAAACTTCCGTTTTTTACTAATTTCATACTTCTGACACTACATAGATTACATTCTGCAATTTTGAGTTATTTCCATGCAAGAACAAGGTCGTGCGGGTGCGTCAAAGATGAAAGTCCGCGCGTGCGTCATTACGTTTTTGTGTGCAAATATAGTAAAAAAAACATAACTACCTTGAATCGGCCCTAGCTCATCAAAATGGCTAGAGACCCCCAATTTTTTTAATATCCAGAAAGAGTATGAAATGAAGATGTGATTTCATGTGTCATTTTACCGTTAAGTGTATTGTGATGTCATCATATTGACATATGAATCGAAAAAATGATTTTTCATGTATGACGTCATGAACTTTTTGACCCGTTTTTGTGTATCTCAGTTATGTAATCGTTGGTCAATTTTTCCCAAATTTCATTGTGTTGTAGCTGAGGCCTTGCTCTATTATAAAAATTGCCTTTATTTTTCATTTTGATGACGTCTTCATGGTGCAAATTGCATTATACGCATTAATGTCAAAATCGGACGTATGTACGTGCTATGTCAATGGAAGGGGTATTTATGAAATGACATGACAAGCTTCTAGGAGCTGTATCTCACTAATATTTGAGGCTTTTCCTCTGAAATTTCAGTATGTTGTAGCTGAGTCTACTAGCTTTTGGGGGCGTTGTCTCTGTTTTTAATTAGATGTCGGGATCGTGCAGAAAATCTCCGTTGAAACTTGAAATTGTGGTATCATTCTAGCATGATTCATTTTTAAACGCTTTAAATAGGTAAACTTTCGTGGAATAACGCCATCTACGGTTTAAAGCATTATAGTTACAATAAAACACTGTACTGACAGAATCTTGAAAACTGTTAATTCAATCTTAATGAAAATTTCACAGTATCTTTGTCTCATAAACGTATACAAAATGATGTACTTTCAACGTGATCAGTCAGTCGTCACGTCATTTATTGCCATTTTTTGTTTTTACCATGAAAAAATGCTATCAACGATATCTTCAATACTAAGCTTTAGAAATCAACGAAACTTGGTACAAATCATTTTCATGATATTATCTACAGTGGGTAGGGTCTTTAATTCATTCCTTTTGTAATGTGATTTTTGCCTCCTTCTCCTATTATTTTCCTTACTATGTCCTTCCCTTTGATATTCTCTTCAGCATTTGTTTCTCTCGCCCCTTTACTATAAAAGACTATTATCTACATTTTGTTAGCACATATACGTGACCATTTCAGGCAAGTCTCTGAAATGTTACTATATGTTATAGTTGCGCCGCGAGCTTTTTTGAGCGTTGCCCTGATTTTTAATGACTAGATGGTGTCACCGTGCATTTGTCTGCTGTCTTTCCATAAATTTGCATTGACAGACCACCTCATACTTGGACACAAGTATTTCTCGTTCTTTATTCGTTCTTCCTGTCTCATTTTCCAAACAAATTGCTCTCTTTTTGAAGTTTTATTTTTCCCTTTGGTTTATCCAAATGAATACGTCGTTATTGGTATACTATTGATGTATTTGATAGGAATCTCGCCAAACAACCTAGCTCCACCGAGGTTCCCCTTTCCCCCTCAAAATTTAAATGTGACGATATATTTTTTTACTCTTAATACTGTTTATTGTTTTTCTAAATAAGACCTGAAACTCGATTGGTATACTTGAATTCTAATTATTTGCTTTGTTATTACTATCGAATTCTATTATTGCATCTCTGCACAATTTGTATATCGAGTGTAAACAATGAGACAATTCAATTCAGGGCCGTCGCCAGGGGGGGGGGGGGGGGTGCGGAGGGTGCGAACGCACCCCCCTTCAGAACCAAAAAAAAACTAAATAAATAAAAAAATTAAAAAACAAAACAAAACAAAACAAAACCGGAGGGGGGGGGGGGGTAGGGATACTTGAGGGCTTTTTGGAAAAAGATCTGGGCGAAATACATGGCCGTCACCAGGGAGAGTGCGGAGGGTGAGAACGCACCACCCTCCAGACCACAATTTTTTAATTCTTTTTTTTAGAAGGGAACTTTTTTTTTTTGGGGGGGGGGGGAGGCGGGGGGGGGGGGGACGTCGCCGAGGGGGGGGGGGGGAGGGGGCCTATAGGTCTTTTAGATGGGCGAGCACTGCCTCACATCAGAATTGGTAATGTTTGTGTCTTTTCCCCAAAAAAGCGCCCCCCTTGAAAAAAGCTGGTGACGGCACTGCAATTCAATTCAATTTTACCAAGATTAATTAATTCGTTGACGGTGATGTCTTCCTCCGAGGCTTCGGCCATATACTTCTGGTAGGTCAGGTTGCTCTGGGCGGGCACCGGCGCGGGGAAGGGATCCTCCGCCGGCGCACCGGCGTAGCGAACGATGGCGTAAGCGGAATAGATGGTGCTATTCTGTACGCCGATACATTGCAGCCAATAGTTGTCGATCTTCTGATTCGCCTCCAGGATAATGTCATATCTTTAAGGAAGTAGAATATAATCATAAAAAGGGGTGAAATCTTGGGTAAACATTGCGAATTATTAAAAAATTCAAGTAATACCAGGGAGAGATCCTATGTGGAAATGTTGGTAAAGTAGGACAGTTTACTATATTACTGACCAGTTATGATTCTGCAACATTCAAACAATATTTCAAATTCTTAAAGTCATTCATTCCAATTTGCTTACAATATTCCAATAAACACGCTGTGGAATTCTGACATGCGGTTCCACAACAATGGCGAAACAAATGGAGCCGTCTTTAATGTTCTCGCACAAATGTAGGTACTTCTTTGATATCTCACACGAAAGTGACACGACTAAGTTATTACTATGGTAACGGGCAAACTGCGCACACATCATTCCAAATTAGATCCCCAGTGCTCGACTATGTTCACGTCAGCTCAACAAGCGTGCGCGGTGTCAAAACAGTTACTGTAGTAGAATATCACGCATTTTGATTGCGTGTCGGAAGGAATCAACGCCAATTTTGAAAAGATCGGTCTAGGTGTATTGAACTTTGTAATTGTTTGACATAGTATGAACATTGTAACTTTGAGACTCGAGAATTTTTATAAAAATGACCATCAAATCTTAAAAAACTAGATCATCTCATTCTACGTATGTATTACATTTCTACAATCTTTGCAGCTTATTTGTTACAGTTATTGTCATTTAAATCATTCATGAATAATTGTTTAATGTTCTGTAAAATTGGTGTTCATTGATTAATAAAATACATGTTGAAACAAAAAAATGAACACACAAATAACTGAACAATCGGTTAAAAGCCAGATTGAACAAGATAGGTTAGAAGAAAAAAGGATAGCAGTTTTGCATAATACATTATCAGTGCACTTGAAAAAGTGGGAAAATTGGATATGGTAGGGCTCCCCTGCCTTGTGAGTTTTATGTATTTGAAAATAAAATAAAACAAACTAAAATAAAACGTATATTTATTAACATTGAAGGAGTGGGACGACAATTCAGAAGTATTTTTAGTATCCACCAAGATATGCCCTGCAACTCGTTCTAGAGATGGTAATATGTATGCTCCTGTTCCAGAAGAAATAAGTGCATGTATAAGAAGCCCGGGGGGGGGGGGGGTGGAGGGAAAGGAGAGGGCGGGGTATGGTGGAGGGGTGGGGTAGGGGTAATGGAGGGAAGGGCCTTTTTTTGTGTCCTTTTTTCTTATCTAATTTATCAATGAACACAATGAGCGAATGATATGTTTTTCCTTTTGAACAGCGATTAATGGTTGTTGTTTTTTTATTGTTGTAATTTGATGTAATTCTTGAAAAATCTGACAGTTTGTATAAATTTGTTATGATCAATAATTATGAGAAAAAAAAAAAAAAAAAAAAAAAGAAATCGGAAACATTGACAATACCGATACCAATACCAATACAAATACCAATACCGATATTACCGATACCAATACCAATACCGATATTACCGATCGGTAATAGGGTCCTTGACTTAGCAGGTTATTTTAAGATATGTTTAAGTCTTTACATGCTGCAGGTGTATTTATTCACAAGTTATCAACACAATCCCGATAGGGAACCATTTTATGTGGCACACAAAATGTTAATGGAAACGTGTTTTAGGGGAGACACAAAATGTGGTCTTAGAATCAAGTGGTCTATCTATGAAAGTGGTTTGAAGTGGTTTCTAAAGCAGGTATCCTCGTACAGACACAAAACCTATCAAGTTTATCTGTCACACAAAGGAGAAACTAATGAGCAGACACACCTTTCACCAGAGTAGACGACTATGGTATCCACTGTAATAGGGTGAAAAGGCCTTCCATCGGAGGCAATCATCGTTAGCTTATGCTCGTCAACAGTTATCCTCGTCGGGGAATCTGTGAAATCACCATTGACGATCCGAAAGCGATGACGTTTACCCTATAAAGGAACAGTTGGAAATCGACATGATCACTTCCATTGATATAGGTCCACCTAATCATCATCGTCGTCAACATCATCATCATCACTATCATCATCATCATCAGCAGCAGCAGCAGCAGCAGCATCATCATCATCATCATCATCTTCAGGCGGCGCTACAAGGCGCTGCAGTGATCTTCGCAAGACCACGCCAGACCAACCCTGTTCTCTGCAAAGTATTTGAAGTATATAGCTTGCACAATTAACCTTCCTAAATTGACAGTTTCTTCACGTCATCAGTCCAATACACAAGTGGACGGCCTCTTCCACGTTAACTTTTGATTGTGGATTCTCCACTACGTCAAATCTTCTTACACGATACCAGAACCTATACGGCTTCCATTCTCATATGGCGACACGACTTCGCTACTCAATACATGATTACATCCTCGCTTTGCTGTTATTCTCCGTAGTAATAAAACTGATTGATTAATGAGTTGCACTAGTTGTATATGCTACTCACCTGTTGTACGTGAAAGACAATGTACGGAGGGGTATAAGGATTGTCGTGAGTGGTCTGCCCTATTCCGTTGATTATCGTGACGTCAGGCTCGCGGTAGTAGTCAGGTCCGAGTTCGAGGGTTCGCGTGAAGAAATTTTGGGAAGGCACGTGACCCCAGTCGACCACTAGGAGGCGGTGTTCTGGGTAGTCCGTATCGTACAACCCGCTCTGCTGGTCCTCCTGGATGGAATACGAAACAATAAGCCTCTTCGTAATACAATTCTCGTTATGTATGCAAATTTTATTCTCGTCGTTCAAGAAATACGTTACAAATGGTAGCCCCAAAGCTTGTCCGAGGTTTGTCAGAGTCGCAACAACTAATAGATTCAGAGATATGTATTGTTTTACTTGTGCATTTGATACATCATTAGAAATAGGTTTTTACAAACATACCTGTACGAAGATAAAACAATGCGTTGTCAAAACCAGAAAAAATATATGGCATTACTTTGCACACATTATGGGAGTGCACCTCGCGCGTGACGTCACAAAACCAAAACTTTAAAATCATTAATGTTCTTTTTCTTTGACTGATTTTCGTCAAATCTTTACTCATATGTTTTATTGAAACCAAAATCGTTTTATTGAAACCAAAATCATTTCAGGGTGAACTATCCCCTTGGAGGTCAGATGAGATTATTAAACTGCTTCCATGTAAACATTCCCTCAGACAGTCCAGATTTTGTTGGGATTCATTTCGTAAATGTGGGTAGCAACAGATGGCTTTTACGGGAAAGATATCAAAGATTGGTATAATCAAGCAAGGGGACAAGTGAAATTACTTAAATGATTAAGCAGCCCGACTGACTGGTAAGCAGGGCAAGGGACTGTTATGTGGAGCTGATACAAAGAGCCAAGGACAGAGAATTGTGGCACTCTATGATCGCTAGGTCACAATATATTGCATTAGAGGCCACCGCATGTAACACGAATCTGCAGGGGTAAGCACCTGCATGCTATTGAAAATGTGGCGTCCTCCACTTCATCGCTTAAATCCCATGACGGGGTCCTCCGATTAACCTAGTCGCAAAGTCGTAAAACTGATGGCATAGTTACGTCTGCGGTATAGATAAATACAGGTTATTACAAAGGGTAATCTTCCTGTGGGAATCAATTCGATGAAGGCGAGAAACTACGGGAAAGGACTTACCTCGGGTGGTTCGTTGATAATACACAGTCCATAGAATCCGTCGCCTCGTTGCAGGCCGTCGTGACTATGCCACCAGTGGGTGCCAGAAGGGTTGGCAGTGAAGTTGTAGCGGAAGGTTGCGCCCGGTGCGATAGGACACTGTGTAATCATGGCAGCGCCATCCATGTGCGGGGTGCCCTCCTGGTACACTCCGTGGAAGTGGATTGTGACGCCCTCTCCGTTCATCATGTGATTGATCATGTCCACAACTATTCGATCGCCCTTGCATACCTATATCAGATTAAAGAAACATGATGTTTTACTAACAGGCATAATTCTACCAATGCTCGCGCTGATTTTGTGGCCAGATTGGTACAGAAAAAGAGTATGTAAATTTGTTAAAAGTATAGGTCGGGACCTGCGGTTCCCGTGGTCGATTTTACTAACTTTGAAATGCGACGCATTACAGAACTCATCGTTGGCTGAAGATGCGTCACAGGAGCGATGCACTGGATTAGAGAATTTCACACAGAATTTTGCGGCAACAATGTATAAATAAATAGATAGATAGATAGATACATACATACATACATAGATTCATACATACATACATACATACATACATATTGCAATTTATGTCCAATTGAAATTTCATTTTCATTGGTTTACAAAAATAATACATTGATACATTGTAATTACGTTAACACGTTTCGCATGATTATGACGTCAAATCATTTTAGTTATTCGAAGATGAGCCAGCGCGCGTTAAGATCGTAGGCCTATATTGGTAAGCCAATGCGCTAACCTGCGACGGGTTTGCCATGGCTTGCCAACGGTGGTTTCGTAGGATTCGGGCCATTGAGGAGAGATAACCCATTTATTACCATTCCTTTATAACCCCATCTGCCCATTGGTCCATTTCAAGCATTCATGACAGTGTCGTTGAGTAAATGACGCATGTCGGAAGCCTTTGTACCCCCCCCCCCCCCCCCACCCACTACCACCACCACCACCACTGATAATCACCTGCCGTCGCATCGCGTCCGTCGCAAGTGCCGTCTTGCCTTCAGACAGGAAGCGCGTTTTTGTTTTCATTTACAACGTTACCTAACAATGTTTGTGAAAGAAAAGAAAATCAATGAACTACGATTATAACCTGGGTACTGTGAGCGCTGGCATTCGCGAGAGCTGCTGAAGATAATGTTAACTGTCATATTGTGAGGCAACCTAGTCACAGTTTCATTTTCATATTGTTTGTATTTATATGTGCAAGATTCTGACATTGCGGACACCGCAGTGGTGTCAATATACACTTCCTAAATGAAAACCATTTATTCTACATCCCTGGAAAAAACAACATGGAGACAATGTGATCAAATAGGTTTTCCATTACACTTCCACAATCACCATCACGCAAGCTCGCAGTCTACATAATTATGTATGGCCAAGTACAAATGTAACACGTATTCATTGAAATGTATGGCAAAAATGACTAGAGAACGGTGTAAAGTAATACGCGCGGATCGGACTCAAGAATAACTCCTACTGGTAGTTGGATCAATTTTCGTTGCTCAACCATGATCATAATGTAGCGCAAGGCAGAATTGAATTACTCATAGACGAAGCCAAATTATGATTGTACAATTCCTTGACCATCTCCATCAGGCTTCTGCAGACGGCAAGATCCGATCTGGAGGAACCGGGTGAGCTGTCCTCAGATTCGCGCACTTATGTGACGCCACACGCATGCGCAGTTACACGTGGTCCGTAGAAGCTTTAAGTATATCCAGTGGATGTACATATATCTGTATTCTAGAGTACATGTACTTGACGCCTCTACATGTTTGATAGAATATATTGTTTATTCGATTGTCCTATATGACAAATCTTCTTCTTACAATGATAAGTACTTCCGCGCTGTTAGGGCCTCTAGCAAAACAAAAGAAACACAGAAATGTTACTTCCAGAGGAAAGAAACATGGAACGAAGCATATTGTCGAGAGGTCGAGGAGTTGTTACAAAGATGATTACTTATGTTCTCTGTATAGGCCAAACCCGTGTAGGTATCCGGGAATAATTAATTTCCGTGGCTTTTGCCCTGATGATACAGTTTTAACAAATAAAATTTTAATCTACAGAGTGACTCTAAAAAAAAGTAAACCCAACTTAAATGGCAAATTTTCAGAAAACTATAAAATATTAACACATTATTTTTTTCATGGTTAGATAAGTCCACTGTCCAGTGATATCCCTTAGATTATCTAATTCCCATGCATGACTGAGCATGATTCAAATTAGTGAATGGATGTGACATCTTCACTGTGTCAAGTTATTTCATGCTATTGTCATGCATTCAGGGCGTATTTGAAGTTATATTTTTGTTACATGTCAGGCCTATGATTACATAACAACTTCAGCAAAGTTCGTTCCTAAGACAGGCACACTTCACATGCTTTCCAAACTTGGTACAGTTGACAATTGAGCAGAGAGTATTCCTGCTATCTCGATGCCAGGAAACATGAAGTTTCGTGGAAGCTTAAGAGGCTTTTCGGTTGCAGTTCCCTGAGAGGCAGCTTCCAACAAAAAGAGCCATCTGATACAATGTGAGAAAGTATGCTGATCACGGAACCAGATTGAACAAGAATAAAAGACACTCTGGCCACAGACGAACTGGGAGGTCTGCTGAAAACAGGGTACACATCCCTAAGCTATACTCGTAAGAAATCAGACATTTCCTATGTCATTTGATTGATGAACTTCCAATCAAAGTGCAATTCTAACTTGCCACAGTGATGATTTTACACCCATTCACTACGTTGAATCATGCTCAGTCATGCATGACAGTTAGATAACGTAAGTGATATCATTGGACAGAGGACTTATTGGACTATCTGATCATAAAAAATACTGTGTATATATGTTATAGTTTTCTAAAAAAATTGCCGTTGAGATGGGGTTTACTTTTTTCGAGACAGCCTGTATAACATAAGACTGGCCAAATGAAAATAAGTTACATGTTCACTTCAAGAAACGGTCTATTTAGTTTAACAGCTCTGGTGTGGTTTTGCAAAGAGCCCATTTAAGACGTGGCCTCGTTTTGATATAAATTTGTCCTCACATTTTGGGACAATGGGTAATTGTGGGTGTATGTGCGGGTGCCTGTACTTCTAAGGACTGCCCTCACTTTGAAACTCGTTGAGGAGTATCAATAAAAAACGGAATAATCCTTATTCTCCTGACAAGACAATTAATCTTCTGGGTTGGCGCTTTCTGTTGTAATCAACACCTCTCTCTCTCTCGCCCCCCCCCTCTCTCTCTCTCTCTCTCTCTCTCTCTCTCTCTCTCTATAAGTGTGTGATAATAAACCGATTGTCATGATACACCATGATCGCCTGCACGTCTCCGGATATATATACATAATTATACAGTATCCGGAGACGTGCAGGTGATCATCATGGTGTATCATGACAATCGGTTTATTATTTTACTTTCCGCTTGTTGACCTGTATATATACGGTCATGGAAGTGTGAGATTAATAATTCTTGAGAATAATAATAATCTTTTGAATCTTTTTCTAAACGTTGATTTTTCTACCAATCAGAATAGAACAGCTGTGTGTATTGGCTAATACGCCTTAATACTGAATATCAAAATGATCGTTGGTTGATGCGTTTCTCAATCGAATTCCTTTTTGTGCATGCCTGTATAATTATGTTAAATTAACTAAAATGGCTTTAAAGATCACCACGTGCTTTGGTGGCCAGGCAATAACAACATAAATATATAATCACCATACATGAATCTTCAACTCCCTTTTTCATAGAATGTACTGACACAGTACCTAATAGTAAATGTTGGAAGCGAAAAAGACTGATCTGACAGAAGATGGAAGAAAGAGGTGAGAATAAGTGAGAATATAAACAAAGTTAGGAAATAAGTCGAAGGGCGTTCCTAAGATAAGGAATTGGAACACAATGATATAGATTTTGTTTGAACATGTTAAAGGGCCCCTGACATAAAAATATATGTTGACTTTTGTTGATGAAACTTATTATGTATATAACAAGATCACTAACTGTTTAATGTAAATATTTGTCCTATCTTTCAAAATTATTTTTCTTTATTTTTTCTCAGCACTGATAAGCCCCGCCTCCCATATATCCTCCACCTCAAGATTCCCCATGTGGCATCATCAAACGTCGAAATTAGCAGGATAATAGACAGAATTTATGCACAAACTAAACATGGCAATGACTACCTCCACCTGCCCACAAGAGCATTACATGCATTCATACAGTATCAATACCAAACAACTTTTACTGTTCTGCGATACCATTAAACTCTACTGGTCTCTACTGGTTTCTACTGGTTCATACTGTTTTTATTTTGCAGTTCCTCTTCAGACCAGTAGAGTTTATTGCTTTCTTCTGGTTTCTATAGGAACTTCGAACTGGGACAACAGTGTGGAAGTTAGCATAATACCTCCGCATATACGCAGGGGAAGTTTTTTTGAAATACAAGTCGGAATAGGGATATTGATCTTGTTTAAATGGCACAATAAAATAAAGACCATGAAATTCTACCCCTACACTCTTTGCATTCAACTTTATGATAATGTCGATCGCGTACACTTTTCAAGCCATTGGCTTTCTGGTAATACTTTGGGTGCATTGTTCTCGAGATTCGTTTCTTTGGGAGTATTTTAAACTTTTTTCAGACAACAATATTCCTCATTTCGATGGTTTTTTGATGGATTAACCAACTTAGTACTAATGTTGAAGAGATGGTTCTGAGCCCGTGGTAATTAGAGGGTCAAAAGCTTAAACTCAGTAAAATTATGATGGGGATAGAATCCGGGATATCCTAGAGTGAGGATGAAAGGGTGGGAGTATAGGGTGGGTTTGGTGATTTTGTTTTAATATGATGAATAAATAATCAGGTTAAGTTGACAATACCTCAATGGTGGGTCCGGGCATGCTTCGATTGACCACGGTGACCATGCGCGGATACGCGTCGGCCGTCACACACTCAGCAGTTCCAGTCGGATCACAGTGACCGCCTGGTTCTGTATGAGCGCAATTGCGGATACAGGGCTCGGCCATAGTGGCGTAGGTCTCTACAACGAACGTGTAGCGACAGGTCTTTGGCTCAGCCGGGCTGCTACAGCGACGGACACACTCGTGCGGCTCTGGCAAAGAAAGAAATAGGTCTCTCGTGTTTTTTTTTTCTTTCTTTTTTTTTGGTCGGGGGAGGTTGTTGTTGTTAAATGAGATCAATTCAATTAAATTCTGTATTCATTTATCAAACAATAATAAACAACTTTCATGAACGAACAATGAATACAAGGCATCATCAGAAAGCCGATGGCTTGTGAGGTGTGATAACCTTTGACATGTGGTTCAATACACATTAAATATAGAGTCCATTATTTGAATGACATACAGTAAAATGAAGCAAAGCACACAAATAACATATAAATACGGGCTTCAAAAATACATCAACGAAAGACTAATACAATCAAACACACCCCCTCCCCCCCCCAAAAAAAAAAAAAAAAAATAAATAAAATAAAATAAATATAAAAAAAAAAAATGATTAACCGTTAAGACAATAATCAACAGAGTAAACAGTGTGTAATATCAAAATGTCAAATATAATGCGGTTATGTATACCCCCATATACGTATACCCCTCCACACGCCCCGAAGGCAGCTCGAATTACAACAAAATATGTGACTACGCACCACCCAAGCAAGGTCGAAAAACCTCCGCGTGCTCAATCATTTCAATAGTATGAATGAGTTAACAACTTTGTTGCGGAGTAAAATCACCTTGCGACCTGCCAAAGTTATAGGCACGATCAAGCTACTTCTCTTGGGTGTGTCGCAGTATCACAGCTATCTACATTCTTGACTTTTCACCATAAAGAGCGTGAGGCTCTAAACATTAACTATATGGGTTAAAAACACAACCAAGAAACTCGCTCTTTATAATGAAACACAAAATGTGGCATAGAACACGAAACGCAGAAGAGAGAATATAGCACCGAAGTGGTGTCGCCACATGAGAATGTTGTCACGACAATCGGCTCAAACTCACTACAGAGAGAGGCTTAGCGGTCCGATATTGTCTATCGGGCTAACGTCAGGCAATCCCTATCACAGTCCCCGCTGTGATAATCGCTGCTTGCTCGACCCGCATGGTTTAGAACCAGTTGTCCCGGCAACTATGCTCAAACGACGTCACACCTCGGCACTCCTTATCGCGCACTAAAATTTATTATGAGTAAGTTATTACTAATAAAAAGACAAGAAGTGTATTTTAATTGGCTTTTGAAGTTACTGATCGAATAAATATGTTTTATATTTGAATCAAAAGAGATAAAAAAAATTTCGCTCCTTTAAACTGAATAGAATTTGATTGTGTTGCAAACGACAGAATGGCAGGGCAAAATCATTTCTTTTACGAGTAGGAAAAGTATGGGTTCGGGAATATTGTACAAAATAATCTGTAAAAACATGTGGCAAAACCCTTTTAAAAATTTGAAAACAAAAACTCTGAGCTTCAAAGATGTGCAATCATGAATAGTTAAAGTTTGTGAAGTGGAGAAGAAAAGGGGAGAAGTGGAGAAGAATGGCCAAGGTAGCGAGTTTCATGAGTTGGTACATAATCGAAAGGCTTTCTTCTCGAGAACACATAAACGGGTTAGATTTTTTGAACTCGTGCCTGATGACCAGACCAGGCTACAATAATCCAGATAAGGCAGTATAAGGATATTGTATATCGTACAAAGAATCTTATTTGGGAGTATCACATGCACTTTATAAAGCATCCCTAATGACATGCTAATCTTTCTGTAGATATGATCCACATGGTCATTCCACGAAATTTTGTCGTCAATATTATGACCCCCAAAAAGGCTATGGAATTTACCCTTGAAATAATACTATCATCATATCTAATAGTCATATTACACAACGTAGCGGCCTCTGTCGACTTAAGTAACATATATTTTGTCTTTTCTATATTTAATTGTAATTCGTTGGCTTTAAACCAATCACATAATGTTTTCAATTAAATATTTACAATATGATTAAGCTGCTTTTCATCAGAATGTGATATAAACAAATTTATATCATCAGCATAATTAAAAATTGAGGGTACTAAAAGAGTTGATAATGTCATTTATATATACAAGGAACATGTGTGGCCCGAGGATACTTCCTTTTGGAACCCCACAATTCAACAGCATGGTATTTGAGTTGACACCTTTAAATGTCGTGTATTGTTTACGATTATGTAAATAACTTTTGAACCATTGTAGTTGTATACCCCGGATTCCATAGATATCAGGTTTGCTCAGTAAGATGCCATGGTCCAATTAATCGAACGCCTTACTCAAACCAATATACAAAGCAAAAGACTTCTCTTTCTTATCTTAGAACGATGTGATTTTCTCCAGGGCGTGCAGTAAAGCAGTCTCTGTTGAAAATAAAGGCCTAAACCACATTTTTTCATTTATCAATACATTGTTATCCATCAAGTACTTAGACAGTCGCTTATATACGTTTCGTTCTAAAATCCTTGTTAGAGCTGGTAAGAGTAAAATGGATCGATAATTTTCAATGAGACTTCTTCCTTCTTTTTATACACAGGGACTACTTTAGTTATTTCAAATCAATCCGGGACAACCCCAGAACAAAGCGAATGGTTAAATATATGACAAAGCGGTTTAGAAATACAATAGATAATCTTCTTTTTAAAATTCGCACTAATTCCATCACGACCGCAGGAAGACGTGTTTTTAAGACGTTTAGTGATTTCGATGATCTCTGATTCGTTCGTAGGGGTTAAGTGTTTGTACACATTTTGGACTTTTTTTGGTATATTTACACCAATATTACAAAAATAGTAGTTAAAGGAGTCAGCTATTTCCTTTTCATCTTCAATTCTATTCCCAAGTATTTCTATATAATTAGGAAATTTACGAGTTTTGTGTTCACTTAATACTTGATTTATTGTCTGTCAAGTCTTATAAATATCAGACTTATTTCTCTTTATTAAACTCACGAAATATTTTTGTTTTAAAGAGGGAATAATATCATTTAATTTGTTTCGAAATTCATAATATATTACTCTTTCAGTATTTTCTGACGGATCATGGATATGTTTCCAATTTAATCCAATATAATACATTAGTTGCCTTCCCGTCTTTATATTCACAACCATCATGAAGTTTTTTGAGCGTGTTCATAAAAACGCATGTGATTTGGATAAATCATCACAACTTGTAACACTTGACCTGTTCACACAACATAGTTTACGATTAAATTTTCTGTGGTTCACGTTACTATTGGACAATTCGTTTTCACGTTGCAATTGAACATTATGCAATTTTGCATTAAGTGTTGTTAATTGACAAGTGTTCTTAATTCCTCATCTTGCAACCTACTTGGTGTTAAAATTGAACTTTTGAATATAAAAAAATAAGGTCACAGCCTAAACTTTACTCAATTATTATTAAAGTCAAACAATTGCAGCATGTTTCCCCACAACTCATCCACATAATTGTTGCAATAACTCTTTTAATATTAAACTTTTGATAAATAAATGTTGACCTATAAAGTTGGTGTGTATCATATAATTGATTTAAAATTCAACAATGCACATTGCACATTACCCATGTCAACCCTGGATGTTTTTTGTTTGTTTTTACGTATCCTTCTGACCCTTCTACGATGAGAAGCTGAAAAAAATGCTGTGTTCAAAAAGTACAAAAGAGGCCTGTTTTTGAAAGCAAATGAAATAAAAACTCCTTTGCGGATTTAAAAAAAAAAATGAAAATACTTATTAAGAAAAACATAATCTCGATCCATGTCTTAAAAATTCGTGATCAGTATGCTTACAGAAGACACCAGCAAATGATCTCACGAGCATGCCGAATTCATTCATAATCTAGTGCAGCAAAATCTGCACGCGAGATTTCGCGGGACGAAAAAATAAAACGCTCACGTTTGGAATAGAACGAGCGAGCGCTGCCGATAGACTGGAAATCGACAAAGCATAAAGTCAAGGGATGTTTTTACAAGGAGTTTTCGCGACCATTGTATATCACACCTGTCAATCCACTAGCATCTGCCATCACAGTGTCATCAATAATGCAGGATGCTTCCAAAAGACATACGTGTGTGATAATACTCATTTAGTGTTCTGAATTAATTATCTAATACACACACTCATTTTTAGATCGAAGTTTGTCTAAAAGTTAAAATGTTATTATATATCCAGAGTTTTTTTTTACAAGAAAAGTTATTGATGATACGTTTAAAAACCTACTTTAAAAAAGACTGACATCTATTGACTTAATTATGTGTCAATTTCAGGTTGAATCGAGTTGTCACTTATTTAAAATAATTTTTCAATAGTTTCAATACTTTTCAACACCTAGTAGATAAACGTGATATTAACACATTATCATATTCCAACAACAGTTTTAAGGCGTCAACATTGAAATTTGGTGCCACCTAATTCAGTGAAATCAACAACAATAACAACGACGTTGTCATTGTTTTTTGTATTATACGAACAAATATTTTATACAGTAAAAGACCTGTACGAACCAATATTTCATACAGTGTTACTACTAAATGAAAGTGCACGTAGGCCTACTAAGATAGATATAAAGATAGATGGATAATACTTTATTTGGGTAAAACAACATCAACAGTACATAACAGAAATACTTCGCGGCTCTCAGGCCGAATTGCGTGTGACTTTACAATGTAACGGATATACTGTACATAATTATCTATGAACATTAGAATAGGTAACGGAGATACTGTACTTAATCATCTGTAAACATTAGAATTGGATTTACTATTTACTATGAATGAGATGTATGTACTTTTATCTGCATTCATTACGCTATTACTAACTGAAGAAATATATATAAAAAACTTTTTATGCAAATGTTTTTCGACAAAAACTGTTATTTCAAGGAACATGAATTACTTAAATTTAAATTAGGATAAGATATATTATATCCCTCATTAATATATTCCAGTTCGTTGATTGGTTGAAAGGGTGTCACATGACCAAAAATAGATGAAGTATTCGGAGGAAGAGAGCTCAGAGGGAGGAAAAGTACTATTTCGTGACGTCATGTCAAAAATAGACGCCCTTTTCCCTCTGTCTCGACATCGATTCAACCCGGGTAAATGCGCGACACGCAAAATATACGCGATGCATTTCTTTTCAGCCGTTTTTTCGCACTTTAGTGGAAAATCATTGGGCGCGCTGGGGGAACTCCTGCGGTGTTGCGGCCTAGGTGCAACTTGAACTTCCGTTGGTTTTCTCAAGCCGCAGGAAATAACAAACCATCTGAATCGGGCTCCTGCGTTCGGAGCTTCGATCATAGACACTATCCAAAGTCCATGGTAAGGATTAAATTAATGAACAAAGAATGTATTAATGAAGGATATAAAACAAATATTTCAGAATCTTTATTGGTCCCCTCGCTGAAGTGGAGGGCGTGCGGTACCATAGCACCGCACTCCCCCCACTTAACCTCGGTGCAAATAGATTCCAGAAGATCCCTCATAATCATGAAATAATTTGTATAATAAAACTAGGCTGCATTTATGATATGGAATGTATAATAATTGGATATCAATTTATCATAATCATTGGATATCATTTTCAATTATTCAGGATTATTTTGTGCGAACAGATTATTCTAGACAGAACGATGTTTTCGGTTCAGATTTTAAAACCATTTTTTTCTTCACAAACTGGTCAAATTAGGTCCGATTAAGTATGTCACATAATCACACATATTCCCCTACGTAAGGCCATGGCAAGGGCACCCTACCAACTTGTGTCTGATTAAGTTACAGGTCATGAATAACGGTCCCTATGACTAGCAATCAGACCTTGTCACACTTACCCACATCATGCTGTGTGGCAGCTATGGAGATGGTATTGCTGCATATGATTCCTGATATCAAGATGAAACATCCCAACATGGGAAGACTTGAAACGTCCTGCTTATGCTTCATCGCTCGAAACCAATCGCACAAGGGAGAAAATATTCATCAGATGTGTTTGGAAGCTTGGCTCTAAGCGACCTTCACCTTCTTGAGAAGTCATGAAATGTGATCACTACTCCGCCTAGCCAATAGCAGGCGACATTAGATGGTCATTAAAGTTGCAAAGCTGTGATTGGCCATAGCTCCTTACGTCACAATGATTCAGCGTACATAGCTGGCATTGGTCAACAACTCCTTACGTCAGGGCAAATGCAATCAATTACAAAAACGGATAGTGAACTATCGTTAGAATTTACATTGTTCCAAACACATATGTAAATTACACACGTTTGCTTCAAGACGATGTGACATATGTAAATTGAAAATAATTAATCCCTTCCAAATGTGAAAATAGGATTGCGTCGTGAGCATTCCCGCATGACTTTGAACAGTATTTAAGAATATTAACGGTAGAGAAAGAATATTGCAAAAACGGAGCATCCACGCATTCAAACGCTCGATGCGCATGGTCATCTTTTGTTTATTCTATACGTTAGATCCTCACTACTACATGAATGGTTTTACACCTACAATAAAAGTTCCATGGTTGTATTCGTATACATGAGTCATGTTGATCCACAATTGTGCTTAAATATGTCGTCCTGCTCTTTTGTGTGCAGAGCCCTTTTGAAAAGCAGTTTTATAATTAAACAAAATCAAAATTGTAAAAGGAAATGTTATAAGGACATAGTACTTAAATAACTTATATGCATTCTAAGCACTATGTGATGAATGTTTAAAGATTACAGGTTGATTTATGTACATTATATACACGACATAAACTTATGATATCCAAAATTATTAATACAAATCAATATTTCAATGTTTTGTAGAGAGGCATCCTTTATGATATAAACCTTTTCTTAGACGTTACTATCCGCGACGTTACTGTCCGCGACGTTATTGTCGGCAGTACAAAGATTGATTTATTGGAGAAACTATACAGAGAAGAAGACTTGAACCTGTATCTCATGCTTGGTGGACAGCGACGCCACGCATGCAACTATTTGGCTTATGACTGGTGTCTCGGTCACTCAAGGCGGAACCAAACTATTGGAGCAAATTGGACTGATTGCTATTCGACCTTGAAAAGGACTGTCTAGGAGTAAACATCATCAACTTTCCACAGTAAGCACTGAATAACATCTGCACAGGATTCTGACTAAAAAAATAACCAGAGATGTCGCGATGGAAAAGTATTGTCTCTATACCGCACAAAGGGTACCTCACGGTATTTTCCCTTTGCAGAGCTAGTATCATACAACATGATATATTCCATCCAAGCCAGGTTAAATGCGTGAAACATGACGCTTTTAACTCCATATCTACTGGTACATATCACTAATAAACACAACATTTATACATATACATGTATTTTGATGTGAAGTAGTGACACTTCCTTTTAATTTCACTGTTCAGCTTTTGCTCTTTACTCTGCTAAGGCAAGCCCAATCATATTACAACCCTTCCAGATAGATATACCAGATATGACGGATAGATAATCGTTAAATATCATGGCCCATTGTGGGATCGCTTTATTGTTTAATATCAATTAACTACCATGACTTTTGTAACAGGGCATATCAATAAATCATTGGTTTTTTATGAGGCTACTGTTAAAGCTCGTTATTTCTCGGTGTAAATGGATATGATATATGGATATGGATATTATACGGTACAAAATCTTACCATGAAATACTTAGCTTTGTTCCCACCAGCTAAGTCATCTGCGGCGAATAGGGAGACTCTCAAAAATGCGGTTTATCCATGCAATCTTTCTAGACAAGGTGATAAGAAATTTGGCTAATTTTACGCCGCGACATTTCCGAGTCTTCTCTAGAGTCTCGGCGACACGTCTCCGAGACCTACTGGAGCCTGGGAAGAGTCTTAAGAAATCGAACATGTTTGAATTTCCCACAACTTCCTAGAAGATATTCTGGCGACTCCAGGTCAGTGTAATACCCACAAAGCATCGTGGATCATGTATCCCTTCAATATTTCAGCCATTGGAAAAGACAGGCTGCTTAATGCCATATAACCTATGCACTAGACAGTGAGGTGCATGGTCACAACTCGGTCTGTTAACAGCTATGTCTGGTCTCGCAGACTATGCCCTAATCCCATCCTCGCTCCTAAGCCAGAGGAGCCATGACTTAATTTGGGCGTAGTCTGTGTTACCAAACATAGTTGTTTACAGACATGGTTGTGTCAATGCACATTCTTTCAACTTATTGTATTTGCCGCTCTTTACCCTTGTTGGCGGATCCCTGCGATTTGTCCTAGCTCCCTTGAGGGTTCAATGTATGTCATAGTGAAGGTCAAGTTAAACGTCACGGGTAGATGCATGGCGGGCCATCAGACATGGGTGGCAGATAATTCCCATTTAAAAAAAAAAGATTTCGGAAAAAGCTCCACCGATATCACTGACTCAACATATTCAGTGTATAATTCTTTTGAAAATGACGATTTTCTCAAAGGGATGTTTCATTTTACTTGTGCATTTGATACATCATCAGAAATGTTTTTTACACACATAACTATATGAAAACGATATTCCTTCATCAAAGACAAAAACAGAAAAAGAGCAAATTATGAAATCATACAGCACATAACATTATGGAAGAGCGCCTCGCAGGTGACGTCACAAACTTGAAATTTTTAAAGTTCATAATTTTGATATCCTTTGATGTATTTTACTCAAACGTTCACTTATTGTGTTTCTTTCATGTTTCTGTTTTTATTGAAGCAAGGAGAATTTCATTTTGAACTATCACTTTAACTTATCTTCACATCATAGACGTAGTGCTTTCACACTTAACATGATCCAGACGGAACAAAAAGAAATGATTTTTACTCATTTTTACTCTCGCTGTCGCTGTCTCTCTCTCTCTCTCTCTCTGCCCCTCCCTCTCCCCCCCCCCCTCTTGTCTCTCTCTCTCTCTCTCTCTCTCTCTCTCTCTCTCTCTCTCTCTCTCTCTTGTGTCTCTCTCCACCTCTCTCTCTCTCTAACCCCCCCCCCTCTCTCTCTCTCTCTCTCTCACACACACACACACACACACTCTCTCTTCTTCCCTCTCTCTCTTATCTCTCAATCCCTCTATATCTTCTCTCTCCCACTCCCTCTCCCTCTCTCCCTCTCTCTCTCCGTCTCCCTCTACCTCCCCCCCCCCCTCCCTCTTCTCTCTCTCTCTCTCTCTCTCTCTCTCTCTCTCTCTCTCCGTCTCCCTCTACCCCCCCCCCTCTCTTCCTCTTTCTTGTCCCCTCTCCGTCTATTTCTCTCTCTCTTTCTGTCTATAAATCATTGAATCATTGAATCAACATTGATTTCAGGGTGGATTATCTCTTTAGCAGACAGGAGGGACATCTGCCTAAGCGACCACCTGCCCATACAGACTTCTAATTTAAACGTGAAGGCAAAAAAACAAACACTGTACTCTTGTACTTTTGCATTTTGTCTTTCAGTAATCTTTATTTTGATTTCATTCAAACACAGTTATTACATAAAGCATAGCCTTCACTTGAAGTATACAAAAGCAATGTAAAATGAATCAAATTATCAATATATACAATAATACAATAAATTTACATACTTGGTAATATACAGATCATTCAAAAGCTAAAAAAAAATATCAAAAAATGAAATAAGTTTATCAAAATGTATTCTATTGTTGTCAATTTTTTATTCAATATAACTTCTCACTTTGCAATTATAAGATACTGATACACATTTCGTGGAAAAGCATTGTCTTTAATTATACCACACAAAGGGCATGAAGGGTACGTCACGGTATTTTCCCTTTGCAGAGCTAGTATCTTACAACATGATATATTCCATCCAAGCCAGGTTAAATGCTTGAAATATGACGCTTTTAACTGTATATCTACTGGTACATATCACTAATAAACACAACATTACATATGATAGGGCAGCATTTTGTCTGTCATCATCATCATCATCATCATCATCATCATCAGGCAAGATTGGCCCAAACGTTGACTTCCAACAAGGTTAACAATGATCCCGATGAAATTGTAGCTTTGAGTTAATGTAACATCATAACTTTATAGTGTAATGTTCCTTGTGCCAAAAATAACGTTTACGTACCAAATGAGCTGCTGCTCTCTGGAATTGGTGTTTATCACTTGTGAAAAGTTTAGTGGCACACAAAAACTCCGTTCATTTGCACCACCTATCCGCAAAATAATCGCAAAATTTGCTTAATGCCGATGCATTACCGATAGCTGCGTATATGAACGGGAATCACTTAAATAATTTACTGCCTCCTTTTTCGCTTATTTTGCGGCTATTTTGCAAATCGAGACCTATTCATAATACCACAATATTGCGGTTAACGAATCGTCTTTTATACTGCGTCCTAAAATAGCCGTAAATGTTGCGCCTCGTGCATTGCGCTCTGGTTAATCGCACCGCTCGTGTGGCTATTTGCAAAACATATCAGGGGTGTGGAGAAAGTCCACCTCTTCAAAACACCGCAATATTAAGGCTTTTTTATGTATACGAACGGTGTAGAGGATAGCTAGAAACTTTCTTACCGATGTACATCGGTAATAATAGCGGTACATGTATTATCATGATTATGGTATATACGAACGGGGCTAAGGAGTTTGTGCGGAGGTCGATGATATGGTTGAGTGATTTTCCCAGACTCATTTGATTTTTCGCCCGCTGGATTCACCAAGGATGGATATCCATCCCTCTGAACGTGCTTTGAGCTTCATTTCAATATTCATAACTGGCAGCTGCTCTTAATGCGATGCATACGCGATTGCGTTATGTCCACCTGTATTACGATCGACGATAGGACATGTTAATTCCTGACCTTGCATACATTTCAGCTTTCTCTGATGAACTGTTAGTTTGATCAGAAAGCGCTTGTTGTGTAGTTAATAACGACAAGCGAATACTAAATGTCATATACCTTTCGAGATGAACATACACTTGTTTTATGCTACTTGACTGAAATTAAAGGTCCCCTGCAATCAAAATGTATGTTGATGTTTGTTGATGCAACTTAACATGTATTTAACAAAATCACTAACTGTTCAATGGAATTATGTGTCCTATATTTTAAAATAATTTTTTCTATATTTGGAGGCGGGGCTTATCAGTGTTGAGAAAAAATATGGAAAAATTATTTTTAAATAAAGGACACATATTTTCATTAAACCGTTACTGATTTTGTAATATGCATATTAAGTTGCATCAACATAAGTCAACATGTATTTTTATTGCAGGGATCCTTTAAGGAAAATGTCTTATAGTAATGTTTCCAGCATTTTTTGTCCCGCCTGAAAGAAGTTCGGTGGAGACCTAGTAATCACTTTTCCTGACACTGCCTGATAGTCTGTTGGTCTGTTAGTCTGTTGGTCTGTTACAAAAAAATAAAGTTCTTCTTTAACTTCCTCTCATTTCTTCAGTTCTGTATCAATTGTGATCAAACTCGGTACAAATGATCCTTGGGTAATACTACATGTGTTTTCATGAGGATGATGGGGTCAAAGGTCATCTAGGAGTAAAAAGGTCAAATGATATGAGGCCATGTGCATCATTTTTCTCAAAGTTTTCGTTTGACTTGCTCTCATTTCTTTATTTCTGTCTCAATTGTGATCACACTTGTTACAAATGATCCTTGGGTAATACTACATGTGTCTTCATGAGGATGATGGGGTCAAAGGTCATCTAGGGGTAAAAAGGTCAAATGATATGAGGCCATGTGCATCATTTTTCTCAAAGTTTTCGTTTGACTTGCTCTCATTTCTTTATTTCTGTCTCAATTGTGATCACACTTGTTACAAATGATCCTTGGGTAATACTACATGTGTCTCTTCATGAGGCTAATGGTAACCCCGAAGCTTGTCCGAAATTTGTCCGAGTAGCAACAACTATTTATTGAGATTTCGTTCCATATATTCAAAGTGAATCACTTTATACAGGTGGATTTATTAACGCGTCACCATGCCGATATAGGGAAAGTTGTGAATACATTGCGAAAATGGATTAATGCGTATTAGCTTGTCTTTATTAACTATAAACAATAGGCACTTCGTGACAAAACTACCAGCTTCTCAGCGAAATGTAGAGATGATGAATGAAATTAACATGACTTATTTGGAAATACAGGTGGACATAACGCTATCGCGTATGGATGGCTGCGCTGCCAGTCATGAATATTGAGTGGCAGAACCAAAGCGCGTTCAAAGGGATGCATGTCAATTATCCATTTTCGTAATGTATTCACAACTTTCCCCCTAACTGCCTAGTGCCGCCGCATTACATTCACCTGTATTTCGTTAATCAGTTTCGAAGGATGGAACACACTCTATAGAGGGTTCCCACGAACAGCCTTACTGGAGAACAAACTTTAAAAACCTGTGCGTCAGATCATGAAAAGCCATTGTTTTATTGGTCTGATGCACAGGTTTTTTACTGTTTTGTCCTCCAATATGGCTGCTCGTAGGATTCCTCTATTAGTTGTTGCTGCTGGGAAAAACCTCTGACAAGCTTTGGTGTTACTATGAGTAACGTATTTTTGAGCGACATTAATAATATTAATTTTGCAAACATAAACGAAAATGGTATATCGTCGCGTAATAGATAACGCGCAGTGTTAACAAAGAAAGAATCAGTACATTTCGCATGTCTAATGTAAGCAAACATCCTATACTATGTAGTTTTACCCTATCCTAAACTAATTATTTAGAGTGTTCCCACCAGCAGCCATACTGAAGGACAACACAATAAAAACCTGTGTATCAGACCATGAAAACAATGACAAGTTTTGGGACAATTCATGGATTACTGTTTTTTTGTAATAATCCTTGGAATATTTCATGATTTTTATTTTTTTTTTTTACTTTTGGACGAATAAACTGATTTACTAATGTAATCAAATATATAGATGTTTCTTCCCTTGGGGCCTAGTAACGTGTTATTCCATTAAACCGTACCTAGCAATGGTACTTCACTACTTGGAATCCATTTTGCATACATTAGTGGTTGCTCTGTCGGGTAAAACTTTCCGGTTGTCAGATGCAACCTTTGTTTAACTAGTATACATCAAATTTGAATATATTAGTATATATATATATTAGTATTTGGACCACAACATTTGTATGTATTAAATATAGCTCTATGGTATAAGATGATTAATTCAGAAATGTCACACTTGTTAATTCACTAGCAGCACCATCACAGTGTCGTTAATATAACACATGATGCTTCTGACAGAAAAGAAGTTGCGGGTTGACGTGTGTGATGTACAATGACCATTGTTGTTTTACTGAATTGATTATCTCATACACAATACTTTCAGATCCAAATTTGTCCATAAGTAAAAATCTCATTATAAAATCATGTTGGGTACATTTTTTTTCGGAAATAGATATGCATTATTTTACCTGTGCATTTGATACATCATCAGAAGTACGATTTTACACACATACCTATATGAAAAAAAAAAAATCATTCCGCTGTCAAAACCAGAAAATGAGCAATATTATGCTGGTTAACACAGCGCCATCTCTCCACCAACGGAGAGTGGAGAGTCGAGTACAGTCTCAACCACTGATCATCTCGTGTGGTCTCAACAGTACAGCGCCATCTTATTTACTGACGACGGCATTGAAATATCGATGGCGTCCGTAGCAGCAGCTTCGAAGAGAACGTAGTTCGGCCAGTGTTGACTGTTGTGGTAAGTCTCTTTAGACTTTACTTGTTAAAACCCTGAATATACTACCGAGCTCTCATGAACGTTTACTTTTTCGCTTTATTATTGACCATGACGTTTTGAAGTGATACTTATTTTACTCATGTTGCTTTGAATTTGATTCTACGTTAGTATAGAATTATTTGTTAGCGGGGAACGTAACGCAGGGTTCGTCTCCCCGCTGGCCCCGGCTGCGAGTGTACTCTCCGTTACAGTCTGCACCTGTATGACAAGGCTTGCCTTAGACAGGAATAACCGTCTCATTCGGGGGCATTCTTTAATCAAAATAACATTTTTGGACATACCCCCCGAATAGAAACGGTACATCCACACCGAACGCACAGTGGCCAGGTTCTTGGCAAGAGTTCCATATGCACCCCACCATAAAAATTAAAAAAAAATATATAGATCTAGTCTAGGGCCTAGATCTACATAATTTGATATATATCATCATAATATAGCATAATTAGGAGGGGGAAGTGACAAAAATTAGGTTTAGGGTTAGTTTTAGGGTTAGGTTTAGGGTTAAACATCACGGGTAGCTAGCCGCATAGACTCCCGGGGCTAGGCCGGCTCGGCTCGGGGCGAGGGCCTAGCAGACCTAGAAATCACATTTTTGGACGAATTCAACGGCTAAGGAATTGTCTAGGGTTAGGGTCAGGGTTAGGTTTAGGGTTAGGGTTAGGGTCAGGGTTAGGTTTAGAGTTCAAATTCATAATGTGCCAAAGCCCAAAGCATTTTACTTACCGAGGCCGACCGTCTGAGTGATCATGATAACGCCCTCTACGACACTAAAGAATTAATACATACAATAAATGCCTAATAGCTTACAACACCTTTCGATCTCAACTCGTCTACGTGGTATAGTGGAGAAGCTAATGGACTGATAACCTCGACGATCGAGGTTCAAAGCTCACTCACGACCGACTTTTGCAAGGTAAGGAAATATCCATGTATTGATTCATATATTCTTGAGTACAAACGGAAAATCGTGTGAAATGTTAACAGTGGAGGGAGAGAAAGTGAGAGAGAGAGAGATAACTCCTACATAATAAATTTTTTTTTTTTTTTTAATAAAAAAAATAATAATTTTACACTTTTAACCCCCCCAAAATACCTCGCCCCATTTTTTACTCATCCCCCATCAAAAGAATCGCCCTCTTTTAGACAGTAGGCTATTCCAAAAAAAAAAATATGGGGGGAGGGGGTGCATATGGAACTCTTTCCAGGTTCTTATGTGTACAAGCAAATACAAGGTTTCCGCTAAAGTTAGTCAGAGGAATTAGTGCAAAGTCTATGGGAAAACGGATTTTGGAACTAGACATAGCGACTTCCATTTAAAAATCTAACATCTTTCAAGCTATGATGCAACAAATTTACTTATATCAAAATTAGATCTATATTATATATTTATAAATTCTTGGTCTAAGATTCCACCAAATGTTAAGAAAGATGAAAATTAAAGACTTACTTTCTGCCGATCACACGTTTATCGCAGACATTTTCAATCTGCTCGAGTCTGACATAAATTTGACCAATCAGGTTGTTCGACGGGTTGTTGGCTATGAATATTTAAATCGTCAATCGGTTCGACGAAAAAAAAAAACAGCACACGGCAAACGAGCGGGAACAAATGTGCGCATGCGTGAAGTTACTTATTCATATATGCATTATCATTAGCGTTTTCATATTCAAAATGGCGACTCGCATCGATCGCCATACAGTGTACAGGTGCAATGTTCAGTCTCTAAATAGGGCGTTCAGAGGAGCCAGATGCAATCTCAGCGGATCCAACGTCCTATAGAGACTGATTTTTCGGTCTAGGCTTGCCTATGCACTTGCCTCTGGCATTGCCATTGGCATAGGCATTCGTGTATGCCATGGCCTAGGAAAAAAAGTGTCAAACCTGAGGTGAGGTAACCGTTAATATGTGATTTTAGAGCAATTTTTGTTTTTGTTTTTTTCCCCAGAACTTTCCTGTAATGATGCACATGGGTTACTTGAACCATGGGAGGTGACATTTGTATCATACGCTACATTCTGAAATTGGCTCTGTTCTCTGCTATCTTGCACAAACAAGGTAAGTTACATGTTGTATGCCCATCTAATTTGAATCGCTGACTATATCTGTGTCTTAGTGCCTCTTTGTCTTTTGCAGATCATGCATGTGTTGTCTAACAAATAACTGTTTATTTTCTTTAATTTCTTTCTCTGTCGCTATAATAAATTCTCTCACTTATTCTCTTTTTTTTTCTTTCTCCAAAGAACTCTTTTCCTCTTTCTCTATCTCTCTTCCTCTTTTACTGGAGTCTGTCTTCAGTGAAGCCTGAAGGGATATTTTTTGGCACAACAGAATCATTTGAAATTATGACCACCTTGCACCACCAAAATATTGAGTGTTGAATTTCCTCCAAATTAACTTCAGCTAAAATCCTGCTCTGAATGTCATAATGTATTTCTAAAGCAAGCCTGTACATTTTTGCCACATCACAGTGGTAATAGGACAGACGAGTGTTTTTCAAACTCGTCTGTCCCATTACCAACGTGCTGTGACAAATTTGTACAGGGCAAATTTTCTGAAGCATACAAAACCTTGTAAAGTGCAAATCAATACATTTCTTTGATATTTTATTATTATTGGCTGGTTTATTTAAGAGACAGAAAAAAATAATTGGAATTTAGGAGATTTATGCAAATGTTACAGTCAATATGATAGAAATAAAAATTACAAAAATTTCATTTGGGCCTGTATTCAGAAAAGAGGTTTAACTAAAACTGTGTTTTTAACCTGGACTAACTTCATGGGACGCCAAATAAATTGTCTGATCCCAGCCAAATCATTGATTTTTCTGACAGAATCAGGAACAGTGGTCGATTTCAATTATTTGCTGCAATTATTAAGCGGACAGACTCAGTGTACCATAGTGATTCCCAGGACGAAATCAATCATAATAAATCAATAATTATGCTATATTTTGTTTCCCATTAAGTTTATTTAGTATCCCATTAAGTTAGTCCAGGTTTAGTACACTGTTTGCGTTAAACCTCTGTTCAGAGAACGGGCCTTAGTCTATGTGTGCACCTTGTTTTCAGCTCTCTTGCTCACTTTCTCTCAGTGGTAGCATAGCAAGTCCGATTATTCAAAGATTATATCCGCCTTCTTTCAGCGCTCGCTGTGCTGCAGTTCACACAAGCCCCGTCAGACCAAGCCGCCATCCTAGGCCAGGCCCTCTGGTGGCACTGTGTGGCCAGGGCGAGTATCGGCAGCCAGGACCCCACCTACAGCTGGCGCTACAACGGCGCCCTCGTTGTCAGCGGAGGAGGGGAAGGCGAGCCCTCAGTGTTCTCTAATGGGACCCTGTATATCGCTAGCATCACTCAGGACGTGTTGGGGAGCTATCAGTGCCAAGTTCAGAGTGGGGTTCAGATGCTAGACAGCGATACCGTCACACTCGCATTAGCAAGTGAGCACATTCCCTTCCCTCTCCCTCAACTCTTTTACCTCCTATCCACATGTTATGAGAATGGAATAATCCATCTGTGTGAGTTGAGTCAACCTATTGTAGCCGCAGCCTGATACCATAAAATGAACTCCCTGAACTAATTTTTGCATTGTGCCTTTTGAGGAATAAGACATGTTCACAGGGGCATTTTAAAACATTGCAGTTTAATTGTCTTGAGCCCGTCTTTCTACGGCATCCATCCATGAGATACAATTTCCTTCCCTTTAACCACTCCCTTTCTCCTACAATGTATTATCTTTATGCATACAAGTTCTTGAACTGCCGGAGCTTAAGTTTCAAAGGTCTTTACAACTGGAAACTTGCCTGAGTAATAATTTCCAATGTGATTACCAGAAAAACAAATTGTGTTTCCTCCACATCTCCATGTCTTGATATGGCAAAGACGTATTAGATAAGATTTCCTTCCCTCTATCGACTCCATCTCTCATGAAACGTATCTTGATGCATGCAAGTTTTTGAACTGGCAGATTGTAAGCTTTGGTCTTTACAACTGGAAACTTGCTACGCTATGTAACAAGTACCAATGTAATAAGCAGAAAAACAATTGTATTTCCTCCACATATAGGTCTTGATTTCAGCTTCCTCACAAGCCCAGAAAGCACTTCACAAAACCTTGGCTCCAGCCTCTCTCTGCAATGCTCTATAAACAGTGTTCCCATGGCAACAGTTGCCTGGCAACTCAACGGGGAAGATCTATCTGCACCCGCCGATATCTTCACGTCAGAATCGGGTGGAGTCACAACCAGCTCGTTGCGGGTCGACGCGTTGGAACACATCCACGGGGGGCAGTACCGTTGCCTAGCAACCAATAAACTTCTGATTGGTTTGACGCGGTACAGCCAGGCTGGTGATGTGACCCTTATAGGTGAGATCGAGATTTATCAATTAATCACTGATGTTACTTCATTAAACCTCTGTGTTCTACGTGTGACTTTATTTACAAGTGATACATGTAAATCCCATAGAGCAGCAGTTTATCTGGACCACAAAGGGTTAAGTAGAGAGGCTGTACTTTGTTATCAGGCCCAGATAGACGCTTCTATGGAGATTGCTATAGGCAGTAATGACATGTCAAAAGCAATATGGTAATAGACTAGTAGTGGTAATGCTTATGATGTAATCATTGCAGTTCTAATCAAGATGCCATTCACCATCAGGGACATATTTTGTGTGATTTAATGACATTTAATGATTTTGGAATGATTTATTCCTGGTTTCCTGGACTCAAACAAGAGTAAGACCTATGATCAAAGCAGAACGGTAATTAAGTTTCTATGAGTTCTGTAGCTTGTACCCTTTTACCCAGCACTGTTAGTCCTCTTGTGCTTAATAAAAAACTGCTGTGTATGGCTTGTGGAAATCTGGTGCAGAAAAGTCACCACTGTTCATCAAGAGCTAATATACATAATATGATTATGCCACATCAAAGATAAATTGAGATTATTAAAGAAGGTTTGTCAAATTTTGAAATTGTTGTCAAAACATAGAATTGAACAATGTGAATTGGATTTGGGATTGATATGTAAAGATTTGTTGTTTTTGTGTTCTTGTAGGCAGACCAGGCTTCTCGGTAACTCCCTCACCCATTACTGTGATTGTGGGATTAACAGCAACATTCATGTGTGAGGGGAGTGACAACCCTGCCTCTACAGTGGACTGGCTCAACTCACAGGACACAGTCATTACAGTGAGTAGAAGGCCTGATTGGTCCATTCTTGAAATAGGTGGGCAGGATATATAAACGTGAGAGGGACTGATATGAGACTCAGATTTTTTATCCTGGGATAATATTCTCGAAAAAGACTTAAACCTATTACTCGGCGGGAGGGGGGGGGCATTATGCCCCTCCCCCCTGTTGAATTTTTGTTGGTTCTTCCGAACACTTCAATATTCTGGAACGAAATTTCATGACTTTTTTCTCTGATCCTTCCTGCACATTTTGACCAAATTTCTGGCGATCGGACCTCCCTTGCGGGTGTCAGATTACGTTTATCAATCACATGTCCCTGAAATATCACTAGTTCTCTATATGATTGTGTATAAACCTATGGACAAAATCAGGAGCGTTTCAATTTTATATAAATTCTTTTCTAGTAAGTATCATTGTTTCAAATAGTGTAATTAATTACCACACACACGCACCCACACCCAAATAGCAAAAAACGCTTGATGAAAAACACAGAAATACATGAGAAATAGTGACCAAAACCTATCATTTTCTTTCATGCATTGATGAGGGAGTTACATGTATGAAAGACATTTGTACCAAAAATTGCTATTCCAGAGACTTTATTCAGTCAGAAATACCAAAATCTATTATTTCTCACATGAATTAAAAATAAAAGGATTTTTCGTAAATTTAGCTTTACAAGTTTGTAGATTACATAATTCTTGGCCCTTGCACAAAATTTTGAGGCAATCGGGGGACCCATGGCCAAGATCTCAAGGGGGGGGGGGGGGGCATAATGGCCCCCACCCCCTCCCACAGTGTGTGGTTGGAGCAACATAGTGGAATGTTCTTCCACTACCTTCTCAGAGCTAAATAGCTTTTGCCATATTTGCATGAAAATGAATTGAAATGTGATCTACTATGTAATGAATTCCCATTACACTCTGTGAGTCACTAATCTGCTCATGCGCAAATTGCAATTACGAAGTGGCTTATAGGCCCATCACAGTGGGGGATTCTAGATTCCCAAGCTGGAACAGGCTCCATGCACACTCTCCCAGCCACAAAAAACACACCCCATGCCACACAACCAAACTACTCTCCTACTTAAATTGCCAAAATATTAAACCTCCCCAAACCCATCTCCAAAACTCTAATTCTTCAGCAAAGAATTCTCTCTTCCCACAGACTAATGGCAGATTCACAGCGACACCCACCCGGTTGACCATCACCAACACCCAGCTGACCGACGAGGGCTACTACACCTGTCGTGCCACCAACGGCTGGGGCGTGAACACGGCTACGGCCCTGCTGACCGTCACTGACCTCTCGCAGCAGATCGTCTTCACGGCCACCCCCTCGGACCAGTCCCAAGTGGCAGGAGGGAGGGTGACATTCCCCTGCGGTGCGTCGGGAAACCCCACCCCGGTGATATCCTGGGAAAAGGTAACTTAATCCTTTCTTGTGCAGTTTGCAGTGATCTGAATTAAGAATAGATCACTCACCAATAGATGTGAAGCTGATTTTAATCACAGTTGTTTTGGGGAAAAGCTTTTTATTTGAGTGAAGTGAATTTGTTGATTCCTTTATCCCAGTACGAGGTACGGCACTGATAGCCTCATATCAGCAATAGTTTCTTGCCTGTAGGACTAAGTGGGGCAATCATTTGATTATTGATCTAATTCTATGCAATATATTTAGTGATTAAAGTTTCCCCTTGAATATAAATATCAGCAACCTTGAAGTATGGCACCCAATCTGATGAAATATTATTGTATTTCTGCTTAATTTTCAATGCTTTAACCCTAATACTCCCGGGGGGGGGGGGGGGGGGGGCATTATGGCCCCCCCCCCTGTCGAAGTTTTGTCGGTACTTCCTAACGCCTCAATATTTCGAAACGAAATTTCTTGACTTTTTTCTCTGATCCTTCCCGCACATTTTGATACCAAATTTATGGCGATCGGACCTACCGTGTGGGTGTCAGATTACGTTTACCGAACACATGTCACTGAAATTTCGCTATTTCTCTATGTGACTGTGTAAACCCTATGGATAAAATCAGCTTTTCCAATTTATGTAAATACTTTTCTAATAAGTGTTATCATTGTTTCAAATAGTGTAAATAATTACCACACACACACACACACACAAACACACACCCACACACACACCCACACCCACGCATACGCATCTGAATCACAACGAAAAACAAAGAAATACATAAGAAAATTGAAAAACAATAAAATACATAAGAAATAATTACCACAACCTATCTTTTTCTTTCAAGAATTGATGAGGGAGTTATGAAAGACATTTGTACCAAAAATTGCTATTCCTGAGGCTTTATTTAGTGAGAAATACAAAAATCTATGATTTCTCGCATAAATTAGCATAAATTAATTATTTAAAAAAAAATAAAAGGACTTTCGTAAATTTAGCTATACAACTTTGTAGATTACATAATTCTTTACCCTTGGGCAAAATTTTGAGGCAATCGGGCGACCCATGGCCGAGATCTCAGGGGGGGGGGCCATAATGGCCCCCCCCCCCCCCCCCCGGTAATAACAAGCTTTGAAATACCCCGGGAGTATTAGGGTTAATCTAAATATATTTTTCTGTGTTTTCTTCCTTCACATGATACCTACAGTATGTAATGTAGCAACCAATCTTGCATGATTTGTAATGTTTTGCTTTGGACATGCATTATGTTTTATTTCCAAACTGAATTTCAATGAATGGACAATAAAATCATTTAATTTAATTCAAAATGATTTTGGTTTGTGACAGGAGGGTGGATCGTTGCCCATCATGAGGATCCAGCAGCCAGCTGAAGGGTGGTTGAGGATCACTGGTCTTGAGACATCAGATAGCGGGTTCTATGTCTGCACCGCTAGCAACTCAGTCAGCATCATCACAACTAGGGTACAACTCATTGTACAAGGTGAGAATGGTGGTCACTGGTGGTGGTGAAGGGTGGTGAGAGTTGTAGTGGTAATAGTTGTAGTGGTGGTATGTTAGTGGGGATGATCGCAATGATGGTAGTGATGGTTGTGGTTGTGGTGGTGGTGGTAATTGTGGTGAGAGTTGTAGTGGTAATGGTTGTGGTGGTGGTGGTAGTATGGTAGTCTAGTGGGGATGATCGTAATGGTGGTAGTGATGGTTGTGGTTGTGGTGGTGGTGGTGGTAGTCTAGTGGGGATGATTGTAATGATGGTAGTGATGGTTGTGGTTGTGGTGGTGGTGGTAATTGTGGTGAGAGTTGTAGTGGTAATGGTTGTGGTGGTGGTGGTGGTATGGTAGTCTAGTGGGGATGATTGTAATGACGGTAGTGATGGTTGTGGTTGTGGTGGTGGTGGTAATTGTGGTGAGAGTTGTAGTGGTAATGGTTGTGGTGGTGGTGGTGGTATGGTAGTCTAGTGGGGATGATCGTAATGGTGGTAGTGATGGTTGTGGTTGTGGTGGTGGTGGTAATTGTGGTGAGAGTTGTAGTGGTAATGGTTGTGGTGGTGGTGGTGGTATGGTAGTCTAGTGGGGATGATTGTAATGATGGTAGTGATGGTTGTGGTTGTGGTGGTGGTGGTGGTAGGAGACACTTCAGACAGCGCCCTCTATGTCTGCACCGGTAGCAACTCAATCAGCACCATCACAACTAGGGTACAACTCATTGTACAAGGTGAGAATGGTGGTCACTGGTGGTGGTGAAGGGTGGTGAGAGTTGTAGTGGTAATGGTTGTAGTGGTGGTATGGTGGTGGTGGTATGGTAGTGGGGATGATCGTAATGATGGTAGTGGTGGTGGTGGTTGTGGTTGTGGTTGTGGTGGTTTGGTAATTGTGGTGAGAGTTGTATTGGTAGTGGTTGTAGTGGTGGTATGTTAGTGGGGATGATTGTAATGATGGTAGTGGTGGTTGTGGTTGTGGTGGTGGTGGTAGGAGACACTTCAGACAGCGCCCTCTATGTCTGCACCGGTAGCAACTCAATCAGCACCATCACAATTAGGGTATAACTCATTGTAGAAGGTGAGGATGATGTTGGCGTTGGCGATTGTTTATTGTTATGATTGTGGTGATGATTATGGTGGTAGTGGTGGTGGTTGATGTTTAATATTTTATTCTTTTAAAATGGGTCTCTTTAATCCACACAGTACTAGAAGACCTCATTAACTTGCAATACATTGTCGTGCCAATAACAATGAGACAGTTGGAAGAAGCTCCATTGCATGTAAGAGAGCAATGAAATCAATAATGCATGATAAAACCAATGGCCACTCTTTTCCAATGCAGTTGCACCAAGTTTTGCAGTGGCTCCAGATGATTCCATTGTAGAAGCGGGGAATGCAGCAGTATTTGAGTGTGCACCTGATGGCATTCCCACCCCCGATATCACATGGAATACTCCATTGCCTGAGCTAGGTAGGTGACACCTCCATGTCTCTTTTATGTAGTTTTTGTTTCTCTCTCTTCCTTTTTATTTTGTCTCCTTCTTTTCTTGTTCTTCACTTTCCCCCTCCTCCTTTCATTTATTCTGCTTTGTGTTCTTGCTCATCATCATCTTCTTCAATTGATGGTTCTCAATTTTTCTTCCTCTTATATAATCTCAATGTCATGTTAACCGAAGAAAAAAGAAATTTATTTTATTTGCTGTAAATGCCTCTGCAACAAAGTTGGTGGATGGCATTGTGTTTATGGGTTGTCCTTCCATTGGGATCTCTCTTACGTGATAATTCCAAGAATGATTAACATAATTGACCGGACAATTCAGTGATGGGTCAGATAGGTCAAAGCTAAAAGGCCATAGGTCAAAGTCAAATCCTAAGATTTCACTTTTCACATGATAACTTGTTATTATTTTTGTAAGAATGATGATTATTTTAATTAGTGTAGGTCATCATAACCGTTCATAACCACACTGGTCATCCTCATATTCTTGACCCTATGACATGCTAGGTCCGCTGGGCATCTCCAGTGGTCAGCGGTCTGGTGTAGAGGTCAGGGCCAATGGGTCACTGGTCATACCTAACGCTGAGAATCGTCACGCAGGGACTTACATCTGTTTAGCAACAAACAGCGTCGCATCCTCCTCCACCAGTGCTACACTCACAGTTAAAAGTAAGAACTTTGATTCCATTCATGTATATATTGTACCAGTCAATATCAATGTATCTGTGGGGTGTTTCACCAAGCTGTTCGTAAGTTACGAACGACTTTACAAACGACTGGTGATCCCTTTTTGTGCTAAATGCGATACCACACTTTGTTCATTGAGAATCTGATTTAGCACAAGAAGGGATCACCAGTCGTTCGTAAAGTCGTTCGTAAACTTACGAACAACTTGGTGAAACACCCCCCAGAGTCATAATTTACCAAATTCAATCAAAAAACCAAAATCTGGCAAACTCTTGGTACAGTATGTTTACACTGAACTGTAGTCACAATTACTGGTATGTGTTGTTGATTCATTATTGTACCATGTGAAACTTTGTTTTGATGTAAATTCACACGCAATTTGGCCCGCGAGCCACAAAGTGTTACTATTTTGTACTGTTGTTTTTATCAGTAAACCATTATCGATTCAATTCGGTTTATCCAGTCTGAGCTCACCTCGACACATCACTGTAGTGCAGATAGCATAGATGTAAACTGTTGCGATACGGATCTGTATGCTAAACATTAAAGTCTATTGCAAGGGACGTTCTCAGACATTATTTTCTTCTATGTTATGTGGTATTTATCTGCAAAAGGTCTACACACACTTCAAATAATGCTAGGACATGATAGCTGATTAAAATATTATTTATGACTAAGAAATAGACTCCAACAATATCACAAAATCTATGAAATTACATGTCTGTAAACCTGGATTCTATTTGTCTCGCCCCCCCCCCCACCTCCCCTTCAAGGTGCACCTGTCATCACAACCTCCCCCACAGACGTGACAGCCATCGAGGGGGCGTCGGCTCGCTTTGAGTGCCGGGCGGTGGCCACGCCCACCCCAACCCTGGCCTGGTTCTTTGGGGGAAACCCCCTTCTCACTGACCTGACCCATGAGGTGTTGGGCAACGGGGAGCTTCGGATCATCAACGTGGAGGCTGCACAGGAGGGGGTGTACACCTGCACCACACAGAACTACCTGGGAGTGACGAACGCCTCCGCATACCTCACCGTCTATGGTAATCATCTCTATTGTATCATCGGTAACATATTGATCGCAGGCTGGTCATTCAACAATCTTATTTGTGCTGCTCAAAATTTTGTCAGTTATCTGTGCTGGATTGGCAGTGAAAATCTTTGGAATGTCTCCGCATAGATCACTGTCTATGGTAATCATCTTTATGGTATTATCCTTAACCCCTTTGCTGCGAAGATTTTAGATTAGCGCTCACAGCCTAAAAAAAGATTTTTTGGGGGACCCAGCCATTTTAGTTACCACCCTGACTACACTATGCCGTCCCATGGAATACTGTGTGCACAATCTTGTTTTCACATACTCAAGAATATGATTTGGAATGATTGAATAAAAATTAATCTCAATCATATTGGAGATCTAAGGTATTCCAATTTATTTGATTTTTATATTTCTTTCTTACAGTCCCTCCTCAGTTCATTGTCCACCCGAGCGACCTCATTGTTGACCTCGGGTCAGAGGTCAAGTTAGATTGCGCAGCTTCCGGAGATCCACTACCCACAATTCATTGGCAGAAAGACGGCCAGCCTCTTATCTTAGGTAAGCATGTTTTTCTTTCTCCTTTTTCAGATCAAATCTGTCTCAAGGCAAACTAATTTAACTTTATGATTACTTACTTGTGATACTGAAATTATGTCTATCATATTTTGCCCTTTTCTCATTGTTATCATGTCCCCCTCGTTCATGTGTAAGCACATACGTAATGAAGTAAATAAAAGTAATCATGATTGTTTGGTAGATAAGACTAGCATGTTGGCTTGTCTGTTTGTGTTTGATGGGAGAATTTCCATCTCGTTTATTCTCTACATTTAAGAAACAAACATTGAACTTTTCAGCAACCCTGTTGCTTGTGGAAAAATTCAAAAAAATGGCACATGGTTTGAATTAAAGCCATTTACTGCAAAGTAACTACACAAGATTTTGAATGCGAGCAGTACCCAGAAACATGATCTTCAAATAAATCTCTACGTTCTTGCCTGTTCTCTGCATTTCAGAAACGAATATTGAAGTCTTGAGCAACTCTAGCATCTTGATTTCTGACCTGACAGAGACGAACACAGGGGAGTATACCTGCACAGCGACAAACATCGCTGGCTCCAACCAGGTCACTGCCAGGGTGGAAACCCCAGGTATGATCCTAATTTCACTCTCTATTCAAGAGAAAGTAGTGATCTGTAGGGTAAGAGCACAGAGCTGCCAAGTCTCCCTGATCTGGAGGAGACTCCCAGAAAGTAGACCAGTGATACTGCATTGGATTTCTTCCCATCACCCAATCTCCCTGATCATTGATAGATTATTGTCATTTGGCTGTATGCATTTGATAGACATCTCCCTGATTTCTTATTTCTGATTATCGTTGACTCTTTTCCAATTTGTTACTTTTGTTTTTTTATTATGTTTTTTACATTCCTGAAAGTAAAATTGGTTTAAATGATGCTATCATCACTGTTATCTATTTAAAAAGCTGTTACAAAATGTTTGAAGAATCATCTTAGATAACAGCATTTTTCTTCTCTGTCCGTCAGATATCCCAGAGTTCATCATCCCACCCTCCAATGCCACGGGCAACCAGACTTATCCCATCAGCCTTCAGTGCCAAGCGAAAGCCAGGGAGTCACCTATCATCTCCTGGTATCTTAGCGATGTGACTGGTAGCCGCGGCGACCGCATCGGGCAGGGCATCAGTCTCCCAGGGACACCGGCTGAGGGGAGCTTCGTGGCGCTGTCAGGGGATCTGGAGATTGGCAGCGTCTCGGAGATAGACGAGGGATGGTATCTCTGTCTGGCCGAAAACACAGTTGGAAGTGTAAGCGGACTTATGTACCTGTCTGTGAATGGTAAGTCTTTTATCTCAGGTGAAAACAATTCTCCCCGTCGCATATAGCCGAAATCAAGCAATATCACCTCGCGATACCGATATCTGATCGATTGCTCTTGGGATACTTCCGGTAAGAGTTTGGTACGTATTCAATTCACGCAATAACGCACAGAATCTATAATTTCAACCCTCGTAAACCATTCGTGACCTAAATGGAAGGGTTGTTATATGGATGAAGGATTTGAAAAAAATACCACCAATCACTCATGCCGAAGTTTTTGCCTACCTCAACATTGATTGTGGATGGACTAATAAAAGAATGAAAAGACACAAGCAAGACGATGGCTATAGAATGTTTGTGGACTGGAAGTTCATATTCCAAGAATTAAAGGTAAACAAAAATGAAGAGTGCCACGCGCTTTCAGATTCGAAGAGCTATATGCGATAGGGAGAATTCCAACTTCGTCATTCTACTTTAGATATCAAACAATGAAAGATCTGAGATTTTCCTTATCATTTAAGATCTTCCTTTGAAATTCTTCCATGTGGTTACTAGAAAAATGCAGATCAAGGTTTAGATGGTAAGTGCTCCCTTATATTTTCTATTATCCCCATACAGTTGCCCCTCGCATCCTGACCACCAACACCCCTGTGCAGACAGTGGAGGCATCCTCCTATGCCCTGCTCAGCTGCGATGTGATTGGCCAACCCACCCCATCTACCTCCTGGCTGCTACCCAATGGGGAGCCTGTTCCCACGATCCCAGCATTGTACAGTGCCAGCAGGCAGGGTGATACCGCCTTCCTAGTGGTGTACAGCCCCTCTGTAGCAGAGCATGCTGGGGACTTTGTCTGCACCAACACCAACTTCCTTGGCAGTGTTAACGCGACGGTGCAGCTGATTGTAGAAGGTGAATCCTATGTGAATGTTCTTTTTGGTGTAATAGATGCACCTCTGCTCAGAATTCAGATTAACATACAGTAAAATTATTGGAAGTTTGAATGCTTTGTTAGTAATTTCCACAACTACAATTGATAAGCAGCATTCCCTGATAATGACATGAATGACAAAAACCTTCTTATGATCTACATTACCTTTATTATCTTTCCAGGAGTGCCATAGCCACTTAAAGCCACATCAATTCACTGTATATAAGGACATTATTATTAATATTGTTATTTATGTGCTTCCATTGCTACACATCTATTATACATCTAGATCTACATCTAATAAGTACTACATAACAACATTTTTTAATTTCAGGAGTGCCTGTAATATCCAGTGTAGAAGCTTCCTCTACGGATCCCTCCAGCATCACGCTGCGATGCAACACCAAGGGCCTTCCATCCCCCTCTATCACATGGCAAAGAGATTCTACTGACCTGCCCAATCCAACGGTCATCACTGGACATACACTAGAATCAGATGGCACATTGGTCATCACGGATTTGGGCGCAGCAGAGACGGGTGTGTACGCATGTCGAGCAGAGAACATGTATGGATCTGCAAATGCTACTTTAAGAGGTAAGAGGATCACACAGTCATAGTTATATCGTACTAGCGTTACCCGTGAAAAATTCAGTGGCGATTTGAAAATGAGTTTTATCTGAAAAATTATCCTAATCCTCATCTAGGAAAGTATGAGTAAGATTTATCTCATCCTTCTGTGTAATCGTATTATGCCAATGGCTTTTCAGTTTCAGCAACATTCTTCGATGCTTTCATGTTGGTAGTCAGTGAAAGAAATTTCAAGAAAATACCACGTAAGTTCTCTTAGCAGTATTTTGTACATTTTCTAAGCTATTTAGACAAATCTACCTGCAAAAGGCTTCCCTACCTGTGAAATTGATCTTCAAACTCATACAAAGAATTATTTGTAATAAAAATTGATACTGCATTAACTTCCACAGCTCCCAATGTTGTGTCCACTCCATCGGTCACTGTGGTCACTCCAACGTCCATCAGCCTGAGCTGGGACCAGCCGCTGACCTGGAGTGACCTCTTGACTGCCTCGTACGTCGTCCAGTACCAAGCAGACGGGACCAGCGAGTATGTAGAGGCTGGGGAGACTGGTGATCCTTTCTATGAGGTAGTAGGACTTCAGCCTTACACTGAGTATAGACTGAGAGTAGCTGCTGTGAATGGGCTAGGAAGAGGGTTGTTCAGTGAGCCTACCAGTCTGACATCTACAAGTGCAGCAGGTATAAGATTCTTGTTTTTAACTCCTCTTCTTGAATCCATACTGCCCTGTGTGATTGGTGGGTATTACCAGTGCAAAAATGCCTCAATGGCGCAGGGCAATGTAAACCTGACAGCATGTTGAATTCAATTATACAATATAAATCAGAGAAATAGATAAGCACTGCAAAAAAATCAGACAACTCCATTCAACTTCAATGGTATATTGATTGACTTATAGAATAAAAAATGACAATCAAGGTATACTCTCTAAACAAACGTAATTCAGCCCTCAGGCTGCGATGTTTGATCATAATAGAACCTTTTAATTCAGTCACATATTCATTTTAATGCAATCTTCTATTTGACTTTAAAAACAGGAGTATTACATTGATATCAATTGTGCTATAACAATTCTTTGTTTTGTGTGTTTTGTTGCTCAGCTCCATCCATACCACAGAATGTAGAAGCCTCAGCATCAGGGAATCTCCTCACAGTGACGTGGACTGAACCAGCCTCGCTGAATGGCATGCCAGGTAAAGGGGGAAGGGGGGGGGGGGAACAGTGAATTAGTTTTTGTATGCACCTATTTAACCCATTGCTGACGGTTAGAATTTTGGGCTTTGTGAACCCTGGTCCAATTACGATGTCAACATTTGCCATGGAACTGCAGTAATCAAAGGGGTGTGGTTTAATTGTACCCTATAAGGAATTTGAGGTTTATTCATAGCCTGTTGTCTACTGTCCATACAGCAGATTAAGCAGGAGTTGTGCTGCTCAGTATATAAGTGGACAATAGCCAGCCTGCATGTAGGCGGGTTCAGTGAAGAATGGGTTAATGAAGGTGTGTCTCTTTTTACAAAAGCGACAAAACTCAGTATGGGTCAAGCAGTTTATCCTAACGATTATGTGTATGAAATCTTACAGTCATAGCTTCATGAACATTTTCAGGAAAAGTGAGAAACTTTGAAATCCTTGTTTATGTCTTAAACACCCCATTTCTTAGCAACGACTGTCTAAATTGGTGCAATGTATTGCTCTGTCAGCAAGGCTCTGCTCACCTCAGTGCAGTGTGTAGAGCTGTGATGTGCACTGTTGCAGTTACAGCTCTCAAGGCTACGGGAACCTTGTTTTGAACAATCATTGACCTCTCTCTTTCTCAAGTGCCATATCTTGTGACGTTGGCGACCATGAAATACCAGGCTTTCCTTTCCATTGCCGGTCTAAGAAGCTCAATCTTCTTCAACCTAGTCCAATATGCAATGCTCTGCAAAAACGTTATTCTTTGGCACCCTCGATCTCTCTTTCCTGCTATCTTTCCAGTTAGAAACCAACACAATCATTGACCATTGATTGAAAATTTGTTTACATTACAACTAGTATATTGATCGAGATTTTCATGTTTGTTACTCTCTTGCAGAAGACATCCTGTATGAAGTTGTCTACCACCCAGTCGGTGCTGAGTCTGAACAGGCCTCCATCTTGGTCAATCAACTGACCGCCATCCTCAGCGATCTGGAGTTTTTGACGGAGTACGAGGTCAAAGTTCGCGCGGGGAATAGCGAGCTTGAAGGGGAGTGGAGTGATTATGTAATTGTTGAAGCGTCAACAGGCTATCAAGGTATGTGATCGGGATGGGTATTTTGAATTTAGCTGACTGTTCACAATACATGTATGTACTGATCAAGTTTGTATGAAGATAATAAGAAAAGCCTGCTGTGTAGCATGTGATGTGCTTGAAAGGATAAGCCACAGAAACCAACAAAAGGGTACGCATTGCCATTGCCTAATGAACCCTAATCCTAATCCTAATTCTTATCCTAATCGTAATCCTAATTCTTATCCTAACCCTAATCCTAATTCTTATCCTAATCCTAATCCTAATTCTTATCCTAATCCTAACCCTAATTCTTATCCTAATCCTAATCCTAATTCTTATCCTAATCCTAATCCCAATTCTTATCCTAATCCTAGTCCTAATTCTTATCCTGATCCTAATCCTAATTCGTATCCTAATCCTAATCCCAATTCTAAACCTAATCCTAATTCTTATCCTAATCCTTATCCTAACATGTGTTACTTAATGACATTATTTAGCTCTGAATAAGAGGGATACATCAACATGATGGTGAATGGTACAATGTAACTACTGTAACTACATCACAGTAAAATGGTGAAATATGAATACTGATACAGTACTTCAGATAATATGTCACCATTGCATTCACCAAAATATGTTCTCATTGAAGTTTTTGTGTTATGTATGGTCATTTAAAGGTGATATTCATAGAAAATCCAAAAATATGAAGATATTAATCTACAGAAAGCTTATAAGCCATACAATGAGCTCCGATGACATTCAAACAATATATCACTTTCCAAAAAGCGAATTTAGGGTGAAAACAATCACCGTATTCTCTGGGACAAATTTGACCTACTGTCATCCGAAACGGCCTTTAGGTCTGACGTAAGAAATGGGAGGCGTTATTGTACATCACACATGCCAATCCGCAGCTTCTTTTCCGCCAGAAGCATCAGGCATTGTTAATGAAACTGATGGCAGTTGCTAGTGGATTAACAGGTGTGATACACAATCGTCATTGTGAAGCATATCCCGGCTGTGACGCACACACAACGCCACTTTCCCTTAGGCGATTTCGTAGGTCAGGAAGAGAGTCAATTTAGTGAAATTTGACTTTCACTAAACACATAACTGAACACTTTCATCGCATGCTAGCTGCATAAATTGCTTTAATAATTCATTCAATTATAAAATAAACTATATTTATTTGATTTTATTTTCTATGAATATCACCTTTAACTGATCTTTCAATTGTGCAGTTACTATTTTTTTTGCCCTTGACCAATCACAGCTCCTCAACTTCCCATCGAGAACTTCCGAGCAGTCGCTAACAGCTCCTCAACCATCTGGCTGACTTGGCAGGTATGGGCTCCCAAGTCTCATGTGTTTATATTTTGATATAAAAGATGCAGAGAAAGGCCTTATGACAGTAATATGTCATGATATGTATATATCACGACAGACAGACTTTGCTCCATTGGTAGCTTGAAATATCCTGCGCCTCTCTGCCGTCTATGACCTCATTTGCTCCTGAAAAATGTGTTCAATGTCTCTGACGACCATCCTATAGATATGGCATTGCTAACACCTCTATGATGATGTCTCTTTTTCAATTCAATTCCATTCAATTTTGGTCTATTGATAAAAGCATACTGAAATTTTAAAGTCCGGGTTCTTATGGCATTTAGTTTACAAACAAAATACAATCATTTACATACCTGTACATAAATCATATATGACATACATACAGATAACTACAAAACTTCATTGTGACAAACTAACAGACAAGTAAATAATTATAAGTTTGAATTTGATCAGCGAATATTCATAGATTAAGAGAAAGTGGGGAAACTTATTACATTTAGTTTGCAAATAAAATACAATCATTTAATGGGTTTATTTAAATCATTTCATTTAATCATTTAAATTATATAATGTACATGTAGATCAACTAAAATACTTTAGCCTTATTGTGACAGACTGGACTAACAGATTAAGTACAGATGATTATAAATGTCGAACTGTTTGTCGAATTATTGGCCTATCAGAATGCAGGGGGGCTGAGCCCTTTCACGCAGCACTGGGCTTGATTGTCTCTGTGCAAGTGATACAACAGAATACATAAGGCATAGGCATTGTGTTCTGGGCTTGATTGTTATATTCACATAGACCTATACAGATATGTTTCTAGTTTTCTGATATAAATCCCAGAAAATTATTCTTCTCCCTCAGCCTACGGATGACCTGACTTTTGAGGCGTACCTCATCTCCTTCCGGGTCGCGAACTCCTCGGACACCTCCCCCGACGTGGTGCTACCTGCCAGGGGTGCGGGGTCATACCTCATTGTGGGGTTGCAGGGGGGCGTGGCCTATGGGGTGCGGTTGGCCTATCAGAACGCAGGAGGGCTGAGCCCCTTCACCCAGGAGATACTGGTCACAACTCACTCAGGTAGGAGACTTCTTCAGTAAAAGTGTGGAAAAAAGAGTACAGTAAAACCTGACTATAGTGGCCACCCAAGGGAAACACAAATTGTGGCCTTTATAGACAGGTGGCTGCTATAGACAGGTTCTTTAACATATGATCTCTCTCCGGGGAATTATTTTAGTGGCCACTATAGACAGGTTGGCTGCTATAGACAGGTGGCCGCTATAGACAGGTGGCCGCTAAGACAGGTTTGAATGTAAATGCAGATGCTAAAGGTAAGGGATAGAAATGGGAGAGATGACACGACTCGTAATCATATCTGGAGGATGTGTTACCAAGCTGTTCTTAAGCTAAGAATGACTTTACGCACGACTGGTGACTCTTTCTTCTGCTACATCAGATTCTCAATGATTTTGATTCACATCAGCTAAAATCTGATCTGAATTCTTGTTGATAACGAGTATCTGAATGCAAAGTTTATGATTTGTCAATTTGGATTTGGATTGATGGAGATTAGCTCCCATTATGTGAAGACAGGAATGCGCACTGGGCGTGGTCCAATATGCTTTAAGAGCTCCAGGAGGACATTCAGGAATACCAATTTCAGGCCCTCTGAGGCACTTCCTAACCTGGGGACTTCGGGGCAAACTTAGGAGAAAACTTAGGAGGAATATTGGAATACCACCCACAACTTTTTATTTGAAGCTATATCACAGTGATAGTTTAAACTAATGAACATATCAATGATAAAAGTTGGAGAATGTCTTGAGATTATTCTTACTTTCATTTCTCTCTTTCTCTTTTTAATTTGTATCTGCTCTTCATTTATCTCCCTCTCTCATCTCTGTCCATTTTGTCTCTGTATAAATTGTGCTTGTTAAATGCCAAAATCTCTCATACTGCTCTATTCACCTGCTCATAACAGACAAGGATGATCCAAGCGGGGGTCAGTTGCAAGGAGCGATAATAGCTCTCATAGTTTTTGATATCATAGTAGCAGGTGTGCTGCTGGGCTCCGCTGCTGTGGGTCTATACTGGCGGAGTAGGAGGAGGGGGCACTACGGGGGATAACCTTGATAAATCTTTGCTGCCTTGCTTTATTTATTTTGTAGTATAGAAGCTTGAAGTTCTGTATTTTTGTTTGCCTGCATCTGTCAAAGTGTTATCTCATGTTTGATCTGTGTTCCTATCTATTGATCTTTTTATTTGTTTGTCCGTTTTGTCTCTCTTCTCTCTCCCTTTTCTTGACTCTCTCTCCCTGTTTTGTTGTTGTTGTTGTCACTCTGTCTCCTACTCTCTATCTCTCTCCTTTTTTTTTTTTATCACATTCTCTCTCTACTTGCATGTCTCACTCTCTCTCTTCTATTTTGCACATTCTCCCACCTCTCACCTGGCCAAACATTTTCCCTTTTCTTTCTCTTTTTTACTTGTTTATCTTTCTTTCCTTTTTTTGCTGTCACTCCATCTCTCACCGCTTCCTTTGTCACTTTCTTTCTGTAAGTATTTTTCATTCTCTCTTTCTCTCTCTCTCTCTCTCTCTATCTATCTATCTCTCTCTCTATCTCTCTCTCTCTCTCTCTCTCTCTTTCTCTGTCTCCTCCTTTCTCACACACTCTCTCCTCCTCCCTCAATCCCTCACAACATAATCCTGCCAACAACAACAACAACAGGTATCACAGAGACAGGGAGTAATACTGGAAGCTCCGTTGACGGCGGCATCATCGCCGCCATCGTCATCGGTATCGTCGCCGTGATCCTCATCCTAGCGTTCCTGGCTCTGTTTCTTCATTGGAAGAGGAAGAATGATGCATGGACAGGCCAGCCACAAAGCCCCTTCAATGCAGACTCAATGTGGATCAACAGACGGTAAGCCATTCACTTCTTGTTTTTCTCTTTATTTTTAACCCTTTGTGTGCCAGAAAAATCCTGCTCGATGGGACTTGTGTGTATTATTGGTGCAATAATCTATAAGTTGCTCGTGAAGGAACAAGAAAGGTAATAGCTTTGCTCTGGGTGAATAGAAGGTACGCTGGTCATTTATTTGTTTTCTGTGTGTTTTTAAGGTGTTTTGTATTTAAGAAACAACTTGATTTGCTTTTGTTCAACAGATGGTATGCTGTTTTTTCTTAGTCTTTTAATGTGTGCTCTTAAGGAGAGTATTACCTTGAACAAGTTGATTTCCATTTAACATCTCAAATGAAAAATATATTTTGTTATTTCTCCTGAAAAGGTTTGAGAAGTCTAGTCAGTTTGTGTAGTATACCTTTATCATATTACAGTCAAACCTGTCTTAGCGGCCACCTGTCAACAGCAGCCAACCTGTCTATAGTGGCCACTAAAATAATTCCCCTGGAGAGAGATCATGTGTTAAAGAACCTGTCTATAAAGGCCACCTGTCTATAAAGGCCACAACTTTTGTTTCCCTTGGGTGGCCACTGTAGACAGGTTTCACTGTATGTACAAAATCTCAGTCAAAGGACTTTGAGATTTTGACATGCGATGATTAGGGTATACTACTGATCCTAGGAGAGTTTCATTTCTTTCTTTTTAAAAGTCTACAGTACTTTACAGTCTTGTGTATTGATCTTGTATGTTTGCATTGCCAAGTTTGTGTTGCCAAATTTACTTTTACAAAGATGATTTTGCATTGAAATGCCCTTGTCATTGTGCATATCCTCTGCCCAGCTTATCACTAGTCGAGTCGTAAATTCTGCAAGGGCTAGGTCAGATTTAGTGCCGATTTTGTGTTTTATATCACAATCTTTAAACATTTTTTTTTATTATCTTCTTTTATGAAAACCAAGGAATTCATAAATGATTTTGTTAACTGTTCAAATGCTTGATGTGATTGCATTGCTAAGATATTATTTTTGTACATCTTGTACGATTGCTGGTGAAATCACCATTGTATGATATCATACACAGACTGCAAACTGCCATTGCTCAAAGATTTGAATGTTATATGGAGGGACAATAGATGATATAATCTCTCTGTTGCTGTTCCTATAGACCTTATTACTGCAAAGAGGAACAACAAAACAAACATTTTATCAAACTTCTATTGCCTTCAAACTGGGGCCATATTGCATATATACCTTTGACACAATTATTGTCATTGATAGTACATGCCTCACCAACAAGTATTAGTACAATGATATCCATAAATATTCTTAGTTAACATATTGTTGATCCTAAATGTTGTAATAGTTTCTTAATTGTCTGCAGATCTTTCCAGTCTCTCTCCTTCATGTGTCACTCTTAAACTGATGATCATATTCTAAGTTACCTAAATGTTGTCATGGTTTCTTGATTTTCTTCAGATCTTTCCAGTCTCCCTTCTGTGCGTGTCACTCTTAAACTGATATTCCTAAATATTCTAAGTTACCTAAATGTTGCCATGGTTTCTTGATTGTCTCCAGATCTTTCCAGTCTCTCTTCTGTGTGGGTCACTCTTAAACTGCACCCTGGGTAATCTGATGGCTGATGTAATTCTCTACTCTCCTTGTTCTTCTTCCTGCATGATGCATGCTTACCACATCATTTTGCTCTCCACTTTTTCTCCTTCTTTTGCCCCATTGGTCATTTTTGCTTTATTCCAACTAACTTGATTTCAAAATTTGTAAGCTGTATCTTCCTCTTTCTGAATGTTATATTCTATATTCTTTCATGCCAATGCCTTTACACTTTCACCCCATTCTTCTTTCCTAAAATGTCAATTTTCATTTAAACTACAATGTTTCTTTTCATTTCACCTGTCTCTATCTAATGTTACATTTTATGCTTCTATGCTAGATCTCCACTTTCTTTGTATTTCCCTCTCTCTCTCACTTTTCTCAAAATCACTTCATTTGTGAATTAACACCTACTATTTTAATATTCTGGCCATGACTTATTGAAATCCCCCTACCTTCACACAATTGCTTGAAAATGATTCCCCATTGCTTCCATTCCATGCTTGCCCAAATTCCTGAATGGCATCCCCCCCCCCCCCCCCTATGTTCCCACGGTCCTCCATAAAACCCTGTACTCACACCAGATTTTCGTATGGTGATTCCATTTCTGTTGCTTCGACTGGCGACGACAGCGGTGGCTCACAGAAAGGCGTTTACGATCTCTCCGTCGTCAACGAAAACTTTTCTCCCAATGAGACGGGACTGTCATCGGATTCCGCTTACGATCTCGGAGGTGGAAGAGCAGGGGGACGAGGAGGAAGTGGAAGAGATTCGACAGAGGTGTCGCCACGCTCTGACACTCTTTCAGACGGAGAAGAAAAGAAGAAGAAGAAAAGGAAGTGGCGAGGACTCTCGGACGTCATATACAAAAAGTAATACAAATATGATCTTTGTAAACATGGTGATGTTGGTAATATTAAAAGGATAGTTCATCCTCAAGATAAATTGGTTTCAATAAAGGCAGAACTATGAAAGAAACATTGATGAACGTTTGACAAAAATCCGTGAAAGGATAAAAGAGTTATGATCTGTTAATTTTTTTTTATTTTGTGACGTCACATGTGAGGTGCTCTCCCTTATGTTGTGTGCTGTTTTATATCAAAAAAATAATCTTTTGATTGTAAATGAGACTATTGACAATAATAGCAGTCGTAATAAGATCATTTATCTTCTTTCCACCCCCAGCCCAGACAATCCTGGAGTGGTGTTGGTTAGTAAGGCAATCATTGGAGACACCTACCCCCCACCGGTCCAGGTGAACAAAGATGAAGTCCTACCAGATGGTAAGAGCGCAGCTTCAATTTCCCACATCTATCTCTTTGACTGCCATATTGTGTGATCGCAGCATAAAGTTCTTTTGGTTTCTAACAGGTTCCATCATCTTATCGAGTGTTGTAGCCAATTTGTCTACCCCCATCTCACCTCCTAGTGCAACATTGAACCTTCCTTTTAACCTGTTGCTCACGTTCAGAGTTTGACCAGCTTCATATAGCCTAGAGACCAGAGACCGCAATACGCAATAGCGCACATCACAACTTTTCGCGCCCCACAGTGATGCATTGATGAAAATGGCCATTGCAATACAATAGATGAATGTAGGCAATAGTTGTTACATTTCAAACATAAGCAGGGATTATTTTTCTTGTTTCTTGGAAAAGTCTGTGTGAGATTTCATACACATTATAATCATTACAGTATACTGGTGATTTCTGCTGAGTTTCATGACTTTTTACAAGTGGGCTTCCCTGTCTTTATAGTAACCTGTAGATAAATGTTTTCCTTTGCTGACTGCTTGGCTGCAGATGAGGCTGATACCACCATCCCTAGCCCCCTGAGCATGCCCATCGACCCCCCAGACACGCCCATCAGCTCACCCCTCCCTCAAGCCCAGGAGAACGAGTACGTCGAGATCGGCAATGAGTCCATGCTGGCGGTCAATGGTGCCAGCCCACAAGGCTTAGAGTTCCCCGTCTTCCCCAACGCGGAGGACAGCCCTAAACTCTCACCGGATTTCGGCCTGGATCCACGACTCATGAGGAAGATGGAGCGGAGGGCGGAGCGGGACCAGGAGAAAAGGAACAGGAGAAGGGAGAAGGAGGAGGAGAAGGAGCGGAAGAGGGAGGAGAAGGAGACGGAGAGGATGTTTAGAGGGAGGAAGATGTCGGCCGGTCTTCCCAAGATTTTTAAGAGGAAGAAGTCGGATGAGATCCCGTACCCTGAGCTGAACTTTGCTGTTAGTAACGATAGACAGGTGGAGAATGCTGGTATGTTTTGAGCCTCTGCCTTCTTGCGAAGTGTAGGGATCGAGAACAGAGGTCTTTAACTAATACTGTACCAAATAGAGAGATTCTTGGAGGGAGGAAATGGTTAAAAGTCTGTCTAACTAACACACAGGTGGAGAATACGGGCATGTTTTGATCCTCTATGAACTGTGTTCTTGTGATGTAGAGGGATTGAAGACAGAGGTCTCAAACTACTGTTTTCCCCACATATTTAGAAGGCCCAATTTTTCGCGAATCGGGACAGACCAAGAATTTTGCGAGTGGTTGAATTCGTAAACGTGGAGTACTAGCACTAGTAGTACATGTGCGCGTACACGTCGTATTCATAATTTTGTTAAATTCATGAATAGCACCTGACGAAATATATGGCGTATATTGTTCGGGCCGAACATTTTGAGGATTTAATCATTAATCATTAATTACTCCATATGTGGATCATTTGAGGGCAAATAACTTTCAGCAAGCTTCTAAAATAGACAATACATGAATTTAAGACCATTGGCAAGAAGATTACTAACAATTACATTTTGAAGGTTTTTTTGCCTTCCCAGTACAGTATATGCCCTTTAAATTGATAGATTGGATAGATACTGCCTTGTTGTGAAGTGGAGGAAAGAGAAACAAAGGTGTCTTGTAGATCGAGGAGTTTGTTTGAAAGTCCTACACATTATTTGTGAAGTAGACACAGAGAAAGAAGAGGGAGTTGAGGGCATGTTTGGGGCCTAATATTTGTCTCCTTGCAAAGCACACAAATCTGGAACAAAAAAGTGGTATTTTAGAGTGAGGAATTGATTGACACTCCTACATCTCAGAACAGCTGACAGGTTTATACCTTTTATCAGCTTGAAACTATCAATGCCTTGAGCTGCATTCAATATCTATGAATCGTTTGGAATTAGAATAAGTGAGGTCATGTTTATGATTTAAATGGGCTTGTATTATAAAACCTCTAGCTAGGGTGTTGAGAGAGTCCAACTGTCCAAAACACCTCAATATTATATATTTTTCAGTGTATATGAATAATGTATTTAGAGGCTTACTGGAAACTTTCGTACCAGCATGCATCAGTAATAATAGCAACATTATCATGATTATGGTATATGAACGGAGCTTATTAGAAAAATCTATGCAGTGTGTTTATAGATATATGATTGATATGGTTAGTATCATTCAAGTCAGAATCTTGGCATAATCTATGCATTTCTGGATTGTGGCAGGGATATAGTTCTCATATTACCTAGAAATAAGACTACATTTGGCTGCTTAAAATTGTAAAGTGTTATAACTGGTATCATAGAAATGTAACACTCTACAGCAGTACAGCTGTGTATAGCTAGTATCAATGCATGTTTAGAAATTGGCTCAAAATATGTTGTCAGATTTGTATCAAAGTCATAATCATGTGATATCTCTAAATGCAGTGAAGAGATTTCTATTCTATCACCTTGAAGTTCTACATAATTGTAACTCGTGTAGAATTACATGTAAAATAATGTATTTAGGAGACCAAAAATGTTTTTGGATACATATGACATTCATTATTATGTTATGCCTCTTTTCTATCACCTTGAAAACAAAACTATATTTTCTCTGAGTATAGAAGTAGATATAAAAACATAATATACTTATGAGCTCAAAATGTTTTTGGCTACATATGACGGTCATTATTATGGAATATTCCTCTTGTATCACCTTGAAACAAAACTTTCTTATCTTACTAGTATAGAGAAATATGTAAAATAATGAATTTATCAGTAAGAGTTCAAAATGTTTTCATGTGCATATGACTGATAGATATGTGATTAACTATGCATCCCTGAATGGGGGAAGAGTGGACTCCAATATCACCTTGAAAAAAACCCTGCTGCTTGCAAATTTGTATGAATAGTAGAGAAATAGTGAATCATTGGTTGTATTTTTGTGTTCATGTATCATATTTTAGTAAAAATTTCTGTATCAAGATCTAAATGGTGCTCTTGTATCTAGGTATTCATCAGGTAATGATGAATTCCTTCATTTAGTGTAGATAAACACCTTGAAACCGATGTGTGCTGTTTAGTATCAATTTATATACATGTATTTTCCATATCTATCTTCTTGTGTCGTGAGATAAGATGTATATAAGTAGATTGGAGGAAGAAATGGCTTTTAACTGAGAGGTCACAACTGAAATAAAAAAAATTGAGTAAATATGAGCATGTGGTTCAAATTTGGAAGAACAAATGTATTTGTCATTGTCGACATTTCACAATACTGTATATCACTATGATACTTCTATAACTTTAGATCTGGTGTTTATCTCTATTTTGCAGTCCTAATATATGTCTCATGTTGCTCAAATACATTATTCCATAAAAAAAAAGCTGTTCGAGAGCTTCCGTCATCATGTACATACTTACAGTTTTTGAGGAATTGAATTGATCGTTTCATTTCAAATTGACTTTTCATCAGATTATCTTTGCTTGTAGGCTTCTACCGGCAGACACTTTTATTCTACCAAAGCAACTCAATCAGATAAATGCTGTACCTAAGGATATATCTTGTCCTTGTTAAAAGATAAACACGTATAGGTAAAGGGAAGATATTGTTAACTCAAACCACCATTTGAAAAAAGTAGCCGAGTCAGAGGCAAACTCAGAAGTTGTATGTTTTTCATACATTTCTTGAAGTCTATGTGATTGATTAAGTTTTATTTTTCCCAAACTGGATAATGATATATGTTGTTCTTGGTTCATGCAATGTTTTACAGAACTGTATATCCCCAAAACGGTTGTGCAACATTTAAAAGGTACAAAGCAAGAATAATTACTTGTTGCATTTTTCCAGACATTTTTTTATTTGTTTTCATTGCTTGATTTTCTCATTGAACAATACATGACTGTTTTTCATAAGTAGATTAATAAGTTAAGTAACAGTAAACATGAAGACAATTGCATCTGATGAGTTTTTAACTTAATAAAAGGAACGCCTCTCCCCCCTATAGATATTGGTCATCGGCCCTGTCTTATAAAAGTTACAATTAAATGCAACTTGATTTGTGATTAATATCAATTCTAACAATATAATTAGAGATACAGAATAGGACTTGTGGTTGATTTATATCAAATGTACATCGTTAAAAGATCGGGGCCCTAGCTGGTTTTTCAGATCAATATCTTTAAAGTGTTTGTGTGCCTTTTAATCAAGAATGAACTGTGTGTGTCTCATAGGTAGACAATATCAGAATACCTTCTTGTCTCTTATTTTCTTTAAATGTGGATTTTTTTGTGTTCAAGTTTAAAGTGTTTACATGTATATGTACTGTGTCGGAAACGTAAATACCGGTACTTTTTATACCCAACTGTATTCTTTGTGCTGTGACGGTACTTTGTTACATGTTTGAAGAAACATTTATAAATAACGATGAAAAACAAACTCCTTGCTCGTGTCCTGTTCTAAATGATACAGTGAGATAACTCCAGTATTCATGATGTTTGTTTGTGGATGGGTTAATGTGTTCACGTGTGTGTGTGCGTGTGTTTATATTATGTTCATTGATTTGTAATTGTATATTATGAAGTGAAATTGTTTATTTCATTATATGAATGAAATCAAGTAAAGAATATAGAAAAAAGGTGTATGTGTGTGTGTGCATTTACAGTCAAACCTGAAGAAATGTATGTAAATTACGATAAACAAACTCCTCTCTCGACGTGTCTTGTTCTGAGATAACTCCAGTATATGTGGTGTTTTCGTGGTTAGTGTGTGCATGTGTTAGTATATGTGTATTGAAACCTGCATAGAAAGACCACTCGAGATAAACAGGAAAATTGTCTTCATGAGCAGGTGATCTTTATGTACAGGTTACTCCAAAGGGGTAGTCCACCTGGTTTATAGCCATTTGGTCCAATCCCGTTGGTCCACTCACCATTTCATCTACAAAGAATCCCTTCAAATACCGTTTTAGTTTAAAATGCTGGATTAACTTATCAACAACATTAATCTACACCATTACCTCAACCGTTAATCCTAAGTCAGACCCCATACCCTAACACATACATACCAGCATGTGATGGTAGACGAAATGGTGAGTGGACCAACTGGGATAGGACCAAATGGCAAATCACCGTCCGCCCTCTGGAGTTGGTTCCAATAAAAACAGAAATATGGAAGAAACACAATAGTGAAGGTTTGATGAAAATCCGTCAAAGGATAAGAAAGTTATGATCTTTTGAAATTTCGATTTTTTTTTGTCACGTGCGAGATGCTCTCCCATATGTTGTGTGCTGTATGATTCCATAAATTGCGTTTTCTATTTTCATGAAGGCTTTTTTTATATAAAGGTTTGTGTACGTGTTTCATGCACAGCTAGGTAACATGATGCAAAATTTACATTAAAAAAACGTATACAAGTATATCATAGGGGAGAGCACCTCGCACGCGACATCACAAAATAAAACTTTAAAAGATCATTACTTTATCCTTTGACGGATTTTCATAAAACGTTCACTTATATGTTTCTCTTATGCTTCTGCCTTTATTGAATCCAACGTCATTTCAGCGTGGACTATCCCTTAATATACAGGTGCCGATGTTAGACACAATATCTCCAAACCACTAAAAACAAAAATATTGGCACTTATACATATGCCTCCGGAGCGTAAGCATTATTGTGTATCATGTTTTCAGAATTGGCACAGCTAGGTACGTGACAGACAAACCAAACGTGATACGGGCTCTACATAGCTAGCTCGCAGATACTGCGCCCTCTGGCACTGAATGTCAAAAAACTGCTTTTGAATAGTCGATGTTTAAGTCGCATAATGGAAAAACAAGTACATGTACCATTGAAGTACGTATTTTTGTGCTGGAATTGAGACACTATATTGTACTTTCTAGTGCAGGATATAGAGACAATTAAGTTCATATATTTTAAACATATCACCCCTTTTACCCATGGCCATGCAGTTCAGTTCAGGCAAATCCCCCTATATCCCTCCCTCCCTCGGCCCCCACTTCCCATCCCACCTCCCACACCACACACCCACCCCCATTTTTTTTTAATGTATTAATTCATTATGATTATTTTGCCTACAATAGGCTCTAGCTGAATCTGTATAAGCATGTGGTATGGTCCATGGTATAAGGATATCTGCCTATATGTGCCTACTAATATACTATTGAAGAAATTATGCACAACTGCATGACATGAAGATACATTTAAGACGAGATATTAACCACGCGTGCGCTCGACGCATTATCAAATCATGTCGACTCTGGCCTATCATGATAGAACCACTCGATAATTCATATCGTGCAATTAAGTCTCGTTTGTTTACTATGCCTCGCTAGCGCGACAGACACTGTACGACCTTCAGGCCAGCTGAATGTCACAGAAGATAGTCTACCGTTTTAAGACATGTATCTTAGAGTACAACTAAGATAGGCCTTTTCATGAATCCAGCCAAAACAATCAGTATTTTTGTTTAAAGTATATTGATAGCTGTTGATACTATTCGTTTAAAATATTTGTGATACATGCACATTTTGAATATTAATATGGCAACATAACTTCAAAAAAAAATATATATATATATATATTGATCTAAATATTCGCTTTACCTGAATTTAGACTAAACCTGAGCCAAAAGGCGTTTGAGAGGTGTGTCTTTTTATTTGCGTAGCTTGCGAGCCAGCCGATTCGATCGAGTGCATGCAGTGATCGTGAATGCTGTACAAGTATACCAGGGCAGTCGCTCACACACACTCATTCAGAAGAATACGGATTGCATATCTCAAACAATCAACTAAAATGGCACGAAACCTTTCTGATATTGGACCTCTCGTTGGTGCTGTTGATCAGGGAACGAGCAGCACCCGATTCTTGGTGAGAAAAATGAAATATGTTCTTAATATCGTTCACTTGCCTCGATTAATGGTTTCTCGTTTGTATTCAGCCGCGGCGAAGTTTGACGCCGTGCGGTAGATGCGTGTAATCCTACCCTAAACTCTCGGGTGGTCTAACTTGCCAGTGACCGTAAGATTTGCAGAGCTCTTGCTGCTGCAACATTGCACGATCACTGTGAATTGAACATGTGTGTTTGTGTGTAATGTTACATTTAAATACAACAACTAAGTACACACTATGTATTATGCCGAGTTGAGCAGTATCATGGTTTCAAAATGAGATGTTCTTATCGACAGTTTGTGATAAGGATGTTGATTATAGGCTCTTCTAAGTATTTAATGCCTCCTTATTCCTGACATGTGTTATGTTTCCCAGACTGAGACACGACGCGTCAGGACTAGTCAATTTTCATGTGCATGATAAATGCCATTCTTAAGAGATAGGGATCTTGTAGATGAATTTCAACTAGTATAATATTTGGTTATAAGTTTGAATAAATCATCCATGGAGTTCTGATGCCTCCCTTTCTTTTCTCTTCCACTCCCTGGTGGGCTCAATATCCCCTGTAGAGGGTGACTCGTATGACCGTTACCACAAACAAATAACCCCCTTTGGCAGTAAATTTCAAGGACATTTTGTGAATTCTAACCCCCTTTTTTACGTCAAAACAAGGACAAAATCATACTTTTTAATGCCCCTATTTCTAAGATTGTAAGGACACTTTCGCAAATTTACCCCTATTTTACCATATTTCAAGGACAAGGCATTTATACCCTTTTTTTATTAGTTGATATACGTTAGTACAGTACGGGTGCTCTGCACACGTTCTGTTGATTTGCAATGTGGAGGACTTTTTCTTTGGGCACGAACCGGGGGTAAGATTGATAAAAGCAGGCGCGGGGTGCGCTCTTCTGAATCGCGACTGGGCTCCGAGAATTTTTCTTCCCGGTTAAGTTTTCATTTTTCCCTTCTCATGACCCCTATTTATCAATTTTGAGGACACCTGTGCCCTCCTATTTTCTACATTTCAAGGATCATTTTTGAAATTGACCCCTTTTTCCACGATTTTGGTAACGATCATGCGGTCCCTGATTCACATTGAGTGATCGAGCCGGGTTCCACCCTCCCTTCTAATCTCACTTGTTTACCTTTCCTTGTCCTCTCCTTTGTCATTGATCATCCTTTTCTTTCCTTTCTTTTCTTTCCTCCCATCTCTGTCAGAATTCTGCCTACATCTTGTAGTTATTGGAACAGGTCTTTGATTGTACATTTTATATTATGTAGGTCTGATATTTGCTGTTACCTGTAGAGAGATCACGAAACACAGACGTTTTGTTCATTGTCAAAATGTTACAATTAAGTTGATGTAGATCTTTAACTCTTTATGCACCATTGAGGCATTTTTGCACTGGTAATACACATTGTTCCCATAGGGCAGTATGGGGTCTGGCAGAGAAGAAGTTAAAATGTTTTAAAAATTGCTTTTGAGTGTATTAATTGAATGGTTGAATGAATATTTTTTTTCCTTTCAGGTTTTCTCCTCCAAGACCTCAGAGCTGATTGCTCATCACCAAGTTGAGCTCACACAGTCTTTCCCCAATGAAGGGTAAGTTCAGTCTTAACATTTAATGTAATGTATACAAATCCAGTAGAGAAGTATTTTATCTGTCAAATGAAGAGTCACCAGTACATAGATGTTAATTTTGGCCCATACTCCATACATTATGAATAATGGTTGGAGGTGATATTTTTTCTCACAGCTCATGAAAGATCCACCAAATGTGTGAGAAAGACTGTGAAGGGAATACAAAATGAGTGCAAATGAGAAAGAGAATGAGTGGGATTGAGAGAGAGAGAGAGAGAGAGAGAGAGAGAGAGAGAGAGAGAGAGAGAGGAGAGAAAGAAAGAAAGAAAGAAGGAAAGAAAGGGCAAAAAAGACAGCAAAAGAAATAGCAAAATAGAAAGTAAGAATAAGAGATATGAGAAGGAAGAAAGTGAGAGAGCAGGGGAGGGGGTTGGGGAGGGAAATACATACGTAGAAAAAGCTAGTGAAACAGAGGAGTGCATGGCATTATCCATGATGGAATGCTCTGCACAATAGGGGAAATCTTGTGAGCTAATTAACAATTTCATACTTAAATTCATTTTTTATTGTACTTGTGTATTTTACTTGATAAGTGCTGCATGAAGAGCTCATGAGAGTCATGGCAGATGCACTGACATGGATTTCTACATCACAAATTTATAATGTAATCTCTTTGTGTGAATGTGGACCCATGTAATAAGGCCTTCATGGCCTTCCTTTTGGTCCGTGGCTCTTTTTTTTTATACAAGAAAACATATTTATGTTCACATAAATTTAGTTCATAATTTGTAGTTCAATTTGTTTTTCACTATACATGAGCAGAAAGTGCTGAATGAATTTTAATTTTAATTGAATTTGATTCAGAATATAAAATTTACAGAAAATATGCTTTTAACCATTTAAATGGGCATGGTAACATCTCAGATGACTGCAATATCTGCACTCAATGAACTTAATGCCACAGCATTTTGGCAAACAGTGCATACTATATAGAGCAGGGTATTCACGACCTCATGTCCATTTCGCAGCTGACTCCTAGAGTCCTGCTGAGCCTACAATTTGAGGCATGGAAAGTATGGAGAAAGTTTCTAGCTGTAAATAAAGGTTTCCACAAACCCCTCAGAAGCAGTAAATGTGTTGAGCTGGAATCCCTGTGGAGAGACGGCAAATTATAACTGATCCATCCCCTTGAGGACAGAATGTTTTAAGTGCTGAAAGAAAATGACTAAACATTATAAATGAATTGAAGGTTTTGGGGTAAAGCTAAAAAAAAAAGTTTTTTTAATATCACTCATTAGGCTCTGTGATCTATAACATTAACTTGTAACTTTCTGTATCAGCACGATTGTACAAGGATGATCGAGTGCATTGTTGTGAAGGGAGTTTATTTGTTCCTTTTGATTTCTCTTCTGTTAGTTGCTCTTTAGCAGGGCTCTACAAAAAAAATTTTTACCGCTTGCCCTGTCGGGCAAGCGGTAAAAATATTTGCTTGCCCTGGAGGAAAAACTGCTTGCCCGTTTTTTTTTTTATTATAACCTTTGTTTTTCACTAATTTTTCTGCAGAAGCGGCATACCTTATCCTGCCGAATTATAACATACTTTACAGGACAACTGAACATAACAATAGGTATTTACACAGAGTTTGACAAGTTACTAGTGTTTGTTTTTAATCATCCGAGTCCATCATGTTTAGCACTGACTCTCCTTACTATAGTACTCTTGCTTTCACTCGAAATGAAGCACACATAGGCCTGACCTCCCTTAATAATTGGGCATGTTGGGAGCAGAATCTGCTCACTACATGTAGGCAGGTATAGGACACTTTCACAAGACTAGAGGAATTTAAAAAACACATATTGATAACACTGACTACACCACATTGCATTGTAATTTGTAGGTGGCAAAGCTTGTCATAATACATGTAACTCATAAGCACGCTGACAGGATTATAAACAGTCACATTTCAAAAGTAAAATGTCTAACCCTAGACAACTTCTTTGCCGTTGAATCGTCCAAAAAAGTGATTTCTAGGTCTGCATTAGCGTCCGTTTAGACCCTATAGCCCCGGGACGGCTAGGCGGCTAGCTACCTGTGACTAACCGCATATAGCCGAAGGTTGTCGTGGATACACTTAGTTATGAACTAGCGCCATGATCTCCCAGTTTCGAGCTTATTAATACAGAAAACCTTAGAGTAATCAGCCCGATATTTCTGGGTAGGGTTCTTGGTAGATGTGCTCATTTTGCCGTTTCAAGTGTACTGGTAGCGATCAAAATCATGGGCAAATCAATTAAATCATTGCTGCTCCACGGCAGGTATATGTGCAGAACTCATACAACAATCACTTACACACGTGGAAAATAACCACTTGCCCGGACGGGCAAGTGTCTTTGAGAAATGCTTGCCCGGGCGTCATTTTCACTTGCCCCGGGCAATCGGGCAAGTGGGTTTGTAGAGCCCTGCTTTAGTTTAATTCAGTTTGTTTTAGCAGTTCTGTTTGGAATTCAGTTCAGTTTGTATTCAGTTCCATTTCGGTAGGTTCTTATTTTCATTTTCTTTTCTTGTGTATTCATTTTCTTTTCATCCCCTACTTATGTAGCAAATTACATGATAGCTAAATGTGCTTTGCAATACACATTACTTTGTCTATACTATGTTGATGTGGAAAAGCACCCATAAGCACAGACATGCATTCTTGGACTATGACTATAGATGTAGATGTGTTGCTAGCGTGCCTGAGTGTTTTGGACATTTTTGTGCTAGACACCGCCAAGAACTGAACCGATGCTAAGTTTAATCCTATTGGGACATTTAAAGTGCCAAGTCCTGTGCATATGTTACAACAAGAACAACAACAAAACAATGATCTACATGTAGGAGGAAAGTGATCAATGGAGAAAAAGTAAGGCCAATAAGATTTGATAAAATAAAAAAGGTGTCATTGTATGTAAACATGATTAAAAACGGAAATGTATGACATGGTCATTATTGACAAAGCTTACTCAAAGTATACCTGCACTAGATAACAATAAAAGGACAGATGGAATGGGATAAAAAGACCTTCATACATGTAAGTGAAGAAAGAAAGTATTAGGTGCATAGAACCCAATGCCTACATTTCTAGATTCTGTTTCAAGTAATGTACAGGTAGCACATTGTACCTGTACTCGTGTACAGTACATTAACGTACTGAAAACATTAACAGGAGAATGTATGTATGGTACATGCTCACTAAACAGAGACATACTATACAGTGTGTGCTCTAACAGACAGCGCCAGGGGCCAGTGTCGGTTTTAATCTGATTAGGAGGTTTTTGAGGAGCCAGGCGTGTGCTGAGAGAAATTACTGCCTCTTCCTGTGGGTCAGCGGTGTGAATACATTGTAGTTAGTCAGAACAACAACACTTGTCATCATTTGTCATAGGGCTGACTGATGCTTTTTAGCTGCAGTTTTTTTTTTCTCCTGGATGGCAATCAAAATGAACCTGGGGTTTTACCAAGCTGTTTGTAAGCTACAAATGACTTAACAAACGATTGGTGATCCCTTCTTGTGCTATATCACACTCTCAATGATTTTGATTCCCATCAGCCTAAGTTCAAATCCAATGTTTATAAATGAAAATTCTTGTTGTTAACGAGTGTCTGAATACAAAGCTTATGATTTGTCAAATTTCATTAGGATTGTTGGAAATTAATTCCCAATATGTTAAAACAGAAACAAAGTGTAGTATTTAGCACAAGAAGGGATCACCGGTCGTTCGTAAAGTTGTTTGTAGCCTACGAACAGCTTGGTGAAACACCTCCTGGTCTAAATTTGAAACAGCCTAGCTGGCATGTGCTGCATGCTCACTAACATGTCAAAATGTCTTTTGATTAAGGAAAAAATACACAGGGGCTCGGGGCAATTTCTCCCCCAAAATGCTAAAAAAAGCCCTAAAAAATGTTAAAAGAAACCCCAGAATTCCCTTCTAGACACAATGTAAAATTGTAACCAAATCGACCAATGTGCTCAAAAAGTAGCCCCGAAAATTTCAAATTAAATTTTTCCCTGCTCTTGATTCTCATTGGTAGTCAAATATTTTAGTTTTCAGACAAGTTTTACTCTTTGCCTGAAAAATCAAGATTACTCGTCAGTCATTATGAGTGTAGCCTACATACATGTAGTAAATTGCCCTGATGTAAAACAGAATCTGAACAAAACTGTTGATAATAACATGCTGCATGTCTCTCTCAACTCTCAGATGGGTGGAGGAAGACCCTAAGGAGATCCTATCAACGGTCAAGGAATGCATCGACCAGACGGTCAAGAAGCTGAAGGACCTTGGAGTGGACGCAGCCAATATCAAGTCTATCGGCATCACCAACCAGAGAGAAACTACTGTGCTCTGGGACAAGACTACGGGGGAGCCCTTGCACCCTGCTGTTGGTAAGTCATCATCAATTTAGTGTCTTGTCTTTCATTCAGCTTTCATTACCAGGATGCAGCTTTACCACAATAAAAGTCATGATGCATCAATAAGACAAAAAATTAATTGTATACAAGCACAAAGTAGATGTGACAAATTTCCATCTTGTCCTGTGTTTTTTGTTCTTCTTCATTCATTCTGTTTATTTTATTTTTTTTTTATTTTTATTCAGCATGTTGTGAATGCAACTTCAAAATCATAATGAGAAATGTAATCAAGATGTGTTCATCTACTGGCTTGGGAAGCCTCATCATTTGTTTCTTATTTCTTTGCTTTCTTTCCTTCATCTTAGTTTCCTTATCTTGTCAATCCTTGTTTGCTCTTTCAACCTCTCTTGTCCCATTTTCCCTGATATAAATATTTCCCACTTTGTACCATCTGTCTTTCCTCCTTTCTCCTCCTTCTTTTTTTATTTTTTCTGCTTCTTACATCCTTCTTTTCTGCCTTTATTTTTTTTTTTGCTGTTCTCTTTGTCCTTGTACTTCGTTCTCTTTATCTTTCCCTTTCCTTCTCCATTTTGTTAATTTTCATTTTCTCATCCTTCCTTTAGATTTTTGTCCTCTTACTTTCCCTTCTCCTTCTCATTCTGTTCCTTCTTTTCTTCTTCTTCCTTCCTCCTCATCATTCTCCTCCTCATCCTTCTTCTTTCCCTCCCTCTTCTTCCTTTCTCATTCTTGTCCTGCCTTTTCCCTGTACCTGTACATTAAACATTGCTGCAGAAGAGAATGAAAAGGAAACAAAATTACTTTTTAAATGTTGTGATTTAAAACAGCACACATACCAGTTATAGTAAAGTGTAATTTTGTTCAATGTTTCCAAGTGGAAAAACTATTTTTGTTTCATAGCAGTTGGGAAAAAACAAGTATGTGTAATAGGATATGAATCACAGTGCTGGCTTAGCTACATGCTGTAACCTTCCAGACTTTCACAATTTCAGATTGTGCCTGTGAAAATGACTTTGTCAGAACACTATTAGGGGAATACATGCCCGTCTACATACTGTGTCTTTCCACTGCAGAAGGAAGACCTCTTTATCACCATTACATTTTCTTCTATCTTGTGTTGGTGTCATTCATATAACCAACTTTAATGCCTGTAGTAAACTCTAATAGGTTTGAGATGCACGAGAAAATCAGGAAAATCAGACTAAGGAAAGTGGAAAGAAATTTAGTCTGGAAGGCACTGTTCGGTGCTGGCCTCTAGTTTGATATGCGCTGTATATATGACTGAGGTTTACATACACTCCAGCTTAAAGGAATTGGCATAGGGAAAGGGAAAGGGAAGAAAGGGAAGGAGCCACAGTTTTAAACCGTAGTATATTTTATCCAGTTCAGCATGAAACACGATGCTTTAGCCTATTAAAAAGCATTGTGTTTTCCTGCTGACCTGGACAAAATATACCGCACGGTTTAAAACTGATGCTCCTTCCCTTTCTTCCCTTTGAGCTGTAGTGTTGACAAAAGGAAGCAAGTGACAAACCACTCAAATTTGAGTTATTGATGTGTTAAAGTTGATATAAGAGGAAAAAAAATATCCATGAATTTTATATCTAATGAAAGCATATGCTATTTATAATCTGTTTATCAACATATGATATCACAAAAATCGTCTAGCCTCTTGATATCCTCAACTAAAGTACCACAAAAATGGCCTCTCTTCCGGGCCTGAAAACCAGCCACGAAATACGACTCAGTCTATGTGACGTAACGTCATGGATATCCTCTCATCACGGCCCCGGGTGTCCCACAGAAAATCATATACAGAGCTCCAGAGAAATATTAGCTTTTATTTTCAAAGGGTGAAAACTCATGTAATTAATAGTTGTGTGTATATTTCTTTACCTGTGATATATTAATGATGTCATAAATAATAATCAACAGGCTTAACAGGTAGAAAAAGTTGCGTTATCAATGTTATATTTCACATTTTCATCACTTTTTTTTTGTGTGTGCGTGTGTTAAAATATACGAACGTGTGTGTGTGCCTTTTCCGTATGCAGACCGTGAAAGTAGATCCGATCATTTTTTTCCCCCAACACGTCTCCCGAATCCGAATAAGTCGAGATTTTTTTCTTTAGAAACTGTCTCTTTTCACACACAAAAAATGTTGAGCCCGCTAATTCAAACCAAATCCGAGTTGGAAATTAATATATCTAGCTAAGATATGTACATTTTTGGGGTGATTCGTGTTTAATCGGGTCGAGATCACATTTTCCCCCCACCGTCTCCCATTACGAAGGGTAAATTCGTACGAAGTCCCATATGCATGTTTTCATGTTATGTGCAGTGAGTTGTTTCGTGCGTTGTATACGTGAAATTTGAATGGTGCGATCAGCGTGAAAGCGATGGACAGATCACAGATGAAGAGATAAATATTGAGTGTGTGAGAGAAATGGATAGGGAGGGAGAAAAGGAGAGATGAGGAACAGAGTAGAGACATTATTTAAGAATTCTAGAACACACATCTAGGCCAAAATGAGTCTTTGTGTACTCCCCTTTCTCACTTTCTCTTTTGACATTTCTGGATCTCTCATACTCTATATGTTATTCTCAATACCTTTTTACATCCTTTCCCCTCCTTATGCCAACCACCTCTCTACCTGCCCTCCCCTCCTTACACCAACTTTCTCTTTCCCCTCTTCTTACTGTATGTGTGTCCACATTTCTCTTCATCATCTCTTTTCTCTCTTTTATATTCCCCTTCTCTCTCACATGCCTGGAGTAATCATAATTTTGACTATTAACAATACATGTTTTACAAACATTTTAATAAAAGTTTGAGAAAAAAAATTAAGGCATATACCCAGTAGTTGGGGCACGATAGCCTGCTCCATCCTGCAAATCAATAAAAAGAACATTAGATTGGAAACCTGCATCTACTGCTAACTATTAGATGGATGACATAATTATTAGGATAATATCAACCCACGATTCTTACATGTATTTATTCTTACTACATGTAATTAATTCAGTAGTCTGCTGCAGTATAATTCAGGTGGATTCACAGGATTGAGCATGCTATCTTTACTACTCATATACCTTCTAATTAAAATAAGCCCAGAAACAGAAAGTTCTTTCACTAATAACTAGCATAATAAATATTGTTCAAGTTATTTAAATGCGCTATGTGGAAAAAAAATCGCATAGAGAACTTAAAATTAGACTAAAGATTAAGCTAAGGAAGACACACAAAAATTGCAAGAGAGATAAAACTTCCTTTCTTTTCCCTTTATTGATGGAAGATTCAGACGATTAGGAGCGTGATCACAACATGAGATCAATTAGAATATGCAGGCATGCATCTGCGTACAATCCGAGTCAGATTAAATCTAGAACACATAAAACGGAGATATCAATTATCATTTCAACTCACGAGTGTGCTTGGGGGAATATTCCAAAAAATTTAGTTATCCAAGAAAAAAAGTTCCTGCAGTGGCAACAGGGGTATTAGTTCAAAGTCACAGGTGGGAAATTGTGGGAAATTCCTCCACGGGAAGTAGTTCTTGTGGTGCGGTCGCGATGTCGTTGATGCTGCGGTGGCTCGAGCTGCAGGAGAACGACGTCGAAGGAGTCCACGCTGTCATTGCGAATGGGACGTCTCATTTCCAGAAGGAGGCCTTTATGACTGCAGAATCGTGGCAAAATGGTTTCGTCTGTTGATGTCCATGCAGCTATGATAATAATCCACCCCTGGACTGTATTTAGTAATCCGCCGTCAACGAACGTTGGTGGTGCATCAACACACAAAAATTTTCACCCTGAAATACAATCGGGCGGACAGATTCGTGGAGTCGCGCAATCTGTGGTCTGCTGCGGTGTGCGTACTATGTGAATCAGTGGCGTAATGTGTGCACGACTGAATATTGATCTTCTCTCAAAAATATGGGTGTCCTGATGAGGAACGCGTTCCATCATACCCAGGTTAGGACAGCAAATCCAAGAACGATGTCATGCCCGCTGGCTGAAAGGGGTGGTCTCCATGGCCAGCAGCGCGGATGGACTACATCTGGCAGCTTGATGAGCAATCCTGAGCCATGTGTTTTCTACAATGAAGACCAAAGGAAAATCATACACTGTTTTAATAAAGCAACTACATGTAAGCGACCTAGGTTGTTTGATGATTTTTGAAAATATACATTTCTGGGTCAATTGATAAGAATCATATTCATTTCTCACATTTTCACACAATGTAATTGGGGTATAGGCGTACTGCCAGAGTATCGATCAGCACACTAGTGTCACTACTTAAAAAACTCTCTAGAAATTCTGAACAATGCCTCTTATAATGTGTGTAAAAATAGTGCTGCAATTCGCATTGATTTTCTACATTGATACACATTGAACTTGTTAATATTGATATTAATATTTTCACAAGTACATTTGAGCCTAAACAAATTTAGTACTGTTGTTGCTAAACTGTTACTGTTAGTGTTACTGTGAGTTAGAAAGGGACAGTGCCCATGCACTGGCTAGTAATTCTGTGAATGAAATTTGAGCTATCCCTTTATTCGGGTTAAGATCACACTTGTCCCGATGCATGTCCATTTCAGGGAGGTGACGAACTCCGTTTCGAGTCATCTTTCATGCCTTCCCTGCATGGAAAATTTGTCAAAATTCATCAAAATGCAGTGAAGAAAATAATTGTACTCACCAAGGCCATGCACCATGGCGTGAGCACACTGAATTATATACCACTACGTAGCTAGTTCAGTGCATGAGCAGTGGCGAATTCTGCCTTCACAAGTTCCGTTTCATCTTAATCTCTGGACTTGACAACCCACCATCGATCATCTTCCATCATGGATCCAAGCAACCACACCAGCTAAGAAGCACAAAAGCCGACTTTTGTCCAAATTCCTGCACAAGCAGCTACAGTGAAAACGGATACGAGCGTAGCGATCGTGCATGCATGTGTACATATGCATGCTACTTCCGCTGGCTTAGCTCTGTGCGTATAAATCGCTCACTCGCGGACAAAATATCGTCAGCTTGAATTTCAACAGCGAGAAATTGTGATCATGCAAACTTCCTATTTGACTATCCTTATTTCAAATATCTCGCTTGTTATGAATATGTAGGCTGTCAGCTATGATTAATGAGGAGAATGATTCCATATACAGTTCAAAATTTAGACACATCCATAAGAGGTCTACTTTTATTTGCAAGTCAGATCTAGTGTAGCCTATACCGAATACCCCCGCACACACCATTCGTTTCCAATCCTAAAAAAATATATTTCACGGTATAAAAAGAATATTGTGATTATATAACATGTTTCAATTATTTATTTATTAAAACTGATTAATAAGAAATCAAATAGATTGACTCATAATAACAATATAAGCTCTGAGACAACTGTGTATTCACGTCGACTTTCTACACAACACATCACTCCCCATCACTTTCCCGACAAATGTATGCATTACGTGACGTCATGTCAAAGGTACCGAATTCACTGCGTGAAAATCGGCGATCAACGACTTCCAGATTCAGTGAAGTTTAATCACTTATTGTAATATTTTCATTTCGTTCTGTTGTATTTGAGTCTCATATCCATGTTAATTAGATTGAAAGCTTTCTAATGATGTAAAGATCTCAATTTTTGTGATCGTGCTCTTATGTCTACTTTAAGATGAAAATAAAAAGCTGGCACATACGGAAAGACGTTAACCCATTCTTTAATGAGCCTGCGTATATTCAGCTGGCATTTCTCCACTCACGTACTGAGAAGCGGGACTCCCACTTACTCTGCTGCATGAAATATAGGCTAGAAATAAATTTCAAATTCCTAATAAGGGGTGTCTTCATTAGGCCGATGTGGGCGAAGAAGCGAGCTTGTTCTGATCGGGTTAGCGAGCCTGGTCACGGAATAGCTAGCTATTTGATCTTCATTAGCCAGATCTGGCTAAATAGCTCGCTATTTGGTTGAGAAAATTTCCCAAGAAATCTTGGGCTAGATGGAGCTAGCTCGGAGTGTCTTCACTAGCCTGAAAATTTCTCGATCCCGGCACGCATCAGCGCCCACGAGGCATTGTTTAATACGTAATAGGTTTTTACATGTGCGTGAATGCGCACTCACAACCGAAGCCATGCGGTCGTGGCCTATTCTCGTCACACACTGCTGGTATGTGCGAAACTCGGGATAATTTATGCATCCCGAGTTTCGAGCTTACGTATCCCGAGTTTTGAGCTAATGGAGACGCGATTGCAACTTCAGGCTAGTTCCCCGGATCAGCAAACTAGCTCGCTATTTCGTCTGATCGGGCTAATGAAGACGCACCTATGGAGCGTCATTGAGCCACACCCCAATTATTACTGTGACTCCATGGAAAATGTTGATATCTAACTGGACCAGGGTTCACAGAGCCAGAAAATCTAATTTTGAGCAATTTCTTAACATGTGTCCATCTGGTGATTTCCCTTTGTTTCAGTTTGGCTGGATGCTAGAACAGGGCCAACCGTAGACCAACTTGTGGCTAAGACACCCAGCAAGACCAAGGAACACTTACAAGTAAGTTGTCTTGAAAAGTCTCCCTCTGTCCACATACTTCTTCTTTCATACTTTTAAAGTTCTTATCCAAATCGGGCCAAACATTTTGAAGATTTTGAAGACTAATTACTCCAAATGTGGATCACTTTGAGGGCAAATGACTTTCAGGAAGGTTTTAAAATGGATAATACATGAATTTAAGACCATTGGCTAGAAGATTGCTCACGATCACCTTTTGAAAGCTTTTTTGTCTTCCTAGTACAGTATATTCCCTTTAAAAGAAGCAGTGATATATACCTGGACTAATGCATGATAATGTGCTTTATTGATGATGTCTGTGTATCAGGCCGAACATTTTGAAGATTTTGAAGACTAATTACTCCAAATGTGGATCACTTGAGGGCAAATGACTTTCAGGAAGCTTTTAAAATGGACAATACATGAATTTAAGACCATTGGCTAGAAGAGTGCTCACGATCACCTTTTGAAGGCTTTTTTTGTCTTCCTAGTACAGGACATTCCCTTTGAAAGAAGCAGACTGTGATATATACTTGGACTAATGCATGATAATGTGCTTTATTGATGATGTATGTGTATAAGAGCTAGTGACTGATTATTTTAACATTCATTCATTCGTCTTGACCAGCCTCTGTGTGGCCTTCCACTGTCCACCTACTTCAGTGCGGTCAAGGTGCGATGGCTGCTGGACAACGTACAGGAAGTTCGGCAGGCAGTTGCTGATGGGAAGTGTATGTTTGGCACGGTCGACTCCTGGTTAACATGGGTGAGTTCTGTGTGGTTTGGGGTTTTTGGTTTCTGATTATTTTGATTGAGGAGTTTTGGTTATACCATGTAATGAAAATCAATACAATGAAATGAATTTCAAAATCTGCATGCTGTTTATACATTTCTGGGATTTCGTTGACAGCACACAATGAATTGCAATATTTGAAATGAAGATCAATATTTAGAAGATAATTTGAATCAGCAGAACCAGGCTACCTGAGTTTAACATGTAATAAGTTTCTGATGCTTAACAATGATGTTCTAATCTCCTTCTTTTATATTTGTTGTATGTTATTACTCTGTGACTTTTATCTAAAGGTATGATGGTCATGTTCATTTAATTGATGTGTAAGTTCTCACATACATATACATGTACCTTGTTTGGGGTCCTGGAGAACGATTGAAACTAAATTAAACAGTTCGAACTCCTTCTTGACCAGAGACCCTATTGAAACGGTGTGTATTACCATTGCAAATTTGCCTCAATGGCGCATAAAGAGTTAACTCCTTCTCTGCCAGACTCCATACTGCGCTATGGGAATAGTGTGTATTACCAGTACAATATTTCCTCAATGGCGCATAAAGTGTTCATGCTCGTATGCTTTCCTCTCTCTGTTGCTATGTCAGAATCTGACGGGAGGTGTAAACGGTGGCCTGCATATCACCGATGTGACCAACGCAAGTCGTACCATGCTCATGAACATCACTTCACTACAATGGGATGACGAGCTATGCAAGTAAGCCAGAGACAGAAATATTAGGGCCCTGTCACATAAAGAGTTACAATGATCTGAATTGATCCCAAGTAAAATCTCCCATCTCTTAATGTATGACTTTTATCAAAAGTAAATTACTAGTACATTGTGATCGGTGGCATATGTATCATTTTAGACCATAGGGCCCAGAATTATGATTACAAGAAAATGCAAGTAAGATTGATTTAATGTATGTTCCATCATTTGAAAACAGTCAGGTAAAATCAGCTCTGCTTATAAAGAGTCCAATCCCCTCTCTCTAATATATGGAGTTATGGTAAATATCAACCGCAGGTTAAGTTTTGATCAATCACAAGGCTCAGAATTACAACTGCAAGCGAATGCAATACTGATTACCGTTATTATGTTTTCGGAATATATTTTCCCTTATTCGAAAGCTGACAACAATCATTATTGGAATTATGGGATTGCTTATATCATCATTATAATTATGGTCCAGAGTAATTTTCGAGTCTAAACAAGTTCTGACAATAATTACATTCAAACTGGTCCAAACTGGAATGACAGTTGTCAGCAAGTCATATTGCCAATAACACTTTGTAAATTGTAGCCATTTTTTTTTTAATTCCGATACATTTTTATTTTACAAGATTTTGAACTTTGGTGCTGATCAATCAATTCTCCACTTAACCAGAAAGTATTTTGCTTTTCTGGGTCAGCCTTTGTGAAGCTGTCAAGTTTGACTCTAATCCGATCACCCCTTTCATGCCTTTTCCTATGGGTTATACTTCTCCTTATTTCACTGTGTGCTGACAATAGATCATCTGCGTTTGTGCTTGTATACGACCCTGACCCCAAGCCTCATCAAAAAATTCTCAACAGTAACATTGCTAGTTAATATCCATTGACTCCCTTATTCAGGTTGGTAATACAGTAGCTTCATGCCAATATTCTGTTGCACATAAAGAAATTTGATACATTCAGCACCTTAAAAGTATTATAGTCCTTTTACACAAGTCATTAAACCTGACCTCGAGCCTCATCAAAAAGATTCCCAACAGTAACATTCCTAGATATTATCCATCCACTCACTTGTTCAAGTTGTTATGACATATTTTAGTGTAATTATGGTAGCTTTATGCAAATATTCTCCTGTACATAAAAGAATTTGATACATTCAGCACTTTAAATGAAATATAGTCTTTTTATGAAAGTCATAAAACCTGACCCCGAGCTTCATCAAAATGATTCTCAACAGTAAAATTCTTAGTTATTATCCATTGACTCCCTTATTCCAGTTGTTATGACATGTTTCAGTATTCATACGGTAGCTTCATGCCAATATTCTTCTGCTCATTAATAATAGCTTTATGCCAATACTTAGCTGCACATAAAGAAATTTGATACATTCAGCACCTTAAAAGTAGTACAGTCCTATTACAAAAGTCATGAAACCTGATTCTTAACAGTGACATTCCTAGTTATTATTCATTGACTCACTTATTCAAGTTGTTATTTAAAAAAGTGCTTTTAGGTGTTAATAGCTTCATGCCAATATTCTGTTACACAAAGAAATTTGATACAGTATAGCCCTTTTCAAGGAAAAGTGTAAAAAATATCCTCAGTTACTTTTGAAATGACCCGTTTTGTAGCAGCCATAGTCTACATTCATACATACAGCATTGGCTCGGTCAGGAATGCAGGAATCCGTCTAAAGTTTGTTTTTCACTGTAATAATATGTGGGAATTTCTCATTTTTATTTTTATTCCATTATTGTGGTATTTACACAATTTTATTTGTTTGACCAGCAGACAGCCGACATTACCTTGAATTTTTGAAAAGGAAGTAGGCTAGGACAGTTGGCTAGGACACTCATATTTACTTGGCCTGGGACCAGACACTTCTCACAGGAAATGTTTTGTTTTGGATGTTCAAACTGAGGACACAGAAACGTGTTAACTCCCTCTGTTCTGGCCTACCTGGTGCTCAATGGAATTTGTGTTTATAACGTGTCCCAAAATTTGACAGCATAGCATCCTGAGTTAGTAGTATTGTTTTACAATTAAAGTCAAGAGAAAAAACAGAAACTGGCTTAGTTTATAAGTAGATCAACTGTATGCTGGTGCTGTATAGATTGTTGCTGAGATATTTGACACAACATAGTCAACCATGTGCATTTATTATATGAAGAGAAATGAAAAGAAATGCTTGTGAAATGTTGTTCTTCGTAAAAATTGTTTCTCAATACCCTTTTCTGTATCGATTTTGCCCTGTCTTTTGTCTTACCTTCTACCCACCCCCTCTCTTAATTGCTGTCTTGTCCCCCCTCTCTCCCTCCCCCTCTTCTCTTTTCTCACTCTTTCACTTCCTCTCTCTCCCTCCCTCCTTCTCTGTCTACCTCCCCTATCTCTCTCCCTTCCTCCTTCCCTATCTCTCACTCTTTCTCTCTTCCTATATCCCTCTCCCTCTCCCATCTCCTCCAGGTTCTTTGATATTCCTAAGACCATTCTCCCAGAGATCCGAAGCTCAGCTGAAGTCTATGGCACCCTGGTCGATACAGCACTCAAAGGAGTGCCCATCAGTGGGGTATGTTCTATTTCTCATTAACTATCAGCTAGTGAAAATATGAGGCAAGTTTCTTTTGAAAGATGTTGGTCAAATTTCATTTATCTTTTTAACTAATGTCAAAAAGATTTGTGATTGGTTTGCTACATACAGTTTTACATCTTTATCGCTAGTTCTCTACATAAATTGTAATTATGTCTTTGTTTATGTATTTTGTACTGTAAATTATTTATTTCATGACAAGATTGTATATTATCAGTTATTGTTTGTATCATTGTTAAACATCCATCTGATGATTTATATGCATTGACTATGAAAGTAAATGTAAATTGAAGATTTATTGAATAAAACGCCCTACCGTGGGGGAAAAGAAACTGGAAAAAGAGAACTATCAGCTAGGGTAACTAGTAAGAATGATGTTTTCACTGAAAGTGAATGAGACTCTTTTTTCTCCCTTTGTTCATTCCAAGGAGTGCATGTCATTTGGGTATGCTCTTATTTTCATTTCCAACCAGGCATAAGTGTAACTTATTCATTCAGACTAATTGACATTCATATGTAGTCTAATCATATTAACCAGAATTAATCATTTAACTAGAAAGAATGACTCTTTGGTATTTTCTACAATCTTCATCATGTCTTTTCCATCAACCAGACATGGCCTGGCCGTTAAGCAGTAGATACAGGTTTGATTCCCTCTGATTTTTTTTTCTGACCCATTTTTCATTAATATACAAGATAGACCACACTATCCTTATTTCTAGGTGTATGCAAAAAAAAATCAATTTTTAAAAATATGTCAAATATCTTATTTAATCCTATTCAACTAGTTCTTGTTTTTGTAATTTGTTGACAGATCCTGGGTGACCAGCACGCAGCGCTGGTGGGTCAGTCTTGCTTCAAGAAGGGAATGGCCAAGAACACGTAAGAACCGGTCTTTTTAAAGGGAATATACTGTCCTGGGAAGGCAAAAGAGCCTTCAAAATGTAATTGTTAGCAATCTTCTTGCCAATGGTCTTAAATTCATGTATTGTCTATTTTTAGAAGCTTGCTGAAAGTTATTTGCCCTCAAATGATCTACATTTGGAGTAATGAGTGATTAAATCACAAATCCTCAAAATGTTCGGGCCGAACATTTTGAGGATTTAATCATTAATCATTAATTACTCCATATGTGGATCATTTGAGGGCAAATAACTAGCCAAGCTTTCAGGCTGTTGGACATAGAGTACAGGAGTGATGTCGTCATGTCCCTTGTAATGCAGGTTTTAGTTTAGTTTTGTTTTGTTTATTCAAACCAAATCAAACATAATAATAATACAAACAGAACTGTAAAAGACAATCAGAGTGATCGGTTTGGTACCCCAGAGAAGTACAGCTTGTGAATGGGGCCCCTTTATTAAAACAAATAACTATATATGATATATGACAACTAAGGTGTAACATATTTACAATGGGTATAATGTCTGTAACATACTAGTTAGAAATGCAGAATATACCTCTCCCTTTTTTTACAACACACACGCTCACACATATACACACATACACACACACACTTCACTCATTCTAAACCAACTTCACTCAAGTAAGAATTTCGCTGTGTTATTGCTGTGATTACTGGTGTTTGCTCCATCCACATTGTTTAGAACCAGTTGTCTTGACAACACGCTCATGTGATGTCACACTTCGGTACTCTACTACTATCTTATTAAAGGGGTCTGGCTGCAGTAGACTAATCATTCTCAATTTCCTCTCAGGCTTCAGAAGACAATGATAAAATAAGTACCAGGCGCTATATTCCAATCTGGATTAGAACTGTCAAACAGCGTGGAAACCGGTCCCGTCATGTACTCAGAGGGGACCATTTCTTTTTTTTTTTTTTTTTTTTTTTTTCTGGGGGGGGGGGGGGGGGGGGGAGAGCATAAGACATCACCTTATTTAAATTTTCTGTATTCAATGTCTTCCACAGGTTTTTCCCGTCATTGAGAGTGTGATATAAGAAGGAACTGCCTACCAGGGTGGTCACCAGAATATCTTTTACGCATGGCTCAAAAAAGCAGAATGTCACCTTTTTGTTAGATATCTGTGCTGGACGCGTGGTACACAACTATGGAACGCGTGGCTCAAAGAAAACAAAAAGCAATAAGAATAATAAGACTGATACTGATTTTACGCATGGTGCAGTGAATTTACACGTGGCTCACAATCACTTTCTGGACCTGACGCGTGGTGTTTGCACTGCATGTTTTCTACACTGGGGACCACCCTGCTGCCTACAATATTTTTGATAGCTGCCATAAAGTCAGAAATCGTTCTATATTAGGTTTACTTTAGGCACACTATATATTTTTTTACCAAAAAGCAATTGAGCATTATGTTTGCTACATTTTTATCACAGGTAAGCATACATCATAGTTAAACCTGGACGTACGTGTACACATGTGTCAAGCTCAAGAGAGCTTGTACCTCAGCAGATAGTTTGTACTCAAGTACTGTCTTGTCTAAACAATCAGGAGTACTAAATTGTTTGCTAGAGATAAATATCTCCATGCTATAAAAGACTGTTCTCTCCCCTTTTTAGAATTATGATGTGTTCTTATCGGTCATAAAAATGTATAAAAAATCCCCCATGTACATTATGCACCTGTGTACACAACAGCTCAAAGGAATTGGCATAGGGAATAGGAAAGGGAAGAAAGGGAAGGAGCCGCAATTTTAAACCACAGTATATTTTGTCTCGTTCAGCATGAAACATGATGCTTTTTAGGCTAAAGCATCGCATTTCATCCTGAATAGGACAAAATATGCCGCGGTTTAAAAATTGCGGCTCCTTCCCTGTCTTCCCTTTCCCATTCCCTATGCCAATTCCTTTGAGCTGTTGTGTATGTATATTTCTTCATAGTAGGTTTCTTTAGCCCCAACCTTTGAAGGAGTCTGAAATGGAGGTCTTTATGTATGTATGTACCTACTTGTACATACATGTTTCCCAATTGATTTAGGATTGGCCATAAGTAGCGTGGCATTTCAAGTAATTCTCATCCCCAAACCTCAAGTAAGTTGGTAGATTAATGAGTAGAGTACAAAGTTTATTATGAGAATGCTGTCCATCTTTTCTATCGGTACGGGTTCAACGACCATGGATCTTAGAAAAGGCAGTCCATTGGGTCACTATTAAGGACTTTAATTGCATGTGTGCCTGTTTGCTTAAAACAGGTGCGAATGCATTTTACAAACACAATTTGATTGATACTTTGAGCATATAGGTCCAATGCTACTGGTTGTGTGGTACTTTATGTATCTTCTCCAGAACCTTAGCTAAAATCAGGTGGAAATGCATGTTGTGCATGTACAAAATTTGATTGACATTTTGTACATGTACATGATTGTGAAGGTCCAATACAACTGGTTGTAGTACATATCATCTTCAGAGCATTTAAAGACAGGTGGATATGCATACATACATACATACATACAGAATTTGATTTGTTTGTGTTTGTGTACTTTTGTGTACCAGAATAGATGAAATACTACTGTTTGTGTGGTACTTTATGTCTCCTCCGTGGCCTTGGCTGTTTACTTTCAGCCTATTTTATAGGAACTCGTACATGAAGGTGCGTTCTTTATGTGACTCATATACAATAGGAATTACCCTCATATACCAGTACTTGTGTTTTATTGCATGGTTAGGTTAGTTATCTCTGTCAGCAAATATGAGATTGGACTTTGTCCTTGTAGTAAGATTATTAGAAGAGAATGACCCCTTGTAGGTCTTGAACCGTGTATTGTATGTCCTCATTTTCACACGGTGATGGTACAGTATGAAGTAAAATAGATGAGGATGTGAGGAAGAAAAGGAAGATAAAAAAGAGGGAGTGGACAAATAAGTTGGAGGAGGGGATTTTATTGGAAGAGAATAATCCTTGTAGGTATTTGACCTTCTTGTACTGTACATGTATATCCTCATAGTGACATGGTGATGGTAGAGTATAAAGTAAAAATGATAAAAATTATGAGGAGGAAGATGAAGATGAAAAAGATGAAGTGGATGAATAAGTTGAAGGAGGATAAAATTATATTAGGATAGAATGACCCATTCATAGGTGTCCAACTTTTTTGTATCTCTTCATATATTGACATGAAGATGGTATGAAGAAGGAAGAATGAGATCATGAGGAGGGGAAGATGAAGAGGATGATTCAAGTAGTGGAGGAGAAAAAGATTATTGAAAATGGGAGATAAGAAGAAAATGAAATTAAAAATTGAGAAGAAGAAAAGAAGGAAGGAGGAAAATTAGAAGTGTGCAACACAGGAGACAAAAAAGAAGAAGAATAGAAAGCAAAGGAATAAGGAGAAATGAAAAGAAATAATACAGAGGGGAAAAAGAAGCAGAATTAATATGAGAAAAAAAATGAATGATAAGAAAAAGAAAGAGAAGATGCATAGTACGAGTAATATTTATGGGAAATAAACAAAAGGAGAAGGTAGGGGATAAGGGATTATTTATGGTTTATTATTTTGTACTCACCCCATTTCAATACAGGTATGGCACAGGTTGCTTCCTGATCTACAACACAGGAGAGGAGAGGGTGTTCTCTAAGCATGGTCTCTTGACAACGCTAGGTTACAAACTCGGCAAAGATGCCCCTACTATCTATGCACTAGAGGTAAGAAAGAGTAAATGACTGTCTTAACTTTAAGTCATTCTTTGCCCTAGTGAATGTAGCTCTATGAGAGTTGTGTGTATCTATTGTGAAAATGTATGCATGTGGCATAATATATTATATAGATAGTGTACAATATTGTACAATATACTGGATTATATGTAAGACAATTATAAAATTATCCCGACTGCAGGTTTATTTTACCAAGGCCGAAGGCCGAGGTGAAATAGACCTGCATGAGGGATAATTTTATATTTGGAGTTCATATAGTCCAGTAATATTGTATGATAGAGTGTTCACTATCTATTATAGTAAATAGATCCCTTGATCTAAATCCCCCTTCATGATTTTAACCATAGCCAAGTCATGGATTTTATTTGTAAAGAGCAGTGTTCAACATGACGTCACAATGCTTTTTTTTCCCGCACCTTTTGCACCGCGAATACAATGACCAATTAACGTGCGTGCGGTGCAAATACGCAATGAGCAATGCGCCCTACAAGTACGCAGTGTAATTCTCCCCATTCAATTTAACACGGGTTTTACCCTCCAAAAATTGAAAGTTATGTACAATATAACTTTTTGAAAGGAGGTCACGTGGTACCAATCTAGCCAATCACATCTCATATTTTACCACCACTATTTACTGTAATATAATATATGGCAAGTCCTTGCATCTATAGAGAGATAGGTTATTCCACAGAACTGTTATGAGAACAGCAAAAGACTTTCTATGATACAGTAGGTGATAGTTTTTGAAGCGATGAATTGCTAAGAAAGATTTGACTTTGGATCACCATGAGAGTGATTTATGAAAGGGACCTTGCCATTATTTTATGTATGATGTATTTGTTTCCAGTAATAATTAAAATGAAAGTGAAATAAATTCTAATTATATTTAAGGTTTTTTAACTATATGGTATGAAAAAAGGAAATTTCAAAGTTTACTTTATCTTGTTTTGTTTTTTGGCAGGGTTCTGTAGCGGTTACTGGAGCTGCTGTGAGGTGGTTGAGGGATAATTTGGGGATTATCAAAGCTGCTAGCGATGTCGGTGAGTATCAGGAGAAGTGGAGAAGAGAGGGATATGGGCTTATATGGGGGAGAGAGAGCCAGAGAAGTTGGTAGTTGTTCTAAGATGGTTGAGGGATAATCTTGGGAGTATCAGAGCTGCTAGTGATGTCGTGAGTATCAGAAAGGGTGGAGCAGACAGGGAATGGCAAATACAATACAGTAGGGATGAGGAGAGTAGGGAGTGCAAGACAGGGATGTTTTGGAAAAGGCAAGACAGAGAGAGAGAGAGCAATTGAGGGTAGGAAGGAGAAAAGGGGAGAGAAGGTGACTGAGAGGGGAGAAGAAAAAAAACTAAGATTTCAGATGAAGTGAGTTGACATTTAGAAGAGCAGAAAGAAAAAGAGAACAGGGTCTTAATGTGGAGACCCTAATGAGATTATAAAAGCCGCTAGTTATGTATGAGAGTCCCTGAATCAAATGGAAAAGAGAGAGATCAAGTACTGGAATGAGAGAGAGAGAGAGAGAGAGAGAGAGAGAGAGAGAGAGAGAGAGAGAGAGAGAGAGAGAGAGAGATGAAGAGAGAGATGAAGAGAGAGATGAAGAGAGAGATGAAGAGAGAGAGAGAGAGAGAGAGAGAGAGAAGAGGGGAGAAAAGACAGAAGAGATGGTGGAGAAGGAGGAAATACAGAATTCCCCTGTAAGAATACTACATCTCATGGTGTTACCATACACATTCTTTATATTGCATTCTCACCATGAAAACCTACAATAACTACATGTGTGTGTACATCATTGGAGCTATAATTTGAATTCATCAGATGACGTCCATAACGTCGCTTTTTCTCTTTCAGAGGGGCTTGCCCAGGAGGTGAAGAACAATGGAGGGGTGTACTTTGTACCTGCGTTCTCCGGTCTCTATGCACCCTATTGGGAGGCAGATGCACGAGGGTAAGAAACAGTCCAAAACAGTGAAAGAAAAGAAGTTGTCATGGCAATTTATCCATTAAAATGCAAATTGAATACCTTTGTTGAATAACAAAAGAGTCTGAGGCATATGAAACTTTAATTTTTCTCTTTGAGGGTTAAATGTGTGGAAGGTGATTTAACAGTGTCAATTTTGTATGTCTATTTGTATGCAGTTTCCTTTCAGTTTTGTGTGGTATTCATGTCCTGTTTCTTCTATGGTCTTCTTTCATTTTTCCCCCGTACAGCACCATATGTGGACTGACTCAATTCAGCACCAAGGCTCACATAGCTAGAGCTGTCTTAGAGGCTGTGTGTTACCAGACCAGGGAGGTGAGTAGATGGAGGGAGGGAGGGAGGGAGGGATGGGTGGATGGATGGATGGATGGATGGATGGATGGATGGATGGATAGATAGATAGATAGATAGATAGATGGATGGATGAATGGATGGATGGATGGATGGATGGGTGAGTGGATGGGTGGAAGGATAGATTAACTCAATTCAGCACCAAGGCTCACATAGCTAGAGCTGTCTTAGAGGCTGTGTGTTACCAGACTAGGGAGGTGAGTAGATGGAGGGAGGGAGGGAGGGAGGGATGGGAGGATGGATGGATGGATGGATGGATGGATGGATGGATGGATGGATGGATAGATAGATAGATAGATAGATAGATGGATGGATGAATGGATGGATGGATGGATGGGTGGGTGAGTGGATGGGTGGAAGGATAGATTAACTCAATTCAGCACCAAGGCTCACATAGCTAGAGCTGTCTTAGAGGCTGTGTGTTACCAGACCAGGGAGGTGAGTAGATGGAGGGAGGGGGGATGGAAGGAGGGAAAGATGGGGGGAGGAATGGAGAAATGGAGGAATGAATGGATGGATGGATGGATGGATGGGTGGATGGATGGGTGGGTGGATGGGTGGGTGGGTGGGTGGAAGGATGGATTAACTCAATTCAGCACCAAGGCTCACATAGCTCGAGCTGTCTTGGAGGCTGTGTGTTACCAGACCAGGGAGGTGAGTAGATGGAGGGAGGGGGGGGGGGGGGGTGGAGGGAAAGATGGAGGGAGGGAGGGAGGGAGGGATGGGGGAATGGACGGATGGATGGATGGATGGATGGGTGGATGGATGGATATATAGAGGGATTGATAGATAGATGGAGGCTCACATAGCTAGGGCTCTCTAAGAGGCAGTGTGCTATCAGACCAGGGAAGTAAGTTGTTTAGGGCAATATAAGAAAAAGAAAATATAAAGAAGGGGAAAGATGGACAGAAGGGATGACTGGATGAGTGGGTGGGTGGGCAAAAAGTGGTTTGAAGGTTGTGTGGATATTTGAATTGTATGAAATCTATGGAAAGCTGCCCCCCCCCCCCCTTGCTGCCTCCTTGCTGCCTCCTCCCCCAACAAAAAAAAAGTAACACTGGAGACACAAAACAAAGGGAGGGAAAGAAAATTAAACGGTTTTCTATCGAATGGAAAGAACATCACTACATCATTTTATGTTTTATTTTAGCTCCTAGACGCCATGAACCAAGACTCTGGTATCCCTCTTGAGAAGCTCCGTGTTGACGGTGGCATGACGATGAATAACCTACTCATGCAGCTTCAAGCAGATACCCTCAACATCCCTGTCGGTAAGTGCCTTAAATTGAAATTATTTTTTTGTTTTCATGGTATAAATCATGGAAAATTATCCTAGATATTACATGCAAAATACAGGCCCCGTCTCATAAAGAGTTGTGACTGGTCTAAATTGATCCCAAGTCTGATTCTCCATCTCTAAGTACAGATTTCTGATTGATACAATTCTTGCTAAGACAGGGCCAGGGTTATATCCAAACAGACACATTTATAAATCATGCACTAACAAAAAAAAATATGATTATTAAAGGACAGGAAGATAACATGTTTACAAAGCTATATAACAACACATTTTTATATGCCATTCACATTTTGCAAAATACATATTGTGACGTGTATCTCTATTCCCCATTTTGCCTTCATCTATCTCATAGTGAGGCCTGCAATGCCGGAGACGACTGCTCTGGGTGTTGCCATGGCAGCAGGACACGCAGTAGGCGTGTGGAATTTGGAGGATGCTTCGGCAGGGAAAACAGACACTTTTACGCCAGCATTGGCTGGAGAAGGTTTGTAGAAAGTTGGTTGACACCACCACCCTCCCTCCTTTCTATCTCTCTGTAAAGAAAATATTTGACACGAATGTAATTCCATTCATAGCTATCTACACATTATTTGTTAATGAAATGTTCCAGTGCCGGAGTTTAATGCCATCAGTATTGTGATTGAATGTATGTAGTCTAATTCATGGTCTCCAAAACAGCCTTTCCTGTGTTTCAATTCAAGGAATACAAATCTTTGTTACCCTTTGAAGTACCTGTTCCGCATCCATTTTGCCCATAACTCATATTCATTCATCTAGTCTGGCATGATAGGAGTTCAGATTTATGTTATTGCAATTTTGGTTGTTGCCTTATATTAGTTATTGTCATTGTCACTGTCATTGACACTGTCATTGTCACTTTCATTGATACTGTCATTGTCATTGTGACTCACTGTCATTGTCACTGTGATTCTCATAGTTATTGTCATTATCACTGTCATTGTTACTGTCATTGTCACTGTCATTGACACTGTCATTGTCACTGTGACTGTCATTGTCACTGTGACTGTCATTATCACTGTCCTTGACATCGTCTTTGTTTATTCTTGTCTTTATTTCACAGTGCGGGAGGCGTGCTACGCTAAGTGGAAGCTGGCTGTGCAGAAGTCCATGCACTGGGAGGGACACAGCACATCGTCCGCTCAGAAAGGTGAACAATGATTGGCTGCTGAGTCTACCCCTATCCTCTGCTGATTCAGAATGAGCTCTAAGTCTCATTGATCTTGTGCAGGTTCTTCCTTTTATGTAATGGTTCATTTTCAATTTACTGTATTAGTCGTAATATTATCGTGAATTGCTACAAACACAAACATTTTGTGAGAACTTAATTTTGCAGCTCCATCCCAGGCTCAACACCAACTTCAAAATGATTCAAAGCAAGTCAGAAAAAAAATATCAACGCACCGCATCTACAGGTAGCTACATGTAGCGAGCAATGATCATGGTGCTTACAAATTACAGCACATATACCGGTAGGCCGTCCATTTGTGTAGACATTTGTGTTCACACGCAATGCAGGAAAGGACAATCAATAAACAAGATGTAAAACAGCTCGCATTGTTTTATTTTCACAGTGTAAGAATCATTGGCCAAATGTGTGTAAATTAAAACACTGAAATTTACCACGTTTACAGTAGTCTACACCACATGGTTTGGTTAAAAAATGCCAAGCTCATTTTACCTCATCAGGGTGGAAGGTTTGTTTTGGGAGCCACCCTTGGCCGATGAGTCAGATTTGACGGTGCTTGGTTTAACTTAATCTGCTAAAGATTAGGGCATGTATTCTCACAAGATTCAGTCCCAGGAGCTGTATTAGAAGTGAAATGGGCTTAGACAATATCAACTCTAAGGGACCGTGGGTGGTATTCTGAAGTTTTTATTCAAGTTTCAAGTTGAGTCCCCTCCGATCTTTAACTGTGATTGGTCTATTGGTGCAGATTTTTTTTTTTTAAATCAGTTTTCAGAATACTAACTGACTTAAATAGCTGAGATACCTCGGGACTTCAATTTCTTTCAGATTACCACCCAATGTCAATATTAGTTTAAATGGGATACCTCATGGAATTATGTGGAAAACCTCTTACATAATGTATACCGGTATACCTCTTTTTGTGTGGTAGTTTTATATATCAGCATCCATCTCTTGTGTTATGAATTTGAGTCTTAATGCAATGTGTTTTGTAAATAGAAATTATATAAGGGCATGTTTATAAGAAATCGAAGCGATTTTTCGCAGCCAGCAATCTTTCAGGATCATGCAAACAAATTATTTGGGGGCAATCTTGATATGAGGAATAGGTTTATGGAAATGATGAAGTTCTCAATCCTGAACAGGACTTATACAGTATGTTTAAATTACAATTCCTTATGATGTACTTATTATTTGATGAGTGTACTTAAAGAAATAGACAATTATTGTAATAAGTATTCCAATAAGAACAAATAGAATTACAGATTTCACCTTTGGAATTTGTGAAGATTATTGGTTTTGAAATGTATCTATTCACAATTTAATTTGATATTTTATATTTGATATATACAGCATTTTAAATGTCAAACCCATGGTCATAATCTCCGCAGTACACAAGACACATGGTTGTTGCAACTCCCAGAAATCAAAAGTAACCCTAGTGACCGATCATTATTTTGTGCAGCTCCTAGATTGTGGAATAAACTACCTGTAGACATCAGGAAATCTAAAACATTAGACAGCTTTAATTCAAAGGTGAAAACCTATTTGTTCTAAACATAGACCTAATTTACTTCTGACCATGATTTAAAATTATATAGCATTATATAGAAACTCTTGCAGCGCTGTAGAAAATATAAATATAGTTTCTGCGCTCTATAAATGAAGATTATTATTATTATTTTCAGGTGTATTTTTGTGAGAAAATTGTGGATGTTATGAATCTGGAACTTGCCGAATTTGTTGCCAAATTGCTAAACAGGCAGAAATCTGAGGAAAAAATTATATCAAAGTGTAGTTCTTGTTATTACATATCCATTTTCTTTCACCCAGAAAACTACTTTCAGTGTGCTTTCTTAGATATTAATAGAAATTACATCAGAACAGATAAAGGACTCATGCAGTTCTTGAATGTACCTTTTATATTATACCTGTACCGATGAATGTGGTTGTTAATTTAGAAAATGAAAGAAATGTCACTCCTAACTTGATTTGTATTCTCAATTCTGCAGGTATCATTCCATGTTTTTTTTTCATGTCCAAAATTTATGTCTTTCTACTGAAGTAGTGTCATGTATTGGTACTTTCAGACCTATCATCAAGCAATATTTTTCACCATCCTTTACTTCTTCAAATTTGTTGCAATTGCCATATATATTAATCATATCCGCCTTCAAAAAATAAGTAAGATATTTTTTGGAGTGAACGTCTGCATCATGAAGTAATGTCTATATAACCTTGCATGAAGTAACCAAATATAATCTCCAACTAAAAATCATTAACCATGCTCATGCAACATGACCATGCTTATTACAAATCATTTCTGTATACATGTGTATGTGTCATGAAAGTTAACAACAGATCAGTGATTGCAATCAGTGTGTTCAAACACACGGAGCTGATTGCATTTGATTGCAATTTCAGGGAAGTTGAACTTGGGCTCATCTGTACAGTGTATACATTACTATATGGACTTTGTAATACTTTACCTAACATACGTGAATGTCTATGCTTCACCTATTATAACCACCTTTCTCATTGGCCGTCTCTCTTTCTGCCCCTCTCTCTCATCCAATCACCACTCAGGTACTTGTTTTAGCCTGCCCTCATGCATCAACCTCCAGACAGGCGGCGCCGTCGCAGCCTCCGCCGCTCTGCTTCTCACTCTTGCCTACTGCCTAAAGAGGGCGCTATAACCATTCATCCAATCTAGTCCGCATCTTCATTCTGTCAGCTCACTGCCTGTATGTGTATGTGTATGTGTATTACTCACTGCCATAATATTGAATGCATTTGAATGTGAATGCGAATGCAATCACCCTTCTACATTCAAAGCACATACAACTTTCAGTGATACATTTTAACTCTTTTACATGCAATTTTTTATCCGCTGTGCGGGCATGTAATGGATTGCTTTGTAAATGTGGCTTGGAAAAGTTGGCTTTGATGAGAAAGATAGATGGGAAAAGAAGGAAGGAAGAAGAAGGAGGATTACTTGGATAAGCAGCCTGACTGTCTGGCTAGCAGAACAAGGGGTTGTTTCCAGTGACACATAGCTGATAGGAAGAACTCATGACAGAGAGTTGTGGTACAACATGTTTGCCTACAACACAGGATATGGCACTCACATAGATGTGACTGTTTGACCAAGATGTCATCCCGAACTTGCTTTCATTTAGGACAATTTTGTTCAATGTTTGTGCCACATTTTGCCTCTGCTAGGAGTACTTTCGTGTACATTTACAAGACATTTATTGAACTGGAATAGAAATATTTCAAGGATGTTCACTGCCAAACTGGTATTATGTTAATCAGAACTTCAATTCAACATTTGTGCTGATATGCTGTATTAGGTACATATGTAGAATAGAATAGAAATAGAATTTTATAATGATGAATGATTAATAACAAATGTATTTACAACTCATTTTGTGGTGTGTCTGTTTGAAAGAGAATCATGTAATCTATTTGTAGATTGGAAATCTTACGATCATCTTATTAGTTATGAATGAGTTTCTTTTTGAATACATATGTACTTGTGAACATGTTGTCATTTTCTCTACTGAGCAGTATACATGTATCTGTCAAACATAGATTTGTGTTGATCTGTCAACTTCATTTCATGAATTGTATTAGTGTGTGATTGCACTTAGTGCTGTGAAAAGCTATATGTAATCAAATCTCAATACAGGTATTCAACTGAAGTGATGTGGCTTATATACATCATTATATTTGCCTTTCTATTGCATAAGTGTGTACAATTCTCTTTGCAATGTAAAGAAAACAGGAATAAGAAATAGTGAAAAATACTGACAAATGAGACTAAGACTTTGAAAAGAGATGCTCTTTGGAAAATAATCATGGCTAAATATGTAACATTTTATGAATTTATTGAAATTACAAGTGATGTAGGTGATAATTAGAGGAAATATTATTTCATACAGATTCCATTGGTGCTAAAAAGTCATGTACATATTTCATGCTTTTATGACATACAGTGTATGACATGATTTTGATGGAAATATGTAAACATTTAAAAGAAGTTAAGACTTTAATGAACTTTGAAATTCTTACATGATGTTTGGTTATCCTTTGTTGATATTCATTGTTTGATCTTTGTATATTTTTGAATCATAGTGCATATTCTGCTAGCAATAAGAAAAATGTGTTCAGCCTTTTATCTACGACACTTGTCTTGCATTCAATTCCTGTCAGCCAATGAATAGCAAGAATTTAAGTAGTGAATATATATATATAATTGCAAGTGTTATAAAGTGGAAGCCCTTATATGAATAAGTTGGGTTGTAACCATGACAACCAGTATTGGACAGAGCAGGGTTGCATATACATGTACGTTATAACAAAAGCACAATTCATTTGTGGATGATATATCTTGTATTCCCAAATACTGTGTTCCTCTCAGCTATGATCACTCACAATCATACATCATCCATAGTTGTTAGTTGTCCTGTAAAATATTTCATGAAATAAAGAATAAAATTTTCTTTGAAGAAATGTGTCTTTGTTTCATTTATTGTTTTCCTGATTTGAAAAGTATGGAGAACTTACTTGGGTAGATTACCCATATCTAATCATACACAAGTATGACATTTAATGCATCTGAAAATGACACATAGCCTAAGTACTAGGCTGTGAGGTGCATGGACATAACCCAGTCTGTTAACAACCGTCTGTTTGACAGACTATGCCCTAATCACGTCATGGCTCCTCTAACTCCTTTGAGGAGCGAGGATAGGATTAGAGCATAGTCTGTGTTACCAGACATGCATGCAGTTGTTAATACATGTAGACTGGGTTGTGTCCATGCACCGCACAGCCTAGCACCTAGGCTTAATGATACATTGTTTGAAGAGAACCATTAAGGAAATTAAATGTTATTCTTATTTGATTATTAGAAACACCAACATTGCCTAGGTACTACATGTACAATATCTTAATCCTGTTCGATACATATCCACCACCACCCCCCCCCCCCCCCACACACACACACACACAAACAACCAACTACAGCCGATATTTTGATAAATAACAATCAAAAGCATGGAAACATGTACATTTGTTGGTCAAGACTCCTCTTCACTTTATTTTCACATTCTCAAGACACTTGACTTGTAACATTGTTGTACATGTATTGTCAATAAATTCTATACACTGTTCAATCTTTATTAATAAGATTGCAATGAGATATAATCTGAACCTGTACAAATCTCCTCAGTCTTCTGAACCTTATAGATGTGTGTCAGATGAATTGCTACTCAATGGGAGATGTGGGTATGATTTATGAAGAAATTCAAATTTGGCACATAAAAAGTTAAGCAGATTTGTGCTAAAATGAGTTATGTTCGGGCGAGCTGATCTTGAAATGTGTTTCAAAATTTACATTTTCCGGGATTTCAGATCCTTTGAGAATAATACAAAATTGGAGGTTCCAATTATGCTTCAATAAAGCTGGCTAAAACACTCTAAGTGTATTTGTATGTCAGAGCCAAAAGACAATGAACAAATTCTGCACTTGCCCAATTCTGTGAGCCTATGCACAAGTACAGTGTACTAGGAATTAAAAACATCAAGACTAAATGCAGCACACTTCAGTAGAATTTCCATGGAAGAAAGTTTAACAAAGCAAATTAAAAATAGAAAATGAAAATTGAGGAATGTTCTTACTTTATTAGGCAAGTATTTCATCTCAACAACTCCACCAAGAAGACAAATTATACAAAGACTAACATGGCAAAGTGCTGTTTCATTTCAGTTTGGGCCATAAACCAAAATACATGTGGCAATAACTAGTAATAGTACCACACATGTTTGATTTGTACTTGCCTGTCATGTGACTTTTCTATTCATTGGAATAAACATGTAAGCAAGGTTGAACTCTCTTTATGCAATAAGAGTTTTTAATGTGTGATAAGGCGTCTTGTCAAAAGTTCAAGACACAAAAGACTGCGGTTACATCCGGGAATCCTGTGTGCGATCTTTTCTATGAAAGGCTCAATAATCCTCCGCCAGCGTTCTTTTTTGTTCAAAAGACACGTGCGATCCTCAATCCTTTTCATCACTGCAACGCACTTGGTCACGTATGACAAGTAAATAGGTTGCGGTGGAATGAAAAAAAAGACCAGACGGACTATTATTGGAACGCCGGTCTTGCCAGTCTTTTCAACCGTCAGACCGCTTATCAGGAAAGACTATAAAGGCCCATATATTTTTTTTTCTAAAACGTGGCGGAGACAGTCAACATCTTTTGACAAGGTGCCTAGTCAACCTGCTTTTCAAGGCTTGGAACCAAGGTTATTAATGCTCACTGTTACACATACACATAGCTGTCCGGAGCCAAAATCTTGCAGCATTCTATTTTTAAGACAAGGAATCTATTTTTTTTAGCTGGTAATGGGCTTTAGGCATCATCACACTTATGTGAGGACACAATAAACATCCTCTTCTCTCTCAAATGACAGCTTTATCAACAAAAATGCCCTCTGAATCAAAACTTACTTAAGTCACTAACTAAAATCACTCAAGATGAAGATTCATGTCGAAACAAAAAAGCATGATTACATTTTACCTTTAATCCAATGTACAAAAAAGTACCGAAACAAAAGCCGTGATTGTGTGTTTGAATTTGACCCTGATTTTGGTTTATTAGTACATGTAGTTATATGTAGCTAATACTTGTATCTGTAAATTGCTTATCAGTATATGCCATAGAGAGTATGCCTCTTTCGACCTTCCAATAATGCGGTGGCAAATTGCATTCATTTCAGGCTTGACAACAAATATTCATTGATTACATGTACTGTAACTCCAATAAACTATACAACTAATAAATATAAAATATTTACAAAAGATGTTCATAAAAAACGGAACAATCGGTGAAGATGAATCTTCACAGATAAACATAGTACAGTCAACTCCCTTTATAATGATCTGCTCTGGACCGAGTACCTCATTATAAACAAATCTTCTGATAACCAACATTTGCAGATCCACTGCTCAAAATGGTGACCAGAAAAATTGTCTTGATATAACGAAACTTTGCATCTACAGTGTATGCTCGTTATAATGGGAGTACACTATATGTATTCAATGCTGCATATTTTAACCTTGAGTCAGAATTTCCAAAATGCTACCATAGGCTGTGTAAAGTGATTTTTTTTACCCCAATTTTGACAGTCTCAACATTTTTGTGAAATTGCTACATTTAAGCCAATTAAGCTCAGCAAAATCACAACTGGCATTCCAGTATTCCACTCTAAATGGTCTAGCTTCTATCTACAGTCGTTTACACTGCTGTAAATAGCTAATCCTTCGCAAGAGCATTGCAAGATCAGAACTGTGATTATTTACAGAAACATATACACAGTATAACGTATGAAATAGAGACAAGTGTACAATGATACATTTACATAATGTACAAATTCAAATTAATCATCTACAATTTAATATTGAGTTGAACAAAAGTCGGTCATACTGGTACATGTAGGCTCATGAGACAGAGAAAGATTGTCAAAACATTTCTTGGAGAACAGGAGGCATATTTATGAACCCTTACAAAGGATAGTTAGCTAGTAAAGTGCATTCAGCTAGATGCATTTTTAGTAACTAACAAAGGTTTCATAAATATGGGCCTAGGTGCATAGAAACTAGCTTTTATAATATGAGGATGTTTCACCAAGCTGTTCGTAAGTTACCAACAACTTTACGAACGACTGGTGATCCCTTCCTGTGCTAAGTCAGATTCTCAATGAACAAAGTGTGGTATGGCATTTAGCACAAGAAGGGAACGCCAGTCGTTCGTAAAGTCATTCGTAACTTAAGAACAGCTTGGTGAAACACCCCCCCCCCCCTGTCCTCCTGGCATGGATGTGAGATCGACTCTTCAATTTTAAAAATTGGTGTCAAAGTTACTCCTCTCATTACCATCAGTGCTTTCCAGCATTAATAATGCACACATTGTATTTCTATAGAAAATCACAGAAAAGGCTAATGGTGCTCTATCACACTCATACGATGGTGTTTTCCTGGTGCATGACAAGGTGGTCTCCGGTCAAGCAGTGGTCTGCATCACGTTCATGATTGACCACTCCGCTGCCTACTTTTTCTGGTCTCTTTCAGGGTGGTGTTGCACAAAGGTTTCAATTATTGTCACTCACCATCAATGGTAACTACATGGCAAGAGCCAATGAGCTGTCATTATTGCACCTGTTAACATGGTAGTTACCATTGATGGTAAGTTATAATAATTGAACATATGCAAAATGGTACAGGACATCATCAAGTGGTCTCTGCTCAAGCAGTGGTCTGCATTGGCTCGTGATTGACCATGCCGCTGCCTGCTCTTTCTGCTCTCTTTCTGGTCATCTCAAGGTGGTCTCTGGTCAAGCAATGGTCTGCATTGGCTCATGATTGACCATGTCACTGCCTGCTCTTTCTGCTCTCTTTCTGGTCATCTCAAGGTAGTCTCTGGTCAAGCAGTGGTCTGCATCGCGTTCACGATGGACGACACCGCTGCCTGCTCCATGGTCTCTTTCTGATGCATGACAAGATGATCGGTCAGCCTGTGTGCCAGGGGGAATGCCTTGCCACAGTGCGGACAAGCGTAGGGCTTCTCACCCGTATGAATCACTTGATGGACATCCCTACAATGCTTGTCCTTAAACGCCTTGCCACAGGTCAAGCAGACGTACGGCCGGATGCCCTTATGGCGGCGCTCGTGGACCCGATGGTCCTTACCGCTGTAGAAGCGCTTGTCGCAAAACGAGCACTTGTACTTCTTCTCCCGGTTGCTATGGAGACGGGACTTGTGCTTGTTGAGGAGCTTGCGGGTTCCGAACCCCCGGCCGCACACCTCACACTTGTGGGGCTTGGCACCCGTGTGTTCCCCCTGGTGGTTGTCACAGGCGCTCTGAGAGGCGAAGGAGCGGGGACAGAGATGGCATTTGAAGGGCCGGTTGTTGGTGTGCTTCTGGACGTGCACCAAGAGTTGGCTCTCAGCATCGAACCCCTTCTGGCAGAAGCTGCAGGTAAACTTGCTGCCACCGAGGTGGACTTTGAACTCGTGACGGCGCAAGTCATGCCGGTAGACGAAGCGGTTGGCGCACTGCTTGCACTTGAATGGCCGCGGCCGGTTGAAGTAGTCCATTGGCTTCCCCAACATGTCGATCTGCTCTCGCTTGTCCTGGCCATCCTCGCCCTCTGCAGGGGGGTTGGCTACCTCGCTGGGAACGGGTCCAGAAGTCTCCTGCGGCTGGGCGCTTCCGCCACGCGTCACAGGCTCGATGCCATGGTGCTGCCGGAGGTGGTCATGCAGGAAGCTGAATTTGATGAATGTCTTCCCACAGATGTAGCAGCGCGTGGACCCCTGAGGGCTGTTCAGGAGATCGTCCGAGGAGTATGTCACCTCCCTAAAAGAACTCCCAGGAGCAGTCACTTTCCCTGTCCCTTTGGGCATATCTCTTGGGTTTGGCTCAATGCCATGGATCTGCTGAAGGTGCTTGTTGTAGCCAGACATTGTCCTGAATGTCTCCGGGCACAGGTCACACTCAAAATCGCCCGGTCCCTGACCCTTGGCACCAACACTTCTGTATTCAGGATCAGCCACCTGCCCATGCTTTTCCTGCTGGTGTTTGGTCAAGGTCTTCAGGTTGACGTATGATTTATCACAGATTTTACAGGCCCACGGGGTGATGAGTGGTTTCAGGGATTTTGATCTCTCAAGAGCGGTGGAGACGATGCCATGTGCCTCCCGCTTGTGACGCGACACAAGCTGTGGCCTGGTAAAGACTGACCCGCACACATCACAGCCGTATGGAGCGATGCTATGCTTCTTCATGTGGACCTTGAAGGAGGTCTCGTCCTCACACTGGAAATGACATCTCTTACACTGGTTCTTCTCCACCGCCACCGCGCTCGTCACTGTCGTTACCGGTGTCTCTTTTTGCTTCGGTGCCTGGTGCTTGTCTTTGAGATGTTTCAGCAAGGTGGCCTTCTGCTTGTAAGAGAGTCCGCATTCAGGGCAACCAAACGGGAGTGTCTCGTGCTGCTTCATGTGCGCGTGGAGGATCTTTGAGTTCTTGCAGGCGTAACCACATGTCTTGCAGATGTCCAACAAGCCAGAAACCTTTGGTACCCTCAGCTTAATCCTCAGAACATTGCCTTGTTTGGCGCTCTTTGCCTTGATGCTTGCATCCCAGTGAAACTTCCGGTGCGTAGCGAGCGTTGCATCGGTGCTGAAGACCTTCCCGCACTCAGCACAGCCAAATGGGGCTTTCTTGTGCTTCTCAATGTGTTCGTCCAGAGCCGATTCAGTCCGGCAGGTGAAACCACAACTGTCACAAGGGTAGATCTCCTCTCCATCCTCAGCAACATCAATATTCGTATGGAACTTCTCGTGCATTAGCAGTCGCCCATGAGTCGGGAAAGATTTCCCACAGGTCGTGCAGATGAACCGGACGTTGGACGGCGTCTTCTGAGCACCATCCCTTCCCGCTGCTTCCTGGCCCAATCCTGTGCCGTCCGCCGAGGGTGGCAAGCGCCCTCTTTCTTCACGTTGAGGTAGAAGCTCGACGTTGATACCCGGCCGGTGGTCTTTGTGGTGGAACAGCTTGAGGTGACGCAGGAGGCTCTTGGAGTTGCTGCAATGGCATGGGCAGTAGCTGCACTCAAAGCCACCAGACTCTGTGCAAAAAGAGAACAATTTGGAAATTGGTTATTTTCCATTTTGGCCTCTTCATTATAGCATGATACATAAATACACTACATTGTCTCTAAAATGTCAGGTTGTCATACTTTTTAAGCAAGATCTTATTTCAGTCACTCTTTTAGAGGGCCATCGCTGGTGGTAAGGGAGTAATAGAAACATCTGGGTAATATTAGTCCAAGATAATCACTTTCCTTCAAGGAACAAAAATGCTTACCTGACATTTGAGGTGAACACAATTTTTTTATATTTTGAAGGCAATGTGGGATTGTTCTACTTTTCATTCTGGACCAGCATGTTCGACAATTGAAATGCTGACCACACTGCAAACCACATGAGTTCCTGTAAGCTCAACAAATTTCTCTGACAGTTTTGACAGCTTTGACAGTGAGATTTCATACATGTCATCATGGTGATCCATGCCGAGTTTCAAGAGTTTTGAAAAAGGGGCTACACTCCTTTTCAGCCAATCAAAACCTCTGAATCATCCTTACCTGTGTTGAACTTGAGGTCAGCGAGGCCCATCCTGAAGCCACAGCTCTCCCTGTAATCAGCGCTGTAGAAGGCCTTGAACTCATCCCCTGGGTTCAAGTCCCTGATGGTGCTGAAGTAGATGCGCCCACAGTACTGGAAGGCCTCTGCAGTCTGCTCCTCGGGGTACTGGGCGCACCGCACCATGGTGGTCCAGGCTCGCTCCCCTTTCACAGGGCTCAGGAACCCCACCACGCGCCCCTCCAGGGTCAACTGGAATGGAGAGAGGTCAAGAGATTAACATTAGGGAAATGGTCAGAGGTTAACATTAGGGCAATGGTCAGAGGTCAATATTAGGGCGAAGGTCAGAAGTTAACATTAGGGAGAAGGTCAGAGGTTAACATTAGGGCAATGGTCAGAGGTTAATATTAGGGCGAAGGTCAGAGGTCAATATTAGGGCAAAGGTCAGAGGTTAACTTTAGGGCAAAGGTCACAGGTCAATTATAATAATATACATTATACAATATAAGGGAACATTATTTTCATCATAATTTCCTTCAAAACTTCCTTCAAAATTTCCTTCAAAACTTACAGATATAACATCTCAAAGACGGGTTGGAACAGTTGGCTTTGACAGAAAATATGTCTGAGAAAAGAAGTAGGGATAGAAGGGTGACCATGATCAGCCTGACTGATTGGACAGAAGAGCAAGGAGCTTTTTAAAATGATGTGGAGTTGAGGCAAAGAGCTCAGGACAAAGGATATAACATTAAAATAGATAGAACAACTGATTGATTACAAAGAGATGAATGCTGAAATAAGACATGACACATGGCTCACCTCCCAAGACAGGATGTTGTTGAAGTGGATGGGCCCTTTCCCAAAAGCCCCCTTGAAAGGCCCAAAGCGAACCCCCTTACTGATCGGCTGATCCGCCACCACACACACAGACTTCTCGCTCAACCGCTTATAACGCAGCCCTTCCGGAAGCGGCCCTCCCATCGAGGCCTCCCTCTCCTGTTCGTTATCCTCTGCGCCATCAACAGCGCCCTCACGAGTTACGGGATCTACAGGGGTGGCGGTAACCGTCTGCATTGCTCCCTGCTGCTGCTGGTGATGCTGTTGTTGTTGTTGTTGTTGAGAGGCGGAGCTGGTTTCTCGGTTTTTGTTTGGGGTCTGGAGGGTGACCAGAGAGACGGATGATTTGTCAATCGGGATTCCTCCTCCCGAAGCTGTGTTGCTATGGCCTTGTGGGATATGACTGCTCGCGGTGGGCGGGGCCTGATGCTGAGAGCTAGCAACCGTGTTGTCCTGGTAACCCATGTTGCGTCCACTGGTGATGGCATTCTGCATCTCCAGTAGTGTTGTATGCACATCGTGCTCTGAAAAAAGGGAACATAACATCGTCTAGGGAAAAAACAACTATCATTCAAGAGGGTATAATTACTCAAGGCTATTGCTCTAAGATTTGCTTTTATAACAAATATCAATTCTACTTTTCTCATTTACTTGGCTTATATCGAGTAAAGCTTGCTCTTTACAGAAGCAAAATTCTGTGGAGTAGCGAAAATATAAAATAGCATACATATATGCTCTCATATATTTTAACAAACAAAAAAAATAATGGTGATATAATTCTATTTCATAAATTGCCAGTAAGTCGTTCATCCATATATCCTGTATTCCTGTGTCATCTTTCTTTCAGGTATGCCATAAACCTCATTGTTACTTCTTAAGCAATTTTCTGAAGTAGAGAACATACAAAATTACAGAAATCCTCTGATACTTTTAAATATTATAAAAGAGCTCATTAATGTACATTTTTCTATTTCACACATTTTCAGACAGCCATTTTTTTTACAGCATCTGTCATTTCTCTTCCAGGCATTTCATAGAAATCACTGTCACTTCCACAGTAACAGAACAACAAAATCTTTAAGAATACCTGCAACTGTTACCATGGTCACCACATTCTCATTCCTGTTGACTTCCGTCAGCTCTGATCGGTCAACCACCGGCATGGGCTCATGCACACTGCTCACGGGAATCCTGCAAGAAGTAGAATAGAAAGATTAAACGAGAACTTACCTGTTTGAAGTTTGATCTTTATTTTATGAATAATTTACAAGGGAGCTTACATGAGAGCCCGCTCTGCGCACACGTATCATGCTTCGAAGCTGGAAATGCGACTACAACCACAAAGTCAATCACCTGGAGAACTTAACCTGAAGCTTGTCTCATTTGGGAGGGAGCGGTGGGCATGTAAGCTCCCTTGTAAATTATTCATAAAATAAAGATCAAACTTCAAACAGGTAAGTTCTCGTTTAATCTTTCTATTTTATTTCACATTTTACAAGACACCTTACATGAGATTTCGAAGATCAGTAGTCGCATTTACATTTGTGATACATGTAATAAACAATGGGAGTTTGAACAACTTGCCATTTTACTCTGCAACAGCCCATGCTATTCCAGGTGTAGGTGTCATTCACTGTTCAGTGATGGTCACATCCTGATATAGTTCACATGTGACAAAGTGACTGTCTCAGGTTGAATGTCCTTGCATTAGTTCAGAATTTAACAAATCTTTCTGACAGAAAGTTATAAGCAGTTCACTCCTTGTGACTGTTCATTGTTCATCAACATATGTATATACACTCAATAAGTTGAAGGTCTATTTATTCCCTTCAACAGCTTAAACGTTTAGTTTATTTGTCCCGGTCACAACTGTTCCCGAATTGTCTTTACTTTTTGCCTTGCAATAGAGCCATAGCAAACTTATCATGTTGCTTTTCAACCACAGGCTTACGATAGAATTTTCTGAAGGTATTTTCATTTGCCCATCCAGCCTGAGCCACAATGTATGGCAATGGCAAATCCACCTTGTCTGCTGCTGATGTGGAGGCAGCCCTGGTTGAGTGCGCTTTGTACACTGAAGTGTCTATGCCAGCCTCCTTCATACATGTTTTAATCCACCGCGAGATTGTCTGTGATGAGACGCGTCTATATGGCTTCAGAAAGCTAATCATCAGGTAACGTTCCGTACCTCTCGCTCCACTTGTACGCTCAATGTACTTTTTGAGATATGTCACAATGCACAGCCGACGGTCGGGTGGGTAGGCTGGTAATCTTAGCGTGTAGGGTGATCTCCCTGGGGTGTTTTGCTTCAAATGGTCAGTGAAAGTAAAAGTTATTGCGCTTTCCTTTACACGCATGTTGTCTAACTGTAGGAGATGAAGAGTCTGCACTCTCTGCGCTGAGATAAGAGCTAATAACATGCACACTTTCAGAGTCAGATTCCTGAGTGACAGAGTTTTTGCTGGCGAAAGCTTCCTGAGATGGTTGAAAACTACTTGTACATCCCAGACTTCTTCATAACGCGCTTTGGGCGGGTTAAGCTGGAAAACGCCTTTCATAAACCGGCCAACGAGGGGGTGCGTTCCTACTGTGTATGAGCTTCCTTCTAATGTTAAAAATGTAGATAGGGCACTACGCGCAGTGTTAATTGCGCTATAACTCAATTCTCTGGCATGAAATAGTTCGCTCAGAAACTCCAGAACATTTTCCACCGAGTTGCTCAAGTAGTTCAGCCCTTTATCCTTACAGTATTTTATCCAGCGTTTAATGTAGACTTGGTACTGTTTTGTCGTAGATAATCTCCACGAGGCTGTTAAAACATTCACTGTCCTTTCCTTTAGTCCTCTTGACTCGAAAGTTTTCCTGATAATCTGCAACAAAGAATATCGAGACGATCATGCAATGGGTGGGGGGCATGTGTTACAGGTTGCAAAAGAAGATCTTTGCTTTTGGATATGAACAAAGGTTCTCCCACTAATAAAGCTTTTAGGCAAGGGAACCATGCCTGTGTAGGCCAGTTTGGGACCACAAGGAGACCAGTGGCCTGATCTTGTATTATCTTCTGGAGGCATTTTGGAATGAGGCAGAAAGGTGGGAAGGCATAAAAAGAAAATAAGCTCCAATCAAGCGTAAATGCATCCACTGCCTCTGCATGTGGGTCAGGTAACCAGGTGACATACCTGTCCACCTGTGCATTTAATCTGGATGCAAATAAGTCGATCTCGGGAAGTCCGAATTCCTTGACAATGCCTTTAAAAGCATGTTTATTCAGAGTCCACTCTGTTCTATTATTGAATTTGCGGGATTTTTGGTCAGCTTCTATGTTCATTTTGCCTGGTAGGTAAGAGGCTGTCAGCCAGATGTTGCGGTCAATGCACCACTTCCAAATCTGATTGGCAATTTGATTGCAATCCTGGGATCGTACTCCACCCAGATTATTCACATACGTGACTGCTGTAATGTTGTCAATCCGAACAAGTATGTGTACATTTCTCATCTCTGTACAAAATGATTTGAGGCCTAAATCTACGGCACGTAATTCCAAGTAGTTAATTTTGTTTTTCTTTGCCTTTTCGCTTTCTGATTCATTCCATCTGCCTCCTGTGTTAGTTGTTAAATCTGTGGCGCCCCAGCCAGAACCACTGGCATCTGTTCGGATTTCAATAGTTGGGGTTGCTCTACTAATGGGAGCATAAGAGCTTTGTATGTTCTCCCTCCACCAACTAAGTTCCTTTCTTGCATGGTCAGATAGGTGTATAGTTCTGTCAAAATGACCAGCATTCGCCTTGAGGGCTGCAATTTTTTCTGTTTCCAGATTCCTGTAATACAGTGGGCCATATTGAACAGCTGGGAAAGCTGCAACAATTTTACCTATTGTTTGAGCTACCTCTCTAATTGAGGGTAGTTTTTTGTTCAACAAACTCTCACAGCTTTGGGCAATATCCAGTGCCTTATTATCAGGCAATGAGATGGTAAACTCAAGAGTATTTAGTTTAAAGCCCAAAAATTGTAAGCACTGTGTGGGTTCTAGCACTGACTTTTCATCATGAATGACAAATCCGAGCTCAGAAAGCATCTCAGTTGTAGCTTTAACTGCTCGCTCTGCCTGGGCCTTGGTCTGTCCAATGATAATAGTATCATCTAGGTACCCAATGACTGTATGACCTGCTTCCCGCAAGGTAGCAAAGACTGGTTTTAAGATTTTGGTGAACAATCTTGGTGCTGTACTTAGCCCATTAGGCAGTGCTTTGAATTGAAAGCGTTTGTTATGCCAAATGAATCTGAGATACTTCCTGTGATCAGGATGTATCGGTACACTATAGTATGCGTCTCGGAGATCGACTGGCGCTAGTAAAGACCCATTCATTATCAATTGTGCTGCTGTATGAATTGTATCCATCTTAAAATGTTGCACTGATAAGTTCTTATTCAGTTCCGTTAGATCCAAGATCAGACGTACTCCACCATTTTTCTTGGGTCTTGTGAAGACATTCGAGAGGAATTCCCCCTCTTCATAATCACATGTTTCAATCACATGCTTAGCCAATAGACTTTGGATCTCAGTTTCAATGTCGGCCAGTTCTTTTTGGCCTCTCTTAAACTCAATATGGTTTTGATCGCATGGGTGGAAAGCACGTCTCATGAAATTCAATTTCATAACCTTGTATTGCTGATAAGATGAATGGGTCTGAGGTGATCTTACACCAGTTGTCATAAAATTGTTGCAGTCGACCTCCGACACGAGGCACTGTCTGAGAAACATGTATATTGTCATTCGACTTGAGAATATTAGGAGTTGGGATGCTACCTACCTCTTGGGGCAGTGTGGTAGCTACTTCCTCTGCATTGTCGTCTTGTGCTGAGGTGGTGGGGCCCTGGATTGTGTGGCTGGATGTGGGGGTCTCCTTTGCCCCCATGTACGTCCGCCTAAAAAAGGCCTGTTTGATGAGCCCGCTGAAACTTTGTTTCCCTGGCTAGATGTCCATCCAGCCCTCTCATACGGACGACGAGTCGTCTTATACTCATATGGATGGTATTGGTATCTACGCTGGAAAGGTCGAGCTTGGCCCTTCACCATGCCTGATGCAGCTCTTTGCTCGTCTCTTAAGTCTTTCACCCTTTTTCCAAGGTCATCTCCAAAAAGGAACTTAGTCACAGGGTTTGATGGCTTGCACAGATGTGCATACTGAGGATTCATTTCTGGCTTGATCAGTTCCTTTCTCAACGAGTTTAACTCAAAGTTGGCATTACACAGCAGTGCTAATGTGTCTTGCTGTCCTTCTGAGGGAGCAGCCTTCAGCGTCTGAACATATGCACTTACGCCACGGGTAAGCGATTTCTGAATACGCTGCAGTTTCAAGTCCTTGCTTCGTGTTGAAGCTGACAATTTGTCCCAGATTACAGAGTTCACTTTTGGAACATCAAGATGTTCACAATTACTAGGAGGTGGGTATTTCTCACTAGTTTCTGCCACCATTTTCTCTTCAAGTTGGTGATCCAACATGTACAGAGTAGACTTAGCTATCTCATCATTAACATTGCTTCCCACAGCTGATTTGACAGCAAACTTTGCTGCGAATGTTGGGACTTCTTTTTCACTGGCTTTTGGACTTGGTTCATTGAGTTTATCACCAAAGGGGTCAGCTTCCCCCATCTCTACATCCCCGGCACTACCCATGACAAAGTCACTGGCATGTCCCATTGAACCGGGCTCCTGCTCATGCTCTACAGGCATGGCATCACTGATATCATAGCGATATTCATCATCTTCATCATCAAAAGTATGTTCACGAACATGACTTACATTTGGGGCTTCCATTTCACTTTGGCGAGAAGGCAACGCCTCCACCACACGAGTAAGCATACTCTCCAAGCTGTCAAGTCTAGAGTTGACATTTGTGATGTCCGTTTGCATCGTCAAGATGGTGCCCATTGCGATGGTCTTTGGAGGGTTTAGCTTTGATGCATCAGTCTTGCCTTTGGATTCTTTCACAGTTTTAACATTGTCAGTTTTTGTAGAAAGACTCTTAGGTCCTTTGATAACTGTTTTGGAATTCTGTTTGGCTGCTGAACACTTAGGTCCCTTCGCTTTCGGCACCGACGTTTTGTTATGTGACTTCGCCGTCAGGCCATTAGACCCCTTCGCGGCGGTTGGTTTCCCCGCGGGCGCCCCGGGCTTAGCCGGACTCGGCACCGCACTGCAGCTGGGGCTACTCGGCGCATTCACGCCAGCCCCCTGCTCCTTCTCACAGTCCGATATTTCCATCGGCGTAATTCCTTCAAAATAGTAATTCTGTTGGCATCAAATGCTCAGCAAACGCAGAAAGTTCCAGTTTTCAATTTCCACACTGCAAAAATTTTGCGATGTCAAACAAAATCGGAAAATAGCTCCGTGAAGCTATGACAAATAAAGGGAAAGTTACTTTCCCGCACGTGCGTAGAAGCGAATATGATACGTGTGCGCAGAGCGGGCTCTCATGTAAGGTGTCTTGTAAAATGTGAAATAAAATAACACACACATTGTCAATGGGAACACCACAGCTTGTTCAAGAATTGCAAGTAGTGGGAACGTAATTTCTATACTTTCACTCAAGGTCAATGTACACAAGCCCTGCTTCTTTTTGGACCCCTCCACAAAAAAATATTATTCCTATGAATGAATTGTGTTCATTATTTCTTGTTTGTTATTTCATTTGTTGTATCTGAACTTTATACATGTTTGTTTTTGTTTTTCTAAAAAACAAATTGAATTGTGAATCACAGTATCTAGATGGTCATACCTGAAGTGTGATGGGTGAGTGAAGACGCCGTGAGGGTAGGGCATGGCTGCCGGATGGTGCAGGGGGAGAGACTGTTGGTACCCTCCATGCTGGGCCTCTGCCGTGCCAGGGTGCACATAGTCTGACACCTGGTGGTGGGGCTGGTTTGGATGGTTCAGGTAGTTGTAATCCATGGTGACGCAGCCCGGTCAGCTCATCAGCCACAGGGCATGAAGACCTAGTGTAAGAGATGGGAAAAAGACAGTGACAGACTTCACAGGCATGACAAGTCTGACACTTGCTGACTTGTAATAGCCTAATTGGCTTTATTAGCCTAAGGTATTTCTGTCTCAGTCATAGCTCGTTCAATAAGGGGTACAAATCTCTGTACCATTAACCTTACCTTTACATTTTTCAATATGTTGCAATAAATTGAAAATGGCAATCATTTATCCTGTGTCAAGTTTTATTGATGTGTTCGATTGGCTTACAAAATCTTTGTTTTTCTATCCCAGACAATATTGAGCATCTCAACAAAGACAAATTATGACATTTAAAGACAGCCCGTCCCTTTTTCAGATCACCACAAAACCATCAAAACATTGGCAAAACATATAGAGAAGTGTTAGCAAGCTGTATATTCTGTATATTCATAATTTGAAACTGATACGTCGTGTAAAATTCAAATAATGCACGTAAACAACGTCTGATTAATAGTCTTTACTTATGGCTCATAGCAGTTTGTGTTGAAATATCTGCTTTATTGATTAATCTGTTTATTAAATTATAAAACGCATTATGAAAAGAAAAATATTCGATAGAAGGAATCATCTCCAAAGTTTGGTAATTACTCTTAAAATTAGGATTTCACATATGCATAATAACCACATAGATACTGTAACAAAGACTAATACTTTTTTCGTAGTACGAAAAAAATCGGTTTGAAATTTAACGGCTGAAATTTTTACATATACAGAAAGCTTCAACATGCTATATTCTTAGAAATGGTCTTGAATCACACTTTCTTCAATTTACGATCGTGATAGACGATTTCAAATTTTAAGCTTGCAAAAGGGACGGACAATCTTTAAACCCTATTTCACAATCACAAAAGACTGCCCAAGTCACCAAAGTTTGGGGCTTGGTACTTTACATTAGTTTTAGGTAGATCTACATGTCATGGTAACAAGCCCCATCACACACTTGATTTTGACATAAGACAGTATACCCTATTGCCGATCACTCAAGCTTCGCCCTTCACAATTTCAAAAACAGAACTTCAAATTCTCAGTCTATATTGTAATTTATTCACAAAATTCCAATATCCAACATGCCGTCTCAATGTTTTCGCACAAATGCGTAACGCCAGCGGTTCCTAATACCGACCACATATATTCCTATTAGTATTGACAAGTTCAAACTGTACATACATCATTCCAAATTGGATACCAGTGGCGGTGCTTTACTATGTGCGACATGCATGTCAGTTCAACAACCTTGCGCGGTATCAAAACAGTTAGAAGAATCTCACGCAACGCATTCTGATTTTGTTTTGGCGGAATTGATGCCAATAGGAAAGATTGATCGAGGTTTATTGAGCTCCATAATTTTGCGCTTCAGAAAAAAATTAGATCGCTGAGTACTTTCTTTCGTGAGTTTCTGTGCTTAATTTGCCGGCAAATGTTGACATAATAACTTTGAGACTCAAGAATTTTGATCAAAATTGCCCTCAAGCTCAAATTTTGATAGATTATTTCCAATAATTGGGGAAATATCACCATTTTAAATATGTAGAGGAAGATTTCTACAACCTTTGCAGCTCCGAAATGTGCGCTCATTTACTAAATGGAGCGAAAACAACGACTGATCAACATCAACCCGGCCGCCCGACCCGCCGGCCAAGCGAGCTGCAAGAAAACCCTGACGTATAAACAAAACGCGTCGCATGTGCAGCGAGGATCGTTCTGTAGACCCTGTTTTTCACAATGCCGAGCGGTAGGCCTATATTTTTAGTTCCTAAGACCCCACATTTTACGCAGATTTTACCCTTGTAGTCAGTTCCTTAGACCCCCATTTCAGGGTTTCGTGAGGCACACCCCCATCAAAATACAATTTGAGTGCCCCCCCCCCCCCCCCCCCCCCCCGGGACTTAGCTTAGATGGTATAGGGGCCCATGGCTATTAATTATACATGAGGTAGTTTCTGAGGAAATTCCTGCGGCTGCTAGCCGCTGCGGCAGATTACAGGGGACCGCCGCCCTGGCCCAGCCCGCGGTGCAGCTTGCAACAAATTATCGGACAAATGTATGATTCTGGAACCATTCTCTCTAATATTTACCTGTCCGGGAACCTTTAATGAACCTCAAACCTTTTCGCCGACAGTAATTGCGCTGGAGGAGAGGTCGAAAAATTAAGGAAAAGGACACCGAAAAGGAAATTTCCATCAGGGTTCCGCGGGCGACTGCCTTTTTTCGGACCTCCATCCAACACTTGCAAGAAATTTGTACACATAAAAAACGTAGAGGGCGCCGCAAGAAAAATAAAACACACGGGAGCTGAGGGTGCTATTAATTTTTCCATTCCCATGACCTAAATAGAGTCTATGTTCCTCTTAAAATCAGTGTATTTTTTTAAGAGTTAATGTTATTATGCACTAACTAAACACAGCTAATGCATAGTTGTTCTTCTTTTGCAATCGATTATCCCCGCTCAATCCTCTACTCCAGAAGCACACAAGCAACACAAAAAATCTTATTTTTATTACAATGTCACATCTAGAGTGCAGATGTTTTATTTTTATTAAAGAAGCAAAAAAACACCACCTATTTTGAAATTTCAGTTCGGTAGGAATGATTTGAAAAATAATGAAAAATTTAACGTAAATAGGAGCTGGACGAAGAAGAAGAAGAAGCACGAATAAGATGTATATAATTTAAATAAACGACTTGACGTTTATAAAAGCAGGAGGGAAGGATAGAAAACAAGAATAACAGATTGAGAACAAGATCGAGGCTGTAATTCTGGTAGAACATGAAATAATGCAAAGAAGAGCAAACGGATGACAGATGATGAACGTATGAGAATTGAACAATGAGGATGATACAGAGAAGAGAATAAAAAGAAGAACTAGGTCGATCAATCAGAGTGAAGAACAGATGGTGAAAAAGCATAAGGAGAAGAACAAACCAACGAAGGAAAAGAAGTGTAGAAGTGGAAGATCATTTTTAAATGTTTAAAACAGCAGAATAAGGGAAATGATCGATTAAATGAGATTTATGAGGTACGTGGTGGAAAGGGGGAAAATTAAGTCACACTGCATTGAAGGGCTTCACTAAAAAAACCCCCACATCAAATGCACACATAATTTACAAAAAAACACATGCACGCACACAAACACACACACACACACACATACATAATTACACATACATGTACACACAAGCGTGTGAACACACATACACACACCAAAAATACTCTTTCTGCAAAGGAATGCATTATGTTTACTGTTCAACAGAGATACTATTCTAGTATCATTTATTGTCACAAAACACGATAATTACATCGAAGACGCTCCATAAAAACAGATTTAAGAGCAAAACTAGGCAAGCACAAAGGGCAAGGTCAGACTATGTCCAATTCAAGGTTTTTCTTGTGATACTTAATATCCCTCCGCTATTCATTATCAGTGCACTTTATACAAAATCTCATTTTTAGGCCCATTTACACTGGCAAGCAAAAATCATGATTTTTCTAAGACCGCGATCTTTGGGTATACCCGGTAAGTTGCTAGGCAACTTTCATCCAAACAACCAAAATATTGTGCCACTTCCCGGAGTGTGATTTTTTTAACCTTTGCGTGAAAAATTGCGAAGTTTGCCAGTATTAACAGAGTTAGGCATCCCACTTATGACATCATAATAACCATGCAGCGTACCGGGCTCCTTTGGATGACTGGTGGACACGCGCAGTAGGCCTACCTATCAAAAAATCGCAATATTTCAGATTGCGTTTTGGGGGATAAGTGTAAATGGTGAGACATAAAATTGCGATCTTAGCAAGTGTAAATGGGGCTTCTTTCATCTTTAGTAACTCTTTGTGTGCTAGGTGTGCAATTTGTAAGCGATAACAAACACAAATCCCATTGACCAGCCTTTTATCTGGCACAGGGCCATATTATTGCATATAGACCTTCCATTATTGTAACTTACCATCAATGGTAACTACCATGGCGACAGATGCAATGAGAGCTCATTGCCTGTTGCTATGGTGGTTACCATATATGATAAGTTTCAATACATGTCATTAAAAAGCTATCTGCAACATGGCCCTGGTCATGGAAATTACAATGGATGTAAGTAGCAGTAACTGAGAGAGATAATAAAGAATTCCTCTCTCATATCAGATACTGGAAGTAGATTTCTGCAATCTTTAAAGCATACACCTGTAACCTGTTCTTGAGTCTGTGGTGACTTTCTCAGTGCAAATGCAAGCAGCGCAGCAGATGCGAAATCGCACTGTTGTTTAATGTGTGGCGTAGCTTCTTCAAAGAAGATGTGAGCCCATTGAGTGGTGGTGTTACAGAAGGGAGACAAAACATAGCGAGATTTCATGTGGATAACATCTTTTCTCTTTACAACTGATACTCTGCGTATTTAGAACATTGATTAATCAATCTGTTAAGAGAAAAAGAAGATCAGACGGGAACTTGAATCTGTATGGACTGCAACATCATTCACCAGCCGAACACCTCCCTCAAAGATGGCATGTCCCTTTTACAAACATCTGTACACTTCATGAAAGTTTGCGCATATTCAGCACGTATCTTTGGGATACCAACTGTGAAATTTTAACATCTATAACTCCTGTAGAATATATGAAAATCTAACTAGTTATCAGTGAGATGTGACTATTTTCGTGGTACAATAAAAGAAAGCTCGATCAATTATCGCAGATTATTTCCTCAAAACTTAATGTTACGCTTTGTTGATTCCAGGGAAAGGTTATATCGCCAATCTCTCTCAAATGATGGCAAAGTTAGGGAACTTTCAGAATTAGGTCTGCAAAAGGGACGGGCTACCTTTAAGATAAAGACATGATTCTTAGGAACCAATACCCCAAACTTTCATTCTCTTGCTCATTCAAGGAGTCCTAAGAAAGATATTTTTCAAAGGATTGGCTTACTTTTTAACAGATTGATCAATCAATTTTACTACTACAGAGTGTACCAGTAAGAACGAAGATTACTGTATACACCATTTATTTCGCGAGTCTAATTTTTCACAAATCAGGACTTCTCGAAAATTTCGCGAGTGGTTAAATTCGTGATCGTGGAGTACTAGCACTAGTAGTACATGTGTTCGAGCACGTTGTATTCATACTGTTGTGTGTTCTTTAATTTGCTAATAGTCCAGACTCGCGAAATTCGCAAAAATAACCCCCCCGCGATGGCGTATACAGCATAAAGCTTATTGTCTCTCAGCAAAAACATCAATCATCTGAATTAAGATTTCAGCAAAGAATCTAAAAAGATCACAACGTTTCGTGCCCTGCTGCAACACTTATTCAGGTGTGATACGAAAATGTAAGGTTTCATATACCCTTCAGTCAGCGCAGCACAATGAACCGTAAGAGTGGAAACCGCTTGCTTACAACATTTTTGTATCACAGCTGACGAATTGTTGCAGCGGTGCATCTTTAGATTCCTTGTTGACCTTACAGTGCGAGACAAACGAATATCACGAGCGATTACACGTTGTTGGCTTAAAGGAAACCTACAGACATATTGATGACACAAAATAATGGTAAATATTATGTACACACATGACAAAGGGAAGCAGCTACACTTGCATAGCAAAGAAAAAGAAAGCTGCTCTTACACTGCTCATAAGTGGGTCTCTCATTGGCCTGGGCACTAGTTTGTGACCTGGGCCCCATTGCATAAAACTTACCATTTATGGTAACTCTGCAATCAATGGTAACCACCATGGTAACATTGCTGGACAGCCAATCAAATTACAGGCTTCCATAGAAGTCATTGATATCAAAGTTACCATCAATGGTAGATTTCATGCCACAGGGGCCTGGTGGAAACCGAGTCTGAATGACATGTCCTGAAGACTAGATGTTCATAAGCTAAGAACGGCTTTACGCACGACCGATGACCCTTTCTTGTGCTAAATAAGATGTACCCCAATATGTTCCTGTTTTACCATAGTAGGAGCTAATTTCCAACAATCCAAATCAAATTTTACTAATCATAAACTTTGTATTCAGATACTTGTTAGCAATAAGAATTTTAATTTAGGGAGATCACATTTCAACTACAGCTGATACGACTCAAAATCATTGAGAATCTCAAAGGAATGGGTCACCAGTCATGCGTAAAGTCGTTCTTAGCCTAAGAACAGCTTGGTGAAACACCCCCCAGGTCTCTGTGGAGTCACATGAAAATTTTAACATGCCTGATTTGGAGAATTTTTCCAGTATCCTGCATGTCTCAAAGACGTCTCTTGGTGATTAGCCACATTTCTGTGGAGTCACAAGAAATCAAAACATGCTTGACTTCTAAAAAGTGTTTCCAGTTGCCAGCAGGTCTAAAAGACTTCTCTCAGAGAAATTCAGACATGTTCATTTTTTTAAAGACTTTTTACCAGTCTCCATCAGGTCTTGGAGACGTCTCAGCGACATCCCCTGGAGACTATGCCAGTCTTAGAGAATTGCAAGAAATTCAAACATACTTGATTTCTTAAATGTTTTATCAGTCTCCAGCAGGGCCCTGTTGCATAAAACTTGCCATTGATGGTAACTTTGCAGTCAATGGCAACTTCTATGGAAACCTGGAATCCGATTGGCTGTCCAGCGGTGGTTTTTTTTGGTAGTTACTACTGATCACAGAGTTACCATTAATGGTAAGTTTTATGCAACAAGGCCCAGGTCTTGAAGACGCCTATTGGAGACTAACTGGTTCTCCGAAGACTCACAACAAATTCAAACATGCTGGATTATTTTAAAGACTTCTGTCAGTCTCCAGCAGATATCAAGAAACGTTTTCAAGAAGTCACTGCCAATGAAAAAGACCCTTAATGTTGCTATCACTGTCTATCAATAGGATCATATACTCACTTTACAATCAGCACTGTACAGTATCAATGCAATACCTACATTATACCTGGAGGGGTAGTACTCTGAAAGAAACTGGTCCAAAACTGCCTGGCTATTTAAAGGGCATATACTGTACTGGGTAGACAAAAATTGCCTTCAAAAGATGACCTTGAGCAATCTTCTTGCTAATGGTCTTAAATTCATGTATTGTCCATTTTAGAGACTTGCTGAAAGTTATTTGCCCTCAAATGATGTACTTTTAGAGTAATTTAAAATTAAAACACAGATGTTCAAAATGTTCGGGCCGAACATTTGAGGATTTATGATTTAATCACTAATTACTCCAAATGTGGATCATTTGAGCCAAGGGCAAATAACTTTCAGCAAGTCTCTAAAAATGGACAATACATGAGTTTCAGACTATTGGTAAGAAGATCGCTCACAATCACCTTTTGAAGTTTTTTTATTTTTGTCCTCCTAGTACAGCATATGCCCTTTAAGTTCATTGGTATTCTGAAAAGTGACTCTAGCCAAAATCTGCACCAACAGGCTAATCACAGTTATGGATGGTAGGGGATTTGGTTACAGTTCGATATTCCAAAGGTTCGTTATTCCGAAGGTTCGTTATTCCGAAGGTCCGTTACTCCGAAGGTTCGTTTTTCCGAAGGTTCAAAATTCCGAAACATGTAAATTGCCTATACCTCAATGCTCGTTAGTCCGAAAACGAAGACCTTCGTCGCGTAACGTTTGGAATAACGAGCCTTCGGAATACCAAGTTCTTCCCGGGGATTTAAGTTAAAACTTGAATTTATTTTCAGAATACCACCCAAGCTCTACGCTCTAAACTTGCATATTCATTCTAATAATAATTTCCTTCTCCAACACATGATCAACACCTGTCTACGGAACATAGATATCATCTCATTTATATTATTCTTCATCTTCATACAGATTGGTGACATTATTTCAATACTTTCTAATATCAGTTTCTAATACTATAACATATAGCACATACAAAGACTGGTAAAAAACGACAGGGAGGGTACAATGTCTAACATTGCAATACATACATGTATGGCAGCTTGTCACTTATACATGCATCTCTTTGGTAACGCTATGAAAATTCATCATAAAGGGAAAGTTCACTCCGAAGAAAAAGCTAGACGGTGTGTGAAAGCAAACGTTTATGAGAATCAGGGCCCCATCTCGTAAGGAGTTGCAACTGATCTTAATTGATCACAAATGCAATCCCCTATCTCTAATGTGCAGAGTTCCGATTGGTATCTATCACAAAATCAAATTGCGATCAATCGCAAATCCTTATAACACAGAGCTCAGTTTGTGGCAATTTCAGTAAAATTGAAGCAGTAATATTACAATCCTGAATATTTTGTTTCAACCGTTTCAGTACCAAGCACTGGAAGCCCTACATCAATACCATAACTGCTCAATTTCATGCTGTTGCGACTGAGCAGTGTAAATTGTATAAGGCCATGGCATAAGCCTGAGCGGTCGTGACTGAGCACGGCCTTTACGCTCTATGCAATAAAATATGACTAATTGGGAAATTTGAGAAATAGAGTCCCGAAGTAGTGTCCTCATATTCATCGTTATGCAGGTTGCTGGTTCTAAACAATGTTACTCAAATGAGGGTGTCACTGATCTGACATGGTCCAGCAGGCTTATGATGAGCACTCCCAATGAGAGTCGCTGTTATGATCACTGCTGTTTGCTCTACCCACATAGTTTTAAACCACTTGTCTTGACATCCTCCTCATATGACGTCAAATTTCGGTACTCTATTAAAATGTTTTAACACGGCAACAATGTATTTTCTGCTTGCATATATAACATGACATTACACAGCTGTTGCCAATTAAGAGAGGGGTCAAAATTGAAATCACCACAACTTCATTATTTACTGTCCGATTTCACTCAAAACTTTCACTTGTAGCATCTGCTTCTGTGATTTTTCTGACACATTTGTTGCTAACTTTATTGTCTGGGATGAACTCCCCCTCTTCAACTGACCAACGTATTCTAAGGAAAGACCTACATGATTGATATAATCACAAAGTGATCACACTAAACTCTAATCTTGGTGTACCAAAGCCTCTTCAACAAAATCAGGTTGGGGCAAAAACACCATTAATAAAGCTCACTTTTCAAAACATTCTAAAACGACCTAATGTTTATATAAATTACATTCATAACTGTTCAAATGACACACAGCATGTCACCTTAGTATTTAATTCATAACAAGGATACAATTTTTTTTTTAAAAATCTCCAAGCATGTATCATTGCACAGAGAGCTAAAGACCGCACTTTAAATAATACAACTCATCTTGGTCCAAGTACCACAACTTTGTGGTTTGTGGTTATACCTTTTGTTATCACAATACAAGATCTACCAAAAGACAAAGAATACATTTCTGCACAAGATTAAGCTATTTCTATCATTTTAGAGATATAAATTACCTTCAAAATGATTTTATTCAAAAACAAAATAAAGGAGAAATCATTATTAGATCTTCAAATTGGCAACCTAGTGGAAAGGGACAAATTACATTTCTGCTCTTCAAATTGGCACAATATTGCTTTAAATTGTATGTTGATAATGTTATGTATATTTACCATAAAAATCTGATTTTTTAAAAGATAGTGTTGCCAATTTGAAAGCCAAATAATGACCAGTTTAGCTCTAAAAAGTCCTTGGTTCCAAGATGCACTTATTGTACAGTGACATACCTGGGCCCTGTTGCATAAAACTTACCATTAACAGTAACTTTGCAATCAATGGCTATGATATTCTATGAAAATCTTGCATTTGATTGGCTGTCAAGCAGTGTTACCATGGTAGTTATCATTAGTGACAGAGTTACAATTAATGGTAAGTTTTATGCTACGGGGCCTGGTAAAGTCTTTATGTACCTAGGGTGCATTTATAGGAGTTTTTTTCAGGCTTTCAACACAGTTCCAAAACACACCTTGATTCAAAAACGTGTTTCCTGCCGGAAAAAAATGTTATAAACGTTCTTAGAAATTTAAAGTGTGTTTTGAAACAGTTTTGAAATGCACAAAACGTTGCATCTGATTTCTGAAATCTTCAAAATGCAACCATGTTTTGAAACACTGCTTATATCACAACGCAAAGCCTTGTACACACTACACGCATAGGGACAGAATTAGCTGTGCAATCGCACGCTTGATGAAACTACATTTCTGGCCAAAACAACAATCTTATGAACGCAAATATCGATGCTCTTTTCTCAAAACAAGATTTCAAAACACAGTTTGGAATTTGTGTTTCAAAAGACGGATTCTACAAACAGAAATGATCGTAGATGAAGCCATAATTCCGCCAATGACGCACACAAATAGATACCAGCTATATATTGTAGGCACAAAAAAGGTAAGTTCTGGGCCCTGTTGCATAAAAAAGGATTCCATAGAAGTTGTCATTGACAGCAAAGTTACCATCAATGGTACGTTTTATGCAACAGGGCCCTGATGTAATGCCCATAGGAGAAGGAATGACTGCTGATCTCCAATCCAGATTCAGCTAAGTGTGGTAAGGTGTGCATGCTACTAAAAACAATAAATACCATAAGCCTAGAGTCTAGACTAATATTCAGTATACATCCACAAGATATGTTTTCAAGTTACACAACTAACTGAATGACAAAATATATCTGACCAATATCAGCCATAATTGATTCTGAACTTGGCATGCACTATCGGGAAAGCCGCTGGTATTGTAGATATATGCAATCATTTGAGCGTTGATAATCACTTCTCAACGTTTTCTAAATTTGAATACATGATTAGTAACCTATACCCTACAGTGATTCTTCTACCAGAATGTTCACATCATTGAGCAGGTACTGTATATACTACACGACCACTGGCCGGCATCGTCCACAGGGCACTGACATCTGACTGATTAGAACCATGTTTAACATGAAGACATGACTAGCGGACTGTAATGAGTTGCTTCTTTATCACAAAACAATATATTCTGAATATTGCGCTGCATAATGGCACATTCCGAAAGAGCCATCTAACAGGCTCCCGGAAAACAAGTTTATAACCGTTCTTCTATAAAACACTGATCCTCATTCTGCAGCCTAGGAAGTTTTTGAGATGTTTCCCTCAATGGGGTGAATGGAGTTGCTCCATAAGGCCAGCAGGGCAAGAGTATACACATAACGGTTGATATCTGATTACTTTTCCCTGTCAAATTTGTGTAAATCTGATTTTTCCTTGAATAAACTTTTCCCCCTTTCTCTTTCTGCTCCCTTTGAAGGATAAAAAAAGAAGATTATGTAATACTTGCTGCACCTGTCTATAGGTCAAGGAAGTTGAATTATACACAGAGTTATTCACATCTGACACACACTACTCAAGGTTCTTGTCTACAAGCAACCGCATGGAGGCAATCTACATTCATCCAAAGACTTCAGGTTGTAAAAAAAAATACAACTACATCACAAGAACACAAACTACGGAAGGGCTGCTGGTTAGATTGTGTCCATCTTCTTGAGCTCTTGGCGCTAGGTCGGGCCCTCAGAGCTGTCTGGAGGATAGTGCATTGACCTTCACAAATGACAAAAAGAAAGAGAATAAGGGTAAGTACCGGTACAGAAAAAAAAGTTCTGGTAATTCTGAACTGAGGAAATGCTCTTACTTCCGTGCTTAAGGGTGATACCGTTAATCATTCTTTTAGATATTTAATTTTTAAGAAGACCCTAAGAGATATGTTTTTACACACATACCTGTATGATTTTTTGGGGGGAGAGATTTATTATCCTTTGACGGTTTTCGCGAAACCTTCACTAATGTTTCTTTCATGTTTCTGCTTTTAGTGAAACAAACTTCTCTTCAGGATGAACTACAGTGAATCTTGTCTAAAGTGGCCACCCAAGGGAAACACAAATTGTGGCCTTTATAGACAGGTGGCTGCTGTAGACAGGTTCTTTAACACATGGTCTCTCTCTGGGGGAATCATTATAGTGGCCAATATAGACAGGTTGGCTGCTATAGACAGGTGGCCGCTAAGACAGGTTTGACTGTATCTCTTTAATTATGAATAAATGAACTGCATTCAAAAGACAAAAAGAGAGTTAGAAGTGCAAAGTGTGCTTGTGGATACGCACCGGAGCTCACCTTTTGAAGATAAGTTGGCGATGCATCCTCTTAGCCTCGTTGTTGAGCTTGGTACGGATCGCATCCTTCACGGCCCGGGCAGGCACCCCAGTCACCCGCTGTACGTAATCTGGAAGACGGCAGAGACAAGAACAGAGGGGGAAGTGCTATTTAGATATACAGTGAAACCTGACTATAGTGGCCACCCAAGGGAAACACAAATTGTGGCCTTTATAGACAGGTGGCTGCTATAGACAGGTTCTTTAACAAATGATCTCTCTCTGGGGGAATCATTTTAGTGGCCACTATAGATGAGTTGGCTGCTATAGACAGGTTCTTTAACACATGATCTCTCTCTGGGGATATCATTTTAGTGGCCACTATAGACAGGTTGGCTGCTATAGACAGGTTCTTTAACACATGATCTCTCTCTGGGGGCATCATTTTAGTGGCCACTATAGACAGGTTGGCTGCTATAGACAGGTGGCCGCTAAGACAGGTTTGATTGTAGATTGGGAACAGCAATGTGCTTAAACAGGGCTATCATTTAATCAAAGTAAGACTAATACTTCTAATCTCATTTGCCTACCGAGTATTGCTTCCACCTTCTCCGGGTCAAGTCTCGTCTTATTGGTCGGCAGGCCCGTTGTCCTGGAGATGGCGTTGCTGGTCCCGCCCAGCGTCGACCGGCTCAGCACTTTCCGCGGGAAGAGACACATCAAGAGGTCAGAGGTCAACTTGCGGAAGTTGGTGTGGTTGCAGCGGTCTAGCAGGCGCTTGTCCACCTTAACCCGGTTACTCAGGCTGATCTCCACCTGGGACAAGGAAACGCAAAATTTGAAACTGAAAAAGGTGTCTCTTTATGACCCAAGCCCTGTTGCCTGCATGTATGACGATTGTAATGTACTCTATACGCCAAATATTACGCAAGTCTAATATTTTTACAAATTGGCACCTCTTGACAATTTCGCAAGTGATTAACTTTGCATGACAAAAACAATGATAAAACAATGCAAAATGTATCAATATTTTCAACAGGTTCAGTATACAAAACATAGCAGAGCACAAGGTAAAACATAGTAAGTAATGAAAAGTGTTATACAATGATGTAGAATTAAGAACATTAATAGATATTGCATAATTGGACACTTACTGTATGTTCTGCTTGTTTTCCTGCCTGCCGCACCGTAAACTTGCCCCTGTCCCTCATTCTGACCGGTGCAAGGGTGCTCGGTGCCATCTGGGACAGCACCGTCTGGGAAGTGGACTGGGGGATCTGGTTGGCCAGGCTCTGCTGTATCATGGCCAGCTGAGAGGGCGCCCCTGGCGGTACCATTGGTGGTACCATCGGCGGCTGCCCTGTCAAGCCCATCTGAATACTTGGCGCCAACACAGGCAGGACCGGTGCCCGAGGAATTTGCACCTGAAAACACACAGAAGCAATAAATGATGACTGGAGAAGTCGGGTGGTAAGGTACATGTAGGTTTCATGGCATGCCTTGCGGTAACCAATGGCGGTGCCACTGGTGGCTGGCCTGTCAAACCCATCTGAACACTCGGTGCCAACAAACGCAGGACCGGTGCTCGAGGAATTTGCACCTGAAATACGCAGAAGCATTAAGTCACTCAGATGTAATGTTTATTTCAAAGGCAAGCCAGGAGGGCGCCTTGATGGTACCATCTTTATGGTTTTCTTCACTTTTGTTTTCTATTTTTTTTTTTTATTGGAAAAAAATACTCAAAACACAACATTATTGAGCTATGAAAAGACCACAATCAAATAACTGAAATGATTAGAATGAGAAATAATTAGGTTTTATGAAAGAAAACACTTTCGACACAAATAATTCTTTTCAACAGTACTTTTCAATTCTGATCAGGCAATACCTGTAGGTCAACTCAAAGGTCAGAGGTCATGCTACCTGTTGCTGGGAAGGGTGTGGCATCATCTCATGGTCCATGGCAGCTGCTAGCTGTGGCAAGGAGACGTGCGAAAGCGGGATCTGTGGCAGAGCGTTGCAGTCAGTGACCGCCACCTGTGTCAGCGCGATGCTCTGCATCTGTGTAGCGGCCGCCACCACGCCCATCTCCGAGACAGGTATCACCGACCCCTGCTGCTGCTGCATGGGGGTGGCAATCGTGGAAGGGGCGGAGGTGACTACGAGGGCTGGCTCCTCGGGCACGGCCAGGCTGTGGCATTTGGAGATGGTGATGCTGGAAGGCGTGGGCGGAGTGGTAGTGGTAGTGGTGGTGGAAGAATGGGGAAGGGTGTGGCTGTCGTCGGGCGGAACCCTGGCGCCGAGGCTACCACTGGGAGACTGGGAAGATTCGGTGTGTTCGCCTCTCAGAGAAGCAAGCAAACTGGGAAGAGCTGGAGAGGAAAGTGATTGAGAGGACAAAATGAAATGGACATGTGATGGCACATGGTAATGTCTGTGTAAGACATCTACCGAATCATTACTTCTACAGAAGTCATCGACTCCCTCCCGACTACTACGAGGTAAAGGCTTTTAAATGAAACCTGCGTTCCGTCTTATATATCTGATTCTGATTATCTGATATCTGATTATCTGATTTATGTGATTCTAATCAAGGTTGTTTTTGTTTTGCACTGGGATGAATGATTGTAAAGAATGTTCTTTATTTTTGGCTCTTCACTGACGTAGATAAGCACTGTATGTCCAGTGCAGTTGAGTCACTGTGATTAAAAAATCACAGGCAGACTTGGGTGGGGATTGAACCCACGACCTCCTGATTACTAGACAGACATCATACCACTAGACCACCGAGGATGCCAGATGGCTAGATAAGGTTCTAGTCGACCCAACAGGAAGCGAGTACTGCAATTGTTATCAAACAAAATCCTGTGAAGTTGCGATCAATGACAAATTTCTATTAGACAGGGCCCTAATCACATTCCATCAAAATCATGTAAATGGTTTATTAAGCCATTGTGTGCTCGAGAAACTGCTGCTCATTGGGTTTTGCATGTATTACTGGTAAAAAAAAATACATACATGGCACACAAAGAATTAAACAAGTATCAGAAATGTATTGTCTATGATGAGAAAAATACACTTTAAAATTTGTGGGGATTCTTTTCAAGCCTGCTGTCCTGAAACTCAGACCATCAACAATAACTACGAGGATTTCTTTTTTCTCACACAGGCTGTTTTTTTCTTTGCAGATGTTGAAATGCCCGGTGCCCTCATGTAACTGTTTTCACTACTGATGTGAGAACTGCTGAGAAATAGACACTTACCATCGTTAAGTGCAATGGTTTCTACAAGCCTGTCCACTTTCTTACGTAGTTCTGCGTTCTCCTTCCTCAACTCATCATTCTCTTCTCGTAAGATGGCGAGCTCATCGTCTGGAAACTGCGTGGAAAACAGAAAAAGAATGACATCACAACTGAAAAGTGTGGGTTACACTTTTACAAATTTGTAAGGAAACGGTGATTTTGCAAGCCTTTCTCTTACAGCAGAGGGGCTAGACAGCATTGTACATAATACAGAATGCCTCTCATAAAAAAATGTATATTGGCCATTTCAGGATATTACTAATTCTATTCAGTAACTGTACTCTCATTGCAAAGAAATGAAATATCCATCAAAAATGTAAAAATCATTTTAAGACATCAACTGAAAACAAAGAGCTCTTAGTTCCTTCTTACAACATCTGATTCTCTGTGAATTGCTAACCCTACCACAACACACTCAAGACATCACTTTACACATGCAATATTTTCTGCAATATGTGTACTCGGTTCATGAACTTAAATAGCTACTTGAGTGTACTCGGTTCATAAACTTAGATAGCTACTTGAGTGATGTTCCAAGGAGACCAAGACCGTGACTTACTTGCATACTGGCGTCTTTCTTGCCAGAGCTGGATGTGGTTCGGCAGACAAAAGGCTCTACCGCCCTCTGTTGTCTCCTCACCTGCAAGCAACAATTGAGAGTGACTGAGCATTACATCCAATTTCCTTAGGTGTGTGTAAGTGCCATATCCCGTTACATAGGTGATCATGGAAAGCCACAACACTCTGTTCTGAGCTTTTTCTATCAGCTCATGGTACATAGCCCTTAGATGTGCTCATGGCTAGGGTAACAAATACACTCCCTGGCCTGTACAACAAGTAAAAAGTGACATTTTGGTCATTTTGGCTGGCCACCTCGTGTAGAGTTCCTACAAGCGCCGAAACATTTTCTTAGTAAGCCATTTTCGTAATGTATTTAAAACTTTCCCCCTAACTGCCTGGTGATGCGTTATTACATCCAATTTTATTTCGTGATTCAGTTTGAATGGATGAAACGCACTCCAAATCTTTTATTTTTTGCTACTCGGACAAACCTCGGACACGCTTTGGGGTTACCATTAGTAACGTACTGTTTGAATGATCTGAATAAAATGTGCATACATAATGAAAATGTTTATTGTTTTCTTGCGGTGCTAAAGGGTGCCGTACAGGAATCATCCTGCTCTCCAGGGTTATTTGATGTCAAAATTAGTGATGCACGCCCCTTACGGTGACGGCAAATCCACACCTGTTTGTTAAGATTTAATCAAGATAACATTGCCTTTAAACTCCCTTTTTCTTTGTGTTTGCTCAAGCTGGGGTTTAACAATCAGAACCGCACAAGTCATCTGCTTCTGACGGCATGGAAGTCACTCCAGCGCAACACACAAAGCCACAATTTATCCCCCCTTAACACTTTCAACCTGCACCTTTTGCTAATTTGCAGAACTATGCGGTTTGACATACTTCACTTCCGTGAACAGTGACCGAATTGGAGGAGGCTCGTGCAAGAAGACGTCGCAGAACTTGTTGAGTTAAACCTTGGTTGCAAAGACGTGTCCTGTTTGGGCAGTATGACACATTGATGCGTAGACTGATGCAGGAGTGTCGAGGAAACTTCAAGAATCACTATATATGCCATTTCGGGAGTCTAATTTTTCAGGAATCGGGACTTCTCAACGGTGAATGACTAAATTCGCGATTGTTGAGTACTAACATCCCCACGAAATATACGACGTATAAAGTACCATACCTGGCTTGTGTCAGACTCCATGTTGTACGTTGTGTCATTGTCATAGCCACCCCCCATGAACTGACGAGGCCTGCTGAAGCTGTTGCCTCCTTGGCGTCGGTTCAGCATCGTTCTGTTACCGTTCAGAATGGAATGGGCTGACGAGAAAGATAAAGAGACAATGAAGAGCCTTCCTGTGTATAGTGTTTACCATTTTGCAGTACCCAAACTTGACCCTTGAATCTTTAGCTAATGATAAGGGCGCTGTACAGTCTTTGCACGATTTGACTGCTGATGTTTTATCTGTCATGAATCCACCGATGTGAACATGAGAGGGATAGTCCACCCTGAAGTTAAGTTTGTTTCAATTAAAACAGAAATATGAAAGAAACATATTAGTGAAGGTTTGAAGTAAATCCGCTAAAGAATGTTATTATCTTTTAAAATGTTGATGTTGTGACGTCACATATGAGCTGCTCTCCCATATGTTGTGTGCTGTATGATTCCATAAACTGCTCTTCTTCTGTTTTTGATGAAGGAATTATTTTTTTCATAGATGTATGTGGGTGAAAATGTGTTTTTAATAATGTATCAAATGCACAGATAAAATGATGCAAATCTTCTTGAGAAAATTGAGTTTCAAAATAATTGTACACAACACATGGGAGAGCACCTCACATGTGACGTCACAAAATAAAAAATTTAAAAGTTCATAAATTTCTTATCCTTTGGCAGATTTTCACCAAAATTTCACTAATATGTTTTGTTCATGTTTCTGCTTTTATCAACACCAACTTAATTTTAGGGTGAACTATCCCTTTAATGTAACCTGCATATAAAAACCACCTGCCCATAAACACCACATTTTCTCTATATGGGCACATATGGGCCAGGTTGCATAAACCTTACCATTAATGGTAACCCTGTCATCAATGGTAACTAGCATGGTAACACAATTCAAGAGCCAACCAAATTCAAGGTTTCTATAGAAGTTGCCACTAACAGCAAAGATACTATCAATGGTAACTTTTATGCAATAGGGCCATGGGTGTACATGTACTATTATATTACTTGTCGTGTTAGTTTTGTGTTCATTTCACCAGGGAATGCAAAGGTACATTGTAAGTGTATTGCAGTGAAGAAGAAAGCAATATAACCTTTAACCCTCTGTGTGCCAGGTATGCATGCTGTCAACAATAATGCACATACACTCCAGCTCAAAGGAATTGGCATAGGGAAAGGGAAATGAAAATAAAGGGAAGGAGACGCAGTTTTGAACCACAGTATATTTTGTCCAGTTCAGCATGAAACATGATGCTTTAACCTAAAATGTTTCATGCTGAACTGGACAAAATATACCACTGTTTAAAACAGCGGCTCCTTCCCTATATTTCCTTTCCCTTTCCCTATGCCAATTCTTTTGAGCTGCAGTGTAGTTCAATTGAGCAGTATTTCATCTGGCACAATGAGGGTTAACAAAATTAAAATAATAATTACCTGTTTTCCTGCTGTGGGGCTCTGCATCCAAGCTTTGAAGGGTCTCATCTGCCTCAGGGTCTGTTCTCACATCCATGTCTTCAGCCTCTTGCTCCTCAATCGCACTGAAGATGAAGCCTCTCCCGTTGTCTTCAGACGGCACATTCTCGGCAGTGTGGGTGAACCAGCCCTTGGAGTCATGCTGGTCCGAATTTTCATCATCGTCTGGGATGTCAATAATCTCATTCTCTGTAGATCGGAAGACATGCACACTGGTGATTATCAGACGTGGGCCCTGTCTTGTAAACAGTTGCGATTGATCTGAATCGATCACAAGCCCAATCCCCTATTATCCTCTCCTATGTCAGGGTTCTCATTCTATAGAGTACTGAAGTGGTGTTGTCATAATGAGCATGCGCTTAAGACAACTGGCTCTAAACAAAATCACTCCAGTGAGAGGCTTACTGGTCCGATATTGACAAGCAGGCTAGTGTCAGGCATTCCCAATATTAGAGTCCCTGCTGTGATCACCGCTGCTTAACAATATGCTCATTATGACGACACACTTTGGCACTCTATGTGGATTGGAAGACATGTACTGATGGTTATCAGACTTCTTTTTTTTAGCTGTATGCTGAACAATGCAATAATTGTAAATGTAACAGAGCTTGCCATCTATGCATTATGTAAGGAGCTTTCTACGGGCTCATGACAGTTAGATTTTAAACTCACCGTTAAACTGTTGGTTGGCTTCTTCCTCAGCCGTTTGGAGCTCTGTGTTCTGCAAGACACGACTAGGATTGTTCTTCTTTCTCCGCGACGAATCCTCAGCCATTTTGCAGCATTATTCTTCTGCTGACACAGGCAGTACAGAGAGAAAACAGAATGCATTTGAAAGAGACAATTCTTTGTGACGTAGACAACATCATATACACGTGCACATACCAATAGAAGATGGGTGGCCGAACGGGCAGTGCTTGCACCAAATGAAGCACATGTCAGGTTCAGGAAATGCCTCTGCCCAGCGCATTAGTTAACTGAACCCACAGCAACAATGAGCAACATGAATGAGAAACAGAGGAACACATTTTGGAACCAGAGGGATTCAAACCTGCTTCTGAGATGTTCTTCAAATATCTCTAGATCCTGACTTGTTTTTTCAATGATAGACAGGATGAAGCACCCTCTCCTTACTAGTGGGTGTATGCCTAAAATGTCTTTTCAGATATTGCATTCGTCTCAAAACATTATACTTTGATTGCCTTTTACAAACTTCTGCAAACTTTGCACATTTTTAGCACGTATCTTTGGGATACCAACTGTGAAATTTTAAGGTCAGAGGTATTATAACTCCCGTAGAATAAATGAAAATCCAAGTACAGGTAAGAATCACTGAGATTTGACTATTTTCGTGGTATGAAAAAAGAAAACTCCATCAATCATTGAAGATTATTTCCTCAAAGCCGAATATTACACTTTGTTGATTCCAGGGAAATGTTATACAGCTACTCTCTCTTAAATGATCCATTCAATGTAACATAAACAATAAGTTGAACATGTCAAAAGAATTTCTTTGGTCTGCTGATTAAAAATGAGTCTAACACTCTTATCAAAACTTGTTTTTCTTTTCCTTTTCATACATGTTTACCTAGCACTAAATTGCAGCTTGCAAAAGTTATTTTATGAACATTTCTTACTTCAATAAATTACTTTTTGTTTCTAAATCCTTAAGCCCAATTTGATATGCTAGAGTTGTAATTATAATGTCAGCCAATCGACACATCCGTTGGATCACTTGATTCTGTCGATAAGCACACATACATTAATTTGATGCGTAGCCTCAAATATTAAATAAAGCTGTACCTAGGCTTAGTCCCAGGTCCATTAAGGAGATAACAGTAATCCTTTAATCTCCAATTTTGTAATTTTCAAAGCACTTCCTGTCAGATATTCATACATAATTAGCCATAAGAGGGATGTGTAGCAGTTACATTCCAATGAACTTTAAAGACAGCATTTTCCATTTGAAAACTCAGCAGGAATCCGCCGTATACATAGCAACTATACCCTCATGATAATGTGTATGAAATCTCAGACATAGTAACCGTAAGAGGCATGGGGTCCTATGTCAAGCTATTGAAAAAGGCATCAATGTTTTCATTTGGTAAGCCAATTGGGAAAACGGCTGGGTAGAAATCACAAAAATACTCTTACCGAATTACCATTGGCATTTTTAAGGTCTTGTGAAGGTTGCTTTCTGTGTCAAAATCAGTGATTTACATGGGTAGGGTATATTTTCGCATTCTGACTCTTGACAGTTTTAAAACAGTCAATATCATCCACTATTGATATCACGCCCTGTACAACATGTATACAAGCGTCTGATATTGATACCGGATGCACTGTTTCAAAATATTGTATCCACTGTCGATATCAAGCGCTTATAAGGTATACAGGCGCCTAACATCGATAGCGAGACCAATGTATTGAAACCAGCAAAAGTTAGCGTGGAATATACCCAATAAGTAACCTGAACATGACATTTAATCAATCTCTGTCACATTGGTTAAAGGATTATACTTACATGTACTCGGTAAGAATATTTTTGTGATTTCTACCCAGTCGTTCCCACACAGATTACCAAACAAATGTGTCGATGCTTTTTTCAAAAGCTCGCGTCGACATAGGACCCCATACAAAAGCATGGGGTTCCTCTCAGGGCTGGTCATACTTGCACAAACATTTTCTGAAAAAGTGAAAAACTATCCTTGTTTAAGTTTGAACCCACAAACAATAATCTGCCTTAATTCAAAATCGTATTATCCCTGTCAGCGCACCGTGGGCTTTGTTCCCATTGAACGCATGCACTGTGGAACAGACCTACCTGTGCGGATCATAGCAGATAGCAGTATCTGGTCTCTAGTCTAGGCTATAGCCTACAGAACGTTTCAAACTCGGACGACCAGCCAAATCAATGGGCGCGTTTCTCGACACGATGACAACTCTAACCTCAGCTCTAACTCCGATAGTTAGCACTGAGGTGATTCTCGAAGCTATTACAACTCTAACCTCAGCTCTAAACGCTGGAACTGCTCCGACACTGTCATATCTATTGTCCTCGATCGGACGATCCTTGAGAACAATAGTGACTTATGGAAAGCTGAATTGCGTAATTAGGACTGTGAGAAGTGAATAAATTTGCATTACGCGTTCTATGATAATATTTCTGCTGCATTTTGTCAGAATTCACTAAGCATAAAATCAGCTGTGGCGGGGAAAGGGGTTTACTTGTTCAACATCACTCCATTGAAGGCGAGATTCATGAAAAAGGTTAACAAACATCTCAAAATGTTGAGTGCCATTCAAGCATTCCGTAGATCAGAAGGCTAGTCTAAGCAATCCAACATTTTAACACTGTTTAATGTTGAAAATTCACTCGTGTTTGCTTATTTATTTTTGAATGGTTAAGTCTACATTTGATTGAGACTTTTTGCATCAGTTGTGAATATCAACACATGCATGTGATTACCCCTTCCTTCAATATTCAGACATTTATTTTAAGAATGGTATGTTTGCTTAGACTATCATTCAGACTTAGGCTACATGGTATCTTTAAATACAAATATGACCAAACTGGAAAGCATTAAAGAAAATCAATGACTTGATTTAACAGAAGAAAATGAGAGATTGATAGCACACCAATCTTCATGAAAATGATGCGTTAAACATCAAACCATAGACTAATCAATGTTTTCATCAATAGACCCTACTTTGCCCTATATTTAACATAGACTTCTAATCATAATTATTTCAACCTGACATTTTATCAATTATTGCAGAGTTTCGTGAGAAAGGCGATCAATTTGTCTGAAAATTCCAATCCGGTATCGATACATGAGATGTCACTGATATCCGACTTAGCATTCTCTTCGAGAATCAGTTTAGCATGATTGGCGCTTAAGTGAATGCGAGTTCAGAAACAGGCCCACTATTAAAATAAAAAAATGCCTCAAAATCTAGCGTAGACCCTGGCTAAAAAAAAACTAAACTAATCAGTTTCCAGTTCCGAGAGGGAAGTTCTGATAAATATGTTCTTCCATTTTCTGTGTTGTTTTTTAAACAGAACATTATATGTTTTACTAGGCAGGTCCTTTGGCGAGTCTCCCTGCAGCCTTAGGCTTAGCATAGCCCTGGCCTGATGCAGGGTGGTGGCAGACGTCAGACAGACCCGCTTTGCCTGGCCTGCGTCAAGTGTGCACTGCACTGCAGCCGTACAAGCGCAACCATCTCAAAAACGCTCGATGTTAATCACAACATAATCGTTTTGCAGGTCTAATTATAAGATCTCGCACCTTATCACTACCCTCACACCATATCATACGTGATATATAATTGGAATATCGACTATCATCTCTACTTTCAGGTATTTACCTACTGAAATGAATCCAAGTTCAAACACTTACTCGACCATAACACAACGCCAGAATCTTTCAGTATCAACCATATCCGTCGTTTTTTCTTCTCGATCGATCTACGATCATGGCGATCGCGATTTAATTGGTTGATGCTCAATACAGTACGATATATCGGTATCGCAACGGCCCCAACTCGTGGTGGAGCGCCCCTGAAATCAGTCATTCGCAAGTGCCCCTGTTTTTCAGTAATGCTATATAATACAATATGGTGCATTTTCGCCGTAATTACAGCTCTTCTAGTATGAAAGACTAAAACCAAGAAGATATCACTAGATATCAGTACCAGGGAACAAGTCTAGTGAGAGGACATCGAACTTTTCACTTCACACTGTCGATTAAATAATTCGCAGCAGGTTCTTTTTAGCAAAAGAGTGATCCAATCTTGGAATAGTTTGCCTGAACATTGGTAACTACGACCGCCGTTAATATTCAAACATGGACTAGATTCTTCTTGGTCAAACAAACGTTTTGAAATTGTCTGACATTCACGCCCGCGCACATGTATAACGTTTTACATGTAAGCGTTTACATGGTAACCTACCCTCCGTTATGTACAGATGCATGAGGATCGATCGATGATGATGATGATGAAGATGAAAACAAAATGAATAATTGAATGAAAAACATGTGTCTCACTTAATTTGTTCTAGGCATTTCACAATCCGGAGACTATTATATCATATTATATCATATTATATTATATTATATTATATTATATTATATTATATTATATTATATTATATTAGATTAGATTATATTATAATATATTTTATTGTATTATACCATATTATATTATGTTATATTATATTGCTCGCGGGATATGATTTAGTACATATCATGCACACATATATGTGCACCATCTCCACCCTCTGTAGATCGAGTATTTCTTTCATTCACATCGTCCACAAAATACTCATGGGCGGAGAGCAGTATTAATGTACTTAACATTATGGAAGAGCTACTCACCGTGTGACGTCACAAAAGCAAATTCTTAAAAGATCATGTCCTTTGATTAAACTTACGTCAAACTTTAATGAAGAGCCTTAATTTATACGTTTCTTTCGTGTTTCTGATTTTATTGAAACCAACTTGGCTTTAGGGTGAACTATCAGATATAAATTGATTTGTGTTCCCTTTTTCTCTCACAATGTTGATAATGTGCCCTCAATTGAAATGTAAACAAAACTTATTATCTCGTGCTGCTCTTCAGAAAAAAAAAATATAATGTTAGGGACAGTGATACTTATAAACTTTCACCCTTTTAAAAACAAGAGCAAAGACAATACTTTTTTAATGCTTTTTAGCCTTTATTCAGAAAATAATAATACATTTTCTCATACATAGTAAATAAAATAGTTATACATACTTGAATACACATCCATAATCAATATATTAAATTAATGTAAATAATGTACATCCTGACTTCATTTTTCGTACAAAAAATTATGACATAATAAATTGCTTATACCTAATGAGGTAAACATCATTATAACAAAGGAATGAAAATAATGTACATTGTTACATAACTATTCGTACACAAATAATCAAAAACCGTAAGTACATGACATTTCTTTTTTGCCTTAGCAAAATAAAAGATACATATGAATAAAGATTTTATATATAAAACACAATAACACACATAACACATAAACCCAAACAGATAGAAACACAATATACATATAAACACATACAGAACAGAACAAAAAAAATGTTAGAGATGAAAAAGTTTACCCAGAACCCATCCATTTTCTTTATCACTGTTATTCTTTTTTAATAATTTTATCTAAAAGGAGCTGTGTAGTAAGATGACTATATATATATATATTTTTATCATTTAATTGAAATTGATAAATGAGGATCAGTGAGAGAAACTGGTAGAAAAAGGGCAGATTTAAAAAAAAAATCCCATTATTGTATGGTATAGTGTTAATAAATCCCAGTGGGAGAAAGAGTTTGAAGAAAGAAGAAAAATAAATAAACACTTAAGTGTAATTGACCTATTTTTTATGTAAACTGACAACTGGGAAAATTTTTCCCAATTTGTAAGGTGTAGTGTCAATTTATCTTTTCTCCTCGCCTTATCATGTTCAATCTGTTTTGATCTTTTAATGGCACTGCATATTTCTTTACATGTAGGGACTTTTTCCAGTTTAGTATACGGTTATTGTAAATCATATGTTTGACCAAAATTATTACATGATTTAATAAAGCATTCTGTTTTACATTGTCTCTAACACCGAGTAATACTTCAAGCCACTGTAAATCAAGCAGTTCCAAAAAATGTAATTTATTTCTTATTTCAGTCCAGATCTTAGAGACTTCAGCACATTTGTAAAATATGTGATAATATGTTTCTGTCTCTTTTCTACAGAAAGAGCAAGTATTGGAATCTATTAAACCAAACTGGAAAGTTTGTCATTACAAAATATAATGCTATGTAAAAGTTTATATTGAAATTCTCTTAGCTTCCAGTCTAAAGTGGAGACTCGAGGGATAGAAAAGCAAGTTGCAACTGCCGACTTATTCATGTTTAAAGCTGATACATCTGGATGTTTAAAAGCGAATGAATCTTGTATTGTATTAATAAATATATACGTCTGTGCTGAACAGCAGGAACAGCGCCATCTCCCGGTCCATCGCCATAAAGCACTGAGCTGCACAATATTTTCCATGAAGGTCATACAATGGAGCTACATGATTAAAGGAATAGTTCACCCTGAAATTATTTTTTTTTTCAATACAATGAGACACATGAAAGAAACAAATATGTGAAGGTTTGACGAAAATCGATCAAATGAAAAGAAAGATATTTGATTTGTGACGTCACGTGCGAGGTGCTCTCCCGTTATCATGGGAGAGCTACTTTTTCCATAAATTACCTTTTTTTTGTTCTCTGATGAAGAAAATAATACATTCTTTTCATAGCGATATGTGTGTAAAAACATGTGTCTAATGATATATCGTACGCACAGGCGAAATGGCAAATATCCTTTTTGAGGAAATAGACACCCCCCCCCCCCCCCCCCCCAAATGTACACAATTGTGAAAGAGCACCTCCCTCGCACGTGGTGACGTCACAAAATCGTAAGTATAAAAATCTTTTCTTTAACCGATTTTCTTCAACCCTTCACTAACTAAGTTTCCAATATGTGTCTCCTTTTATTGAAAACATCATAATTTCAGGATAAACTATTCCTTTAAAAACAGAGGCGCTCCACCTTATGCGCACTAATAAATCATTTTCATTATGTATGCGCAACCTGTCACCAAACTGCGTATTAAGATGTTATTTCATTCGCCTTGATCTTTTTATTCAGTCTCAATGGCAGGAACGCTTTCAGAATCTATTAACTGTTGCTACTTGGACATACCTCGGACAAACTAGTTGTAGCCTTACCAATAGTAAATAACGCATTTTTTTAACGAGCTGAATAAAATAAGGGAAACGGTATTGCGTATTGCTCTCTCCGGCCTAGGTTTTAGAGGACCCCTCCAAAACATACTCGAAATCTAGCAATCGATATAATGTCGCTCATAGTCAGATTCCATGCAGTTTTGTAATTGGGAGGGATGTTCTTAGACCGTGTTCTACCATGGTCGGTGTTTTTTATTTTGGTTGTTGACATTTTTTTCAATAAGGGCTACCATGCCTTTCATCCTTTATGTGCCAAATATACTTTGGTCATATGGGAATGATGTGTATTACCGGTGAATAAAGACAGTCACGTGAGGCATACAAAGAGTAAAAGAACATACGACAGTAATAAGATACGATGACTGTGGCAATGCCGTTACAGTTGTTGTTGGTCTCACCAATGATGAACAAAGATTCGCCTCATACATCCTTTGTCTCACTAAGGCTTTATATCGGGAAACGGCACAGCCTGTACAAAATGCACCTGCACAGCCACAACAAGAGAATGAAATTTTGAACCCGCGATAGCACGCACGGGGAAAACCCAAAAGGATGATTGTGATGAGGATAATGAAAACAGCGCTTTGTCAATATTTGGCATAGCTTCTGCAATATTGCTGAACTATTGTTGTTTATCATTGGCCCATGTGTGAGGGAATGAGAGAGAGAGTGGGGGAAAGGAGGGAGAGAGGGGGGAGAGAGGGAGAGAGAGAGAGGGAGGGAGGGGGAGAGAGAGGAGGAGAGAGGGGAGAGAGAGGGAGCGAGAGGGAGAGAGAGAGTGGGGAAAGGAGGGAGAGAGGGGGGAGAGAGAGGGAGAGAGAGAGGGAGGGAGAGGGAGAGAGAGGGGGAGAGAGGGGGGAGAGAGGGGGAGAGAGGGGGAGAGAGAGGGAGAGAGAGGGAGAGAGAGGGAGAGAGAGAGTGGGGGCAGAGAGGGAGAGAGAGATGAGAGAGAGGGGCGTGTGTGTGTGTGTGTGTGTGTGTGTGTGTGTGTGTGTGAGGGGGGTGGTGATGGGGCATTAGCCAGTCAGGTATGAATCATCAATGTATGTTACTATGTGATTCAAGGAGAGTGAAACATAAAAATAACCACTAATGAAGACGAGAATTACATTGCCGCGGTGATCCGGAAAGAAGTCTCCATAACTTGTCCAAAGTCCAATGGTCATGAAATACACGCGTTCTATTAACAAAATCCCAGGCGGTTTTGCGTGCCCTTTGCGTGCGGCATGGCAGATTGTTATTACACGTAATGTTTATCGTTACAAAGAGCAGACGCTCAAAGCCATCTGTTAAGTCTACATGCACGCATCTGACACAACAGGTATGTTTATAATTGACTTTATTTAGGCTATTTAATCCTTATTACGAATGTAGATGGTATGTATTGTTATCAAGGTATATTGGTACATAGGTTTGCAGTCGTTATTATTGTTGTTGTTGTTGTTGTTGTTTTTTTTTTTTTTTGGGGGGGGGGGGGGCGTTCTATTAACTGTTCATTCTAATACGCCCTGAAACCATTTGCACATCGTTATTAAAGTTGAGTGCTACATACATGTATGAATGCAGGTGTGTGATGATTTCGAACTATGCCATATGTCAGGTATGTTGTACATGCACAAATTCGTTATATGTTGTTACGTTGGCAATCAGCGCTGCTGTACATTACAATGTAAAGTCACTCTCCTTTATGATTACCGATGTTACCCCCCCCCCCCTCTGTCTCTTTCTCTCCCCCTCTCTCTTTCTCATGCTCTCTCTCTCCCTCCTATAATCATGAATAGTGCTATCTCTCTAACCCCTTATCTTTCTTTCTTATGCTCCCCCCCCCCCCTCTCTCTCTCTCTTTCATGCTCTCTCTCTCTCCTTAATCATTAACAATGTTATTCCCCCCCCCTCTCTCTCTCTCTCTATCTATCTCTCCCTCGAAAGCTCTATTTCTTCCACCGTGTCCACATTCCCTGTCACTTTCTTTCTTTCTGTTCCTTATTTTCTTCTCCAACCCAGTCCCCCCCCCCCCCTTCCTCTTTATACATCCTAGGCTCCTGTCATCATTTTGATCATTCTCTCTCTCTCTGTTTCCCCACAGAAAAAAAATGGCTGCCAATGCAAGCATGGTAACTGAAATCGAGTTACACAAACTAGCTAAAATATGCCCCGTCGGCAAATATTACGAGTTCTGCTTGAAACTAAATGGCACGGGTCATAACGAAGCAGACAAGATACTGGCTAAACATCTGAAGGACTCTGAAGCTGCATTAAGGGAAGTGTTAGTTGCGTGGAGGAATGCCACAGGAGGGCCTCGTGAAGACCTACAGAAAGCGATGAGGGACTCGGAAATTGGCGGACAGATTCCAGAGGTTTTTTCAACAAACGTAAGCAGTTGGTAAGGTTACGGACATATTGTTTATCACTGTTGATGGTACTTTCAAAATAAAATTTGTTTTTTATTTCATCTTTAGATTTTCAGATGGTGTATTAGGGGGGACGGGTGGCTAAATTGCCCCATTTCATTAATTTGGCAGCCCCCCCCCCCCCCCCCCCTGGTCAGCCACTGTGACCTGCTTTACATTAAGATCCGTATAAACTCTAACTCTGATGTTATTCGTACGTACGAGTTAATTCAATCGTCACAAATTCCTGTTGCTGTGCTGCTACTACTAGTACCTCTGTACCTACATTTTCCTGTTCCAACAATGCATAAAATCGAGCACAGTTTGTATTTATGATTTGCAAATAGTTCTTTTAATATTCCATGTCTATAGCTCAACTGACTCCACCGCCGGGTCAAACACCAAAGGAGGGGATAAGAAGGAGTTAACCGAATTGTTCATAGCTGACTTAGCCAAATCTATCGGCAATCCGACCAACCTCGCAGACCTTGGGCTCCAACTCGGCTTCCAAGAGTCGGAAGCCAACATTTACAAGAAAACCAATCAGCGGAATGAGGACTGGTCGGGAACCAGACAGATGCTCTTCACCTGGAAGAGAAAAACCTCCAAGAAAGACCAGATTCCACAACTTAAGACGGCTCTGACCGAAAGTGGCTTCGCTGAACTTGCTGACCAGTTATAGACTCGGTATTGATTATGAACAGAGTGAACAAAAATACCCAAACCCTTCTGTTTAAAGTTGTCTCCTTTTTAGAACAAACATCAAGGATTCATGATTATAATATATCAGTAGAGTCATTTAACAAGTAATGGTATTCTTCACCCAACCACTGAGCGAGAGTTTACAGGCTTCTAAAGATCGTCCACTGTTCAGGCATCCATGAAAAGAACCAAGTAAAAATGGTTACGAGATATGCGGGGGTGGGGGGGGGGGGGTAACTCTACCAAGATATAAATGTTTATACTTAAATCAAGACAACTTTATCAAGAATTGACATTTTATTTTCCTCGCTCTGTAGAGCCACTCAAAGCAAGTGTGACCATCACCGAAACAGAAAATGACCCTTTAGCTCTGCTTCTGTTCCCATGGTTATGACAGTTAAAAGAATATTTTTTAGATATCTGTAAATAGTGGTTCCACAGTCTGGAAATATGATTTTAAATGGCCCCTCCCCAAATTGTAGCTGTTTGATATTTCTATATTGTGACACATTTTGATAGATTATTTACTTGATTTCAACGAGGATTCTTTCTGGGTTCAATTCTGGTTTCCCCAGGATTTCCCTATTTGAAACCTGTGAAACCAGTTGAAGCCGATTGAGACATGTTGTTTTTTGAACTCGTTACCTATTTTGTATTTGCCAAACAAGATGCTATTCTAAGCTTACTGACGGGGCTACCCTACTAACATTGTGTGTTTTACATATGTCAATGTACAGCGGAAGCAACGTACGCTTTCAATGTGTATCTATGTACTATGTATGTCTACTATTGCTCGCTCATTTTACCATATTATTCATTGTGATTGATTTTAGATTGAAATGGAAAACTTAGGAGGCCTTCATTTAGCAGTGGAGAGTAATAGACTATCTAAATAGATGGATAAATATGTGGATCGTAGTTTCACTTCTCGTAAATATTGGTAAATATTATTAGTTTTGGGCTCATAAGTCTACACAAACCTGAAGGTTTGGGGTGTGTTTTGCTTCTATTGCTGTATTATTCCTATCATTGACGTGCTTATTTTGATATGAAATGACAACACCATATTGATGACGTTGATATGGCAACTTCATAGCTTTTGTATCCCCACTTTCCTCCATCATGTCCATTTTTGTTTGAATTTCTTTATAATATTTTCGTGTATTAAGGTTGGAAGTGGGGTAATACTGAGCAAAAATACACGGTCCCGTTTAATAGGCCATGCTTATATGAATATAGGTTCAACCCTTACATATCATACCCATAGAAAGCTTAGGAATTCTGTTACATGATGATAACACATTCGATGCTGTTTTCACGAATACAAAACAAGTTAGAGATGTTTTTTGTAAGAAAAACAAATCTCAAAATTCACTATCATTATAATTCAGAGATTTTGATGCTCCCAAGAGGTGTATAGATCAACTCTACAGGAATGTGATGTAGAGTTATTATTCATTCTTTTGCATTTAAGAAATATTTAATATTTTCAGTATATTTCACCTTTACTTTGGTTCTAATTTCAATTTGTCAAATAGATTATGATTGGTTTGAAAATAAGTACTTCCGGTGTAGAGAAAAATTGACAGGATATTTAAAAGCCCATTTAAACAGGGAATATGGTAAATTAAGATAAAAATGTCGATTGTATCTGAAAGTGCAAATTTAAAGATAGGTATTCAGCATATTTTTTCCATTTTTTTTTATTGAATACCCCATTTCCAACCTTAAGTGTAAGGTTATAACAACAAGTGTTTTTAGTTGTTAGCTTCTCTGCGTTTGTATCGAGATGAAATTTTTTTGGCAATGACTCAAGCTGCAAGCTAATCTTCATACATTTGTATATACCACGTACTGTGTGCGAATATGTATATATCTAAGTACTTTGGAAGTATCTTAAATACCTTGTTATTTGTCGTATGTATAAGAACTCTGCAGGAGTGAGTGAATAGATAAACAAAACATAATTTGTCTGAATATGTCTTTCATCAACATGGGCTCCTAATTCCTGACATGCAATATCGTGTTATATATCCGTGTTTTTTCCAGTTTAATCGTTAGAATAAATGATTATGTTCGAAGGTCATATTTACGTAATATTTTATTTCCTTGCTTGTTTATACGCATCAACTAAAAAGTGTGTCATTCAAATACAATATTAAATTCCATGAATATGATGTACGAAGAAAGATTTGATACCCGCTGTTGAGAGAAATATGTTTGAGAAATGTGTACAATGTATTAATGAAAGGTCGATAACATCATACAGGAGAAAAGGTTTACATAGTTGTGAAATGTGGTTCCTCGAACAAACGATCAGGAATCCTTGGATGGAGAGAGTAACCAATAAAGAGGTCCTAAGAGAAGCTGAAGTTGAGAGAAAGCTGACTGAGAAGATCCCTTGCACCTGCCAATCCTGCCATCATGTAATTAATAATGCATTCTGCTTGTGGCAGAAAATACCTTGTTGTTTGACATGTGTGATACGCAATTGGCATTGATGTGTTCTGAATTAATTTTCTGATGCACCGAAATGTTTAGGTTCAAATAAGTCTAAAAGATAAAATTTCATTAAAGATTCGAAACATTAGGTGACACATCACAAAAACTGCTTTTAAAACATTGACATCCTTCGCGTCTATGATGTGTACATTTCAGCTTGAACTCGTTTTTTCTTTTTTGAATTGTCGAAAGATTTTTTGTTTTAGCAGAATAATAATAAAAGTATTTTTGTCGCTCATTGACCAAAACAAAACGGGCCCGGAAATCATCAGATGTGTGTTGGTGTTATGCTATTATCTAATGTCTCCTCTGGGGAGATAATTGATAAGCGTGTGGACAAAATAAAAATATACAAACAAGACAGGGACAAGATGACACCTGGCATTCAGGTTATTGAACATTAATCAGTCAAGATTTCGAACAAATGAGCCTTGCCATATTCCCATTCTCAAGAAGATGTGTAGCAAACCATTGTGATTTCCAAGGATAGGTAATGTAAGAGTTAAGAGATCACGTAAACCTGCCAATCTTTTCATCACAGAGTGTGATTAATAATGCATCGTGCGTGGGGAAACTAAGCAAAAAAAAACAAAAAACTTTTGACTATTTAATGAATATATTGAGTCATTCAACGCAAAAGATTAATTAAGGCGTCCTGTCAAAAGTTCAAAATACAAAAGACTTCGGTTATACCCGGGAATTCTGCGTGCGATCTTTTCTGAAGGCTCGACAATCACCCGTCCTTTGCAATAAGGTTTCCAATGCTTGGAAATGTAAGAGCCAATGATCTCTACGTCTTCTCAGCCCAGTACGTCAAACGGTCAAGACAGACCACGGGGAGGGGTTAATAATATCCACCATTGACTGATAGGGGTTAAATATCACATTCAAGTAGATTATATTTCTTACGAGGGGCTATATTTCCCAGAATTGCGCAGCGCTGAGGAAAAATTTTATCACAAGGGATTATATAACGTCCAAATAATGTGATGTTATGGACCAATAACGAATTTTATCGAATCTGGAATATTTATTTAATGTTGGGTTGCTGGAAAGAAGAACCCCTTGTGAAAAAACTTTGAACATGATATTTCACCAGTCACTGTCTATATAGTGTTAATACCAGAGCGGAATATACTCTGATTCGGTATATTTGCACCCCCCCTCTCTCTCTCTCTCTCTCTTGCTTGTCTAATTGTTGCAAACAAGTAACAAAAATCAAAGTAAAACAACATTATACAGAATAAGCATTAATACTAAGGTTTAATCTTTATACAAATTAATGTCGTTTCAATATAAAAATGATCCCTTCATATTTCCAGGGAAAAACAACTCAAATATGAATAAGCATTTTTGCTTACATAGCTCGATTTTTCCAAGGTAACAGTTGTCCTTTAACATTACATCATTAAAACTACACATTTACATTCATGGGCTTCAGGGGCTTACATAGGTATTCTTTATTGTTCAATTCAGTTATCGATATTGGTTTTCGGCATATGTTTTCCATTGGTTATTTCAATCATTGTATAGTTGGAGTAAGAAAGGAGACTTAATCCAATCATATATAATACATCATCTATACAAACTACATATATATTATTGGTATTTCATCACTGATTTGTATTTTCTTAAAACTGAGAAGAAACACACGAAAGACAGATCAATTCAATTGTCTATAATTCTAGTTGTTTGATTTTGAATTACAATACATTTCAGCCAGTCGACAGGCCCCAGAAAATACGCTATTTCATTTTCAGCTCGGTAGACGTGACCTTCACTTGACCTCTCGAACCGCGAAAAAGGTCGTTTTTTCAAACTGCGATTTCGTACGCTCTTTTTTGCAACTGTATGTTGGAGGCCGAAATTTACCAAGTGTGAAAAAAACATTAAATTAAACATGCAGAAAATTATTGCCAATTCGAGATAAATATGTGGTTCTAATTAAAAAAAAACAGAAAAATGAAAATAGACTCTATATTTCAATGTCAATCGCATTTGAGCCCCAACACTTACAGTTCATCTGAAGCGGAATCTATAGTTATTTTTTAAAATACCAGTATTTTTCAACCTCACCTCGTAGAAAGGTCAGGATCCAGCAAAATATCAACCATGTTCAAATCCCAAATGCGTGAAACATGACGAAGTTGTTGAACGATCCTAACCAGCCAATCATAGTCCGCGATAATAACGTCATGCCACCGGCGATTCAACAGTCGCGGTCTATGATTGGTTGGTTAGGATGGTAAATCAGTTTACAGTAATCTTCACATGCTAAGGATAATACAGAACTTCATGGAGATTGAACATGAACATACAAATTGCAGTGAAATGAAATCATATATCGGTAATGTAATCGATTCAATGAAACGAGCAGAATAGAATCTATGGAGAATGTGAAATAATTCGTAAAACTGTTTAATGTATGGATTCGGGCAATATTACATTCATTTGTAAGACCCCAAATTGAAATACAACAATTCAACTGAATGATATAAGAGTATAATGCAGCATCTTCAAACATTCTCAAGAAAACTTTTGTGAAGGGTAAGAACATGAGGTTGCCTGGCAATGGGCATTCTCTCTCTAACCCTAAAAATGTGTGTGTATCGGATAATTAATTCAGAACAGAACAATGCCCTTGATGTATCAGACATTTCGACCCACATGGCCCTTTTCTGCTAGACTCATCATCACACTGTAAATGCAGTAGCTAGGAATACATTTAGATTCACATTGACATCCATTTTTATACCATAGTGACTAAAGTTTGTAATCAAAATTGAATGGTTGATGAGATCAAAAATGCTATTAAATCAATGAAAACATTCAAGAAAACCCTATATTCCTAGCTTATAGAGACCAAATGATGCCTTTTTACAAATATTATTTACACGATTTACTCATGACAAACTCTCATCATTATGTCATGAGAACACATTGCCTGGTTTCCATGGTAGCTGGCAAGAGTGTGGTGCATACTACAGTCGGGATGTGTATACGCCGTTAAGGTCCAGTCCAAGAAACCGTGGCGATGCCTTCGTAAAATTTATCTGAAGGGTAATAAAACAAAATGGAGGTTAAACACGGTTTGACAAGCCATTACCCTGTATTGTCTGTGTGCGTATCTTGTGATTTGATTTGCGGATACAACTTGTATTTCTTCTTTTGAAAATGCAAACAAATCGTGTTTACCACAACAAGATCTGGGTACAGATAATGGAAAGGAAAATTAAGAGTGTGAAAAGAGAATTAATTGAATAAAACTACACCCACCAAATCACACACGCACACAGCACACACACACACACACACACACATCCAAACACACACACAAACACACACAAGACGCCAAGACGTGTTTGAACTGTACATTTTACGTCTACATTTTGCTGACATCATTCAACATGCTTTTTACAGATTTTCTCTCCCCCTCTCTCGCTTTCCACTTTCTTTTTCTGTTTTTGTCTGTCCCCCTTTCATGCCCTTGCCCCCATCTTACTATCATTTCATATAGAGCAATCGCCTGTATCAGACAGCTTCTTTTCTCTAGATCCCTCCTCTCTCCTTTTTTCTCTCTCTCACTCTCAGCCTCTCCCTCTCTCCCCCTCTCTATCTCTCTCTCTCTCTCTCTCTTTCTCTCTCGCTATTCCTCTCTTCCGCATGTTCATGTCTTTCAGTCTCTATCTCTTTCTTCCTCTCTGTCTCTCTCTCTCTCTTTCTCTCTCTGTGTGTCTATCAGTCTCTCTCTATCTCTAACTCGCTCTTAGTGTGTCTCCCTTTGATCTTACTTTACGGGAAAATCCTCTCGATCAGCCCGCCGATTTCTGCTTTCTTCATCGCTTCTTCTAGATCCACACGGGCGCCACCGGTTTTAGCCTTCCAGGCCGATAAGACTGACAAAACGGCCAGCTTATAATCCATCTGCTTTGTACTCAGTATGGACTCAGCTGTGTCATATTCCACTCCATTGATGTATAAACAAAAGGCATGATATTTGCCAAAAGGAAATTTAGTGCTAAGAAGGTCGATCTGTTCCTGAGTTACTTTCTCCGTCGATGCCATTCTAGAAGACATGCTGGAAATGTCATAGGGTGAGAACAAATGAAGGACGAGAAATGATGTATGAAACATATCATAATGTATGAGAGAAGAGCATATAGACAGAAGGACATGCACAAATAAGGTAGAGAGGAAGAAAAGCAAAGAAGACGGAGAGACGGAGAGAGGGAGAGATGAAGAAAGAAATACTTACAAGATTACGAGACATGTCTTTCAACAACTATTTGAAATACAGATAACCAATCTAAAGAGCCCTCTAAATCCGATTTATATTTTTCCTCTTCATCAAATATTATATTTCATACATGATGAAAAAGTAAAGCGCCTGTACATAATGCACAAATTTCTATGGCTCTTTCCGTCATGATTCTTAAAACAAATATAGCGTTTCTGGTGCCCGCGTCTCTTACAAATCCTAACTGCTGTTTTCCATATAAATGTGACATATAAATATGATTATTTGTAAAGGGGGCCAATGTTGAATGAGCCCACAACTTAGAGCATTCATGGATTGATCCATGGAAATGTAACCGGGGATGAGAAACCAGTCTCCACACCATCTTACATGTGATACCAGTATGAAAACCAACTGCGGTGATCGACTCTTTTAAATCTTGTCATTTTACCAACATAACAGCAATTCCCATGCAAACATGACTTATTCGCGGTATATTTAATGCATTCACTTATAATATAATCTTAATTATTTAAATGTACCAACCTACCTGTATTTCGTCCAAAAAATGTCGCTGGAAGCTAATGTTACGCCGCCAGGGAATCAGATATGCATGCGCTGTAGGAATGTGTTGTATTATGAATGGTAATGAGATGTTCCCTGTGTACAGCGTAGTGCTCTACCACGACAATGGGATAATGGTGGCATTCGTGGTTCAATGAACACATGCCTACGAAGTTCAATAATCAGTTTTTTGTCCTTTCCCCGTTTCATTCTCTCCTCCAGACACATGAATATCTGCAGATTTATCTATCCGTCTCACTATACAACTCGCAAATCTTTTCTGAGCTATCAAACAGTTTATATAGACATGATAGAGGGAGTGTTTAGGTATACGTGTATATCTATAGTTGTACTAAAATTGATTATGCTTATCAGTATCTTGATATTATTCATATCATTTTGGAAAAGAGGTAGGTCCAATAAGCACAATACTTTTGATATGTTGCTGTTGTGCATACCATTCTATACAATGATACATGTCCATCTATATAATATGGCAGTTTATGATTCCATACGCACCACCAATATGTCTCTTTCTATCCTTCTTCCCTCAATATACTCCCTCCTCCCTCACGCTGTTGCATATTTATTTAATAAGCATTTATTGTGCTACTGTAATTAAACATAATGCACTTGTCTGCCCTTCACAAGACATTTAAACACTTGTATGATCACATTTCAGAGTCACTTTTGATCATGCATATCTATGTATAAATTTCTATATCGACAACTACCCCAGTCAATTTATGATTATCATTATTATTGCTTAGAGCTCGTTTGCAATACCAGTCATGAAGTAAAATAATGTTCTTATAAAGGGGTCAGAATAGAGCATGGTAAACGAAATGTATCTTTTTCTCTGGGTCAGAAATCTGAAAAAAATTAACCGATGGTATCAAAAGAAAATGTAACACTTATTCATTTTCAAAGCATTTTAATAATAATGAAAAAGAACTGCATAGGTTCAGTACATGCAGTCACTGATATAACATTATGTAACACATCGTTTTTTAATGCAGTTTCGTCTTCATTTTCTTTTTCTTTGCAGGTTTTTATACATCCTTAATAAGTTATATCTAAAAACTTATTTTTAAAAAATATTGTGTAATTATGAGTATGCATTAGTGTATTTTGAAAGATTTATGATAAGTAATTTTCCTTTATGTATGTTGCAGGGCACTACACCCCACTGGCATTTCTTGCTATTTTGTAGAGTCTTAGTACCAATTTCCCATATGCAATATGTATTTACATATCTTACAACATGTATGATGTATTATTTGGTAATGAAAACATTATCTTCAGTATAACAACTATGACAGTTTGTAACAACAAGGTGGTTTGCAAACCACGCGTCTCACCTGATTTCGTGATAAATAAACATGCATGAAAAAATGAGAGCAAGTTAAACCAAACCTTTCAGAAAATGACGCACAAGGCTGCATATCACTTAACCTTTTGACCCCTATATGACCTTTGACCTCATCATCCTCATCAAAACACATGTAGTATTACCAAAGGCTCATTTGTACCGAGTATGAATATAATTGATGCAGAAATAAAGAAATGAGAGCAAGTTAAGTCAAAACTTTTTTGTAACAGATTTATAGACCAACAGACTAACAGGAAACTTGATAGCATGTACTAGGTAGCGTTGCATCAATATAATTCAAGTCTGGATCGCTTATTCGTAAAGCTCGTTTTTGAACAAATTCTAGCAGATCACTTTGTTCCTTGTTAAGGCCTCCACGGAAGACCGGGGGGGGGGGGGGCATTTCATGAAAGTTGTCAGCACTGACCAAATAGTCAGTGCCAACAATTTCAGTGAAATCCTCGGTTTTGATTGGCTGAGAAGCACTAGACTCTGACTGTTGCTATGGTATCTGTCGGAGAAAGACAACTTGTCATTGCTGACAGCTTTCATGAAACGGAAGAGAGACCCAAATATTTATAACATTCCATATGTCTATAGTATCATAAACGTTCTATATATATCACTGCTTCTCTATCTCTCTCGCTTTTTCTCTCGTTTTTCATTCGCTTTCTCATTTTCCCTTTCGTTCTTGTGTCTTGCTCTCCCTCTTTACACCAATCTCTTGCTTTTTATCATGCTCTCCCCCTTTCCAGCATTCTCATTGTTGTTACCCCCCCCCCCCTCTCTTTCTCTCTCTCTCTCTCTCTCTCTCTCTCTCTCTCTCACTCTCTTTCTCTGTCTGTTTCAACCCTCGTCCCTACACACTTTATCGCTCGTACCATTGTTATATATTGTCTGTACGTTACTTTGCCATGCTTTGAAAATAATATAACAACTCAGTTAAAACGACAGTGACTGTTTTGCATTGCTCTGGGATTTTAATCATCTGATCATAATTCAAAATCTTACAATCTCACATTTTCGTGGACCAATGGACAAGAAAAATAATCTTCTCAAAGGGACAGGATAGATTGTGACGTCACATCTAATATTGGGCAGAGTTGTTCGTTCAATGTTCGAACAAACTCGTCAGACGGTTGAATCGCGAATCGTCGAATTTCGGCAGGTTTCGTCAGTTCTCGGGCATTCCTCCATTCGGCCAAGCGTCTTACATGTTGGCACCGTCTCCTTGTCCTGTTTTTGAGATGGATAAACGAGGGAATACATTTATGGAAAATATTATTGCTGTTACAAATGTATTTCTTAAAAAATGGAGCAAAATATTGCAGCAAAAAGTTGCGATCAAGCGGCGGAAACCATGATAACAAGAAAATAATCTACCCCTCTATCCACTGTAGTAAACAGTTAAACAAACACGATAGTTCTGCACGATGTCAAGATAGTGACACATCGCTGCTCTCGTGAGCGATCTATGCCTTTTTAGTATATCAGTGGTACGACTCACCTCCGCAGTACACCGGCTTGTTCGTTCGTCGGCTGCACCAGCAGTGGGCCATGTTGTCACAAGCTGCAGAAATTGAAATGCACAAAAAAAAGATGGAACAATATAAGTAACTATAATCATAGAAATACAAAAATATAGATAGATAAATAGATAGATAGACCGTTAGAAAATCAGATGGACAGTGAAAGAGACAGATAGTCGTAGAGATCGAGCATTATTAAACAGGTCAACAAGAGAGTTATGAGAGAGAGAGAGATAAAGCGTAGAATATATTGAATGTTACGGACCACAAGTTAACTGATCATATAAACACAAACAAACAAACAAAAAGAAAGACACAACACGCTGAAAAAAAACCAAGAAACATTTCAAACGTACCCTTGTACTTCTTCAGGGTCTTTCCCCTCTTGGAGGCGATCAGGTACTCAGACATCTCCGGGTCCCTCTTGATGAACTCGACGTCGAACGCCGCATCCTCGTCAGCGAAGTCGAAGGCCGTGGCGGCGACCACGAAGACGACCATGAGGGTGATGAGAACCTTGGACACCATGTTTGCTGCAAGGATGAGATGGTAAACACGCTACAACTTACTGATAATAATACAATTAAAAATTATAGTTTTAAATCGGTTATAAGTTCAAATCTTATCTTAGCTCCAACACATACCTTTGCTGTGGCTTTGTCGAACTATTCTTTTATAAACAGTGGTTTAGCTTTAGGCCTATACCTATTATTTGAAAAATGATTCGCCGAATGTATTTTCTTTTAGCTATGCCTTAACTGCCTTGTTTGATATAAATCTTTATTCGAGAAATGCAATACATTATTGTGCAAGTTTCATTATACAACAATGCCACAAACCAAGCAAAAATGTCATATGTCCGTTCTTCTTCCGTTTTGTTGTTTAAACTTTTTATGATGTATGACGATTGTAATGTTTGGTTAGCGCGTGTCATGAGCTTTTCGGACAATAATGTGGTCCAATGGCAGCCTGTGGGACAATTACTATGTGCACTGTTTAACCCTTACATTACCGAGTTTTGAAATCCCCAATGACTTATTTCCCATCTTTGTGCCAATGGTAATGAGCAAGACAGCAAGACTATGAAGACAGCGAAAAGAATACAACTCATATCTCACGTTTTTCGTGCGTTTAAACTAGTATGTATGTGAAGCCTGGAGATGCCAATACAACAGCCTAACACTCATATAACAGATGTTATGCTACTCTCTGATTTCGGGATACATTGTATATTCATTCGTACAAGAGTGGCGCTTAATGGTGACCTTAGATTGAGGAGATGGACAAAAATAGATTTTTTGACAAATAAGCCTATTGTACAACCCTGCATCATTCAGATCTCGTGTGATTAATAATATCCCTCGCTTAGCAGATGAGAATGTGTGCTACTCTATTAAAATATCGCATGCTTTGAATGGCACTTCATGAGTGAAATACCAGTGACTTACGCTTGGAGAGGTGGGTCGTTGCAGAGGATGAAATCTGAAGCTCAAGGATGCTCTGTCTGTCCTGGAAGATGGCATATCACCTCAAAACCTGGCCTTATATATACTTTCCTCTCTTTGTGCCTTACATTTATCACGGTTAATTGCTCTAGAGGGCCTACATATGAAACAGGCATCGGCTTAAAGGTTAAATCTGAGAAGGAAGAGACCAGGAAGTGTCTTAATTTGTAGGGCGCATCATGTGTGACGAAGAAGGCTGAGTGATATGTCGTGATCGTGTTAATATCGTGAAGATGAGCAAGATGGTGATCTTTAGTAATCACTGCTTGTTTATACCGTGTGTTTAATTAAACCGCCGCACTGTACGTGGTATGTGGTGTTATGCGTGGTCAAGCGATAAATGGGAAAATAAAGACTCAATCAGAAGAGTTTGTAATAAGAGAAAGAGCGGGGAGAGATGGAGAGAGGGAGAGAGAGACAGACAGAGTGAGAGTGAGTGAGAGAGAGAAAGAGAGTGTGTGTGTGTGTGTGTGTGTGAGAGAGAGAGAGAGAGAGAGAGAGAGAGAGAGAGAGAGGGGGAGAGCATGAAGGTAGGAGGGGGTGGGGCGACTGAGAGAGACAGAGAGTGGGGGGAGATAACAAGAAGAATCCGAGACAGGAATGCAAACATAAATATACGGAGAGACAGATGGCAAAAAAAAAAAAAAAGAAATATGGCGAGAAAAAAGAGGTAAAATGTAAAAAAAATATATATGCATATCCTTTCTGAATGCGCTGAATAAAACGTCTAACATGTCTAATGCTTATTTTAAAATATGATTTCAGAATGATTTGATAATTGTTATATTCGATACTTCAGATATTGTGGTAGTGCGGTTTTAATATTACAGTGAGTTTCTCAAATATTGACGTTTTGCTCCTTTCTCTTTTTTTGTCCGTATTCCTCAAGAGAGTTTACATAAATATATATCCGTTTATTTTTGTTGTCTGTGTTTGGTTTTAAACAGTCTATAAACTTTCTTTATTCCAAAAAATTATGAGATTATGCTTCCCTGTTTTGTTTCTGTATGTGATTGTCACCATTATTTCCATCGCTATATACAGTATAAAAGTAGATTGTAGGTTTTTTCAGTATTGGTGTAATTAACATGATTAAAATCTCTGAATTTGTTGTGACATTCTGTTTACATCTTTCAATCGAATGTTTGTGCTACAATAATAGCTGTAGTCATGTTGAGTTTGCTTGATTTCTTCGTTATCTTTATTTTATCTTACTATCTTGTCATATTTTATTGAGCCTTGCAGATGCGTCTGAAGGGATTTCTCTCTGACAAGCTTTTTTTTTACCATCTTCTGCCTATCAATATTGATGGTGATAGGATATGTAATGACATCCTTCATCCTATATGCTTTGAATTGTGCAAATACACTGCATTGGAATTTGATTTAATTTAGCTGAGACAAGAGTAATGGTAACTGCCCATGTTAGTTGACAGAGCTTGCCCGGAGCTATGGAGAAGCGTGCGGAGTGCGTGAAGTCAAGATTTTAACTCTCTCATTTGTGTTCCGCCCCAATGTAGAAATAACAACATAAAGCAGTTGGAGTGATACACACACTTTCTCTCTCTCTCTCTCTCTCTCTCTCTCTCTCTCTCTCTCTCCCCCCCCCCTCTCTCTCTCTCTTTCTATATATCTCTCGACCCTCTCTCTCTCTCTCTCTCCACCCTCTTTCTCTCTCACACACACACTCTCTCTCTCTCTCTCTCTCTCTCTCTCCCCCCCTCTCTCTCTCACTCTCTCTCTCTCTCTATCTCCCCCCCCCCCTCTCTCTCTCTCTCTCCACTCGCTCTCTCATTACAAACTCTTCAGATTGAGAACATTAACACTCTTCGATTTTAGTCTTGATTTTGACATTCCTCGCTTGACCCACATCCAGCGTGACAGTTTATTAAACACATGATACCAACAAGCAATGTTCACCAAGGTCATCATGTTGCTCATGTTGTGACATTAACGCGGTTAAAATATTCGTAGCTTACTTTACCAGACACTCGAGGTACCCCATTCACCCTCTCATTGCTATGGACGTGAAGATGTGAAGTAATTCAGTGGGGTTTTAAGCGATTTGTCGTAAAGTGGTTAACAAAACCTATCTCTGGTCTCATCTTAATGGGATTTCATGTTCATGTCATTGTCTTTCATTTCAACATTCTAGAGCAGTTAACCGTGATAAAATGTAAAGCACAAAGAGAGGAAAGTGTATATAAGGCCAGGTTCTGAGGTGATATGCCATCTTCCAGGACAGACAGAGCATCCTTGAGCTTCAGATTTCATCCTCTGCAACAACCCACCTCTCCAAGCGTAAGTTACTGGTATATCATTCATGAAGCGCCACTCTTATTATTAATAAATGCAAATTTCATTTCACGTTTTATTTAGACAGGGTAGTCCTTTCAGTTTCGAGGACTGCTTTCCAAAGAAGCCCTGTTTAGTTCAAATGTGGCGCTTCATCGATTGATACTATAGTTGTCCGAATAGCTCATGACGTGTTGAAGAACAAATAATCACCAAGTGGTACACAAACTAGCTTATACAGCTTTGGCCTCTTTTACGATGCTGTGAATGTATGTACTGCATTTCTCAAATAAAGATTTAATTTCAACAAGAAAGATTTGACGTGGCTATAAATATATATACAACGAACCACTTCAAAGATGGATAAAGCTTAAAATTTTGAATAAAATATCTAGTTGGACCAAGTATAGCATTTAAATAGAGTTATGGCACACGAAACGTTCGGGAACTATAGCCGTTCATGATGTTTAAGCGCAGTCTTTTCCATCTCACCCTTGCAGCCAACATGGTGTCCAAGGTTCTAATCACTCTCATGGTCGTCTTCGTGGTCGCTGCCACGGCCTTCGACTTCGAGGATGACGAGGACTTCGACGTGGAGTTCGTCAAGAGGGACCCGATGATGTCTGAGTACCTGATCGCCTCCAAGAGGGGAAAGACCCTGAAGAAGTACAAGGGTATGTTTGTCTGTTTCTTGTTGAGCCGCGTGGTCTGTCTGTCTTCTTCTTCTTTCGTGTGACGTAGTAGAACATCAAGCTATTTCTTGGAGCTGCGTAAGCCAGTTGATTTGTGTGTCTTTTGGACACGACAGATCAGTCATCCCTTCTGTTTATGGATGTCTAGCAAATTTATATTTGGTAGTATTCCCCTCCACGCTTTATCAATATCACCCTGCCTCTCTCTCTCTCTCTCTCTCTCTCTCTCTCTCTCTTTCTCTCTCTCTCTCTTTCTCTCTCTCTCCTTCTCTCTGCAGTTGCTCTTTTTCTCTCACTCTCCAACTCTCTTGTGGGACTTATTTTTTAGAACTTTGTACATATTCATACCTTAAAATATGATAAATATTCCCTGTGCCTCATCAAGCGTATTAGGACTTATTAACGAACCATACTCTGTTCACTTGTAACATGTCGTGAAAGAAGGTGGAAAAATAGTTCTATGCCACTCCCTCCTCAGATAGATAATTTCCGATATACTTTCGAACGCAATGCTTGGTATATTTGTTTTATATCCCTTTTGTAAAACAATAACAGAACAAAAATAGTCGCCTTTTTTCTCTGTCTCGATATCAGTTCATCCCAGGTAAATGCGCAACACGCCGCGCATTGCATTCACTATGCACTAATTTACGCCCGCTTAGGTAGAGAGCATGCGCAGTAGTCCCAAGGAAGAAAATAGTAAATAGAGCATGCGCAGTCGTCCCTAGGAAAAAATAGTGAAAAATATCCGGAGCTCCTTGATCGAGCATCAATTGACCAATCACGTTCTTAGAATACTCATGAATATTCATAGAAGGGATATAATAACTTATATTTTCCGTCTCCTTTGATGCATTTCAATTTCTGCAGCTTGTGACAACATGGCCCACTGCTGGTGCAGCCGACGAACAGGCAACCCGGTGTACTGCGGAGGTGAGTCGCACCACTGACATACTAAAAAGGCATAGATCGCTCACGAGAGCAGCGATGTGTCACTCGACATCCGCCATTTTCTGTACGCCCTTCATTTACGTGTATATGTTTAAAGGACCGTGACACCGTGGTTGCATTGAATCTAATGGAATAAATGACATTAATAGATGGTGAATATCCTCAACAAAAAAAGCAATTATCAAAAAAATGCCATGTTGCTAAGACGATGTATATCAATACCCCGATTATTTTTGGAGTAAATCAAACAAAGAAAACCGATGTTAACATGTGACGTAGAATTTGAATACAGCATCAAAATGATGACAAGTCTTATTTGAATTATGTACTGAAGTGGATAGAGGCGTGAGTAATCGAGTTTTGGTCATAGGCATGCCGCCTCTTGCCGTCAACTTTTGGTTGCAACAGTTGCTCGCTGTTTAAAGAAATACTTTTTGTTACAACAATAGCATTTCACATAAATGTATTCCCTCTTTTATCAATCTCCAAACCAGGACAAGGAGACGGTGCCAACATGTAAGATGCTCGGCCGAATGGAGGACAGCCCGAAAACTGACGAAACCTGCCGAAATTCAACGACTCACCATGCAACGGTCTGACGAGTTTGCCATGGAACGAACAAAACAAAGCCCAATAGTAGATGTGACGTCACAATCACCCTTTTAGACCCTCATGACTTTTGTCCATTGTTCAAAGGAAAGCGAGAAGTAAGATTTACAATTGTGATCAAGACGATTAAACTTCCGGAATTACGCAAACAAATCAAGAGTCTATGGTGTCTTCTTGTGTAATGAATGACGAATTTTATGATCGAGAAAGTAACGAAAATTGTGAAAGAAAACTGAAGTAACAGGTGATAAAGAGAGAGACAGACCGACCGACACACAGACAGACAGACAGAGAGAGGGGGAGAATTGTGTGTTTTCTTGTGTCGTGAATGACGAATTTTATGATCGACAAAGAAACAAAAATGGTGACAGAAATCTAAAGTAACTGGGGATAAAGAGAGAGAGAGAGACAGAGAGACAGAGAGACAGACAAACAGACAGAGAGGGGGAGAGAGAGAGAGTTGTGTGTTTTCTTTTGTAATGAATGACGGATTTTATAATCGACAAAGTAACAAAATGGACAAAGAAATATAAAGAAGCTGGTGAAAAGAGAGAGAGAAAGAGAGAGAGGCAGACAGACAGACAGACAGGCAGAGAGGGGAGAGAGAGAGAGAGAGAGAGAGAGAGGAGAGAGAGAGAGAGTTGTGTGTTCTCTTGTGTAATGAATGACGAATTTTATAATCGACAAAGTAACGGTGAAATGGTGAAAGAAATCTAAAGTAACTGGTGATAAAGAGAGAGTGAGAGAGAGAGAGACAGAGAGAGACAGAGACAGAGAGAGAGAGAGAGAGAGAGAGAGAGAGAGAGAGAGAGAGAGAGAGAGATAGAGAGTTGTGTGTTTTCTTGTGTAATGAATGATGAATTTTATGATCGACTAAGAAACGAAAATAAAGACAAATAAATGAGGGACAATGGATCAAGTGAGAAAGTGGGAATTAAGGGACCGAGAGTGGGAGTGGACATTATATCGATTGAACTTGTTTCAAATGACAACATACATATTGTATGTTTATTACATTAATGATTTTGTTGTGTCTGTGTTATGTAATATCTTGGACGGACTGATGCTTTTTTTTTGGAAAGTATGTACATTTATGAAATTATAAAGAGACGAAAAGATCTGAAAGACACCAATGTCTCTATCCCTCTCTCCTCTTCCTCTCTCTCTCTCCCCTCCCCCCCCCCCCTCTCTCACTCTCTCTCTCTCTCTCTCTCTTTCTTTCTCTCTCTCTTTCTCTCTCTTTCTCCCTCTCTCTCTCTTCTCTCTCTCTCTCTCTCTCTCTCTCTCTCTCTCTCTCTCTCTCCCCCACTCTATTCTCTTTCTTACTTTGTCGTTCCATATATAGTTTTACCCTTTCTCGTTCTCGCTTTATCTCTCTGCCAACCTCTAATTTCAATTTTTCTCTCTCTCTTTCTCTCACGATATTTTCTGGTTTTTTTTATTTTCTTCTTCTCTCTTCTCTCTTCTCTCTCTCTCTCTCTCTCTCTCTTTCTCTCTCTTTCCACTTCTACGCTCATTTTTTTCTCTCTCACACCGTCTTTCATGTCCATCTTTCCCTTTCTCTACAACTCCCCCCCCCCCTCTCTCTCCCTCCTTCCCTCTCTCTCTGTCTGTCTCTCTCTCTCTCTCTCTCTCTCTCTCTCTCTCTCTCTCTCTTTCTTTCTCTCTGACTCTCTCTATTTTCTACTTCTGTCATTCTACTTGTTTTCTTTCAACCTCTTCAACTTATTTTACTTTCGTTACTCTGGTAATTATACCTCTCATCGATCATTGCACAATACACAAGATACATGGCAACTCGCTTGCGTTGCTCTAAAACTTTAATATCCTTCATCACACGTTACAATCTTACAATCACCACACCTTATGTTTCTTTGAACCATTAGACAAGGAAAGAAATGATCTAAATGGGAGATGATAGATTGTGACGTCACATCTGAAAGAAGACAGAGTTTAGTTTGTTCCATGTTCGGGCCAACTCGTCACACGGTTAAATTGTAAATCGTAAAACTTCGGGCATGTCGGGAGGCTTCGTCAGTTCTAGGGCAATTCCCCCTCGACCAAGCGTCTTACTTTCTGCTTCCATCTCCCTGGCCTGGTTTAAAGATGAAAAAAAAACAGTGGAATTGATATTCATGAATATGCATAAATGCTAGTGCGTTTACAAAGGTGATGTCACAGCGAGTATCACTTAACAAACAACGGCAAGCCGCTTAAAACAAAGCAAAAAGCAAATGTTTTAACCCTAATCGGGCCGGGCTTTTTGGACTGTTCTGTGGCCGGGGGAGGGGGGGGGGGGGGGGGATTCAACCCCCCTTGAGATCTCGACCATCGGTCGCGCGATTGCGACAAAATTTGGCATGCACGATACCTGTGTCATAATCTACAAGATTATTTTGTTATATTTTTCAAAATTGTTAATTAATAATTTCAATTAATTAATTATGCAATTTTAGCCCACAATCATATAAAACACTAAATGAAAACATTTAGATTCTAATATTTCGTTTGTATATCTGTTACAAAATGTTTAACAATTGGTCATCAAAAAAATGTTAAAATTCATTTTAATTCTTATGTATTTGATTGTTTTTGGAATTTCTTATGTATTTCTTTGTTTTTTATTGAAAATTGTCACTGACCACTTTTCAGCCATGATAAGCATCAAATTAATCAATCAAAATTGTCAAATGGAAAAAATCATTAGGCTTTTATTAATTTTATGAAAGAGCACTGTTTTCCATAGGAAATGCAAACAAAATTGCAAAATTGTGCACGTTTTGGGATGACATGCGTTACGAAAACGGGCGTGGCTCCGTATTGGTATGCATGGATGTCGCGAATTTGGTCTCAAAAGATGCGCAAGACTTGAAAGAAAAAAGTCAAGAAGTGTCGCGATGAGTCGTTCTTGTGTAATTGCGGCATTATTGCACGAAACGCCGAGGGGGGTTGATTCAACCCCCCCCCCCCCCTTCGGCCGTTTTAGGGTTAAGCGAAGTTTGAATTCTTGAAGACCATCATTACTGAATCATTACTCTTCATGGGCAACCATTGCAACTTCGTTCCTGTGCACCATGCGCTACAAAAAAAAATATCAAGAGCATTCGATGTCTTGACTATAGAGCAGATTATATATCTCTAAACACAACTTACTCTTTTTTAATGTACCTAATCTTCATGGTCTTATTCAAAATTGTTCCCGGTTTGTTCTTCCCACTTGGATTCAATTGAGCAATATCTGGCGCGCAAGCGGTTATCTATAAAGAACACAAGAAAATGGCGGATACGAAACGTTACATCGTGCTCTCGTGAGCGATCTATGCCGTCAGTGGTGCGACTCACCTCCGCAGTACACCGGCTTGTTCGTTCGTCGGTTGCACCAGCAGTTGTCCATATTCTCACATGCTGGAGGTGTTGGAATAAATCAAACAGACGGATTATAAAAGTTATTGATACCCGTATAGTCAAATGTGTGTGCACACTTCGTTCGCGATATGTTATACTACTTTGCAAAGCACGCTCCACTAAAAAGCCGTTTTTCGTAATATATTCACAACTTTTCCCCTAGCTTCGATGTAACACCTTAATATCATCACCATGGACATCTGTATTTCTTTGATCTCACTGGATGGAACGCACTTTGAATCTGTTAGTTGTTGTTACTCGAATAAACCTTTGACAAGCTTTTGGGTTACCGTTTATAACGTGATGTGTGAAAGGCGAGAAGAACATTTGCATAGAAACGAAAATGGTATATATGTCTTCATACGCTTTAAAAGATATAGAGGACCGGAATTGTATTACATGATGCTTAAGAATAAAGTTATCGATGATGATGATAATAATAATAATAATAATAATAATAATAATAATAATAATAATAATAATAATAATAATAATAATGATAATAATGATAATATTAATAATAATAATAATAATAATAATAATAATAACAATAATAATAATAATAATAATAATAATAAAAATAACAATAATAATAAAAATAATAATAATAATAATGATGATGATAATGATAATAATAATAACAATAATAATAATAATATTAATAATGATAATAAGAATAAGAATAAGAATAATAAGAATAAGAATGATAATAATAATGATAATAATAATGATAATAATATTAATGATAACAATAATAATAAATCATTTATAGAGCGCAGAAACTACATTTACATATTCTACTGCGCTATAGGGTTACTTTTGTTTTGATTTGGGGGACGTGTAACAACAATGTGTCTTGTGTACTGCGGAGATTATGACCATGGGTTTGACATTTAACATTTAGTATGTGTCTAGGAGCCTGACCATTTAACGCATGGGCAGCCAGTGCAAGTCCCTTAACAATGGTATAACATGGGCAAATTTTGGAAGATTACAAATCAATCTTGCACATGTATTTTGAACCCGCTGCAAGTTTACTACACTATTACAGTAATCTAATTTACTCGTAATGAATGCGTGAACTACACTTTTTATGCTATCTTGATCGTAATATTTACGAATGCGCCTCAGATTATAAATCATGTAATGCGCTGATTTGCATACACTAGTAATTTGTGGTTCCATGCTCAAGTGGGTATAAAATAAGACTCCGCTATGGGACGGTTTAACAGCAGTGTTACATACTTGTATATACCATTTGACTGAAACTTAGATACTTGACGTGGAGTACCAATGATTAACAGCTCTGTTTTTTAATCTTATCATTCGACATCAATTTGTTTTGCAACATCCAGGCTCTAATGTACTCAATGCACGTTTCTAACACACTGATACAGTAGTCTTCATTTGGTGTGTTAGGACATACTGACAAATATATTTCGGTGTCATCTGCATAGCTGTGACAAGTAATAATGGGGAACTCCTTTTCAATATTTGTGAGGAGTCTGCTTGTATACAATGTAAACAGTAAGGGTCCTAAACGTGACCCTTGAGGGACACCAAAAGTACCTTGAACACATCTGACTCAATCGGTCTTGCCGTTCGTTGTTTTAAACTTTATTTCTTTAAAGGTGATATAGAATCAAATAAATTTAGTTTATTTTATAACTGAATGAGCTATTAAAGCAATTTATGCAGCTAACATGCCATGAAAGTGTTCAGTTTTGTGTTTAATGAAAGTAAAATTTTACTAAATTGACTCTCTTCCTGACCTACGAAATCGCCTCAGGGAAAGTGGCGTTGTGCATACGTCACTGCCGGGATATGCTTCACAATGACCATTGTATATCGCACCTGTTAATCCACTAGCAACTGCCATTACAGTTTCATTAACAATGCATGATCCTTCTGGCGGAAAAGAAGCTGCGGATTGGCATGTTTGATGCACAATAACGCCTCCCTTTTCTTACGTCAGACCTAAAGGCCGTTTCGGATGACAGTAGGGCAAATTTGTCCCCGAGAATACGGTGATTGTTTTCACCCTAATTTCGCTTTTTGGAAAGTGATATATTGTTTGAATGTCATCCGAGATCATTGTATGGCTTATAAGCTTTCTGTAGATGAATATCTTCATATTTTTGGATTTTCTATGACATGTATGAATACCACCTTTAAGGAATAAACAAATAATGTTTCCACAAAAACAGGACATTAGTTAACACAGCTACATTGATAATTGAGGAGGGGGGAGAGACAGAGAGAGAGACAGAGAGAGAGAGAGAGAGAGAGAGAGAGAGAGAGAGAGATGGAGAGTGGGTGTGTTGGGGGGGGGGGGGGGGTGTACTTGTGCCAGTATGCCGCATGTGCATGAGCTAGGCAGGCGGAAAGACAGACCACGCGGACAAACATACCCTTGTACTTCTTCAGGGTATTTCCCCTCTTGGAGGCGATCAGGTACTCAGACATCATCGGATCTCTCTTGATGAACTCGACGTCGAAGTCCTCTACGTCTTCGAAGTCGAAGGCCGTAGCAGCGACCACGAAGACGACCATGAGGGTGATGAGAACCTTGGACACCATGTTGGCTACAAGGATGAAATAGTACAGACGTAGCTTACACACCATGGACAGCTACAGTTTCAAATCTTTTTCAACAAATTATTCTATTGAATAAATCAAATTGATATCTTATCACAATCTTGATATCGAATATTCGACTTTAATTTACTCAATCGAGTCGATAAGATTATTGGACTGAAAAATGACATTGCTAGTGAATTTGGTTTGCAGGTTCAAGTCTGTATTTTTAAACGACCCGCAAAAATACAATTTGAAATGTTAAATTCTATACGATACGGGAAATATAAAATCACTTTTTCCTCTTACATTTTGAGTTAAACATTGTTTTAAAAAAATTCCACGATCAGCTACGAATGGCCAATTGTGGCGTTCGTAGCGAATCGCACGAAAACGAGGGCCTAGCATCAATAGTTAATTACTTGAGACTTACGATTGTAGAGATTGTTGCAGAAGATGAAATCTGAAGCTCAAGGATGCTCTGTCTGTCCTGAAAGATAGCATATCATCTCAGAACCTGGCCTTATATACACTTTCCTCTCTTTGTGTTTTGTGTTTCTCATGGTTAAGTGCTCTAGTGTCATGAGTGTGTCGAAATGTAGCACATTGGCACGAACATTTAATCTCCGAAGCATGATTCCGGATAGGGTTACGTCATGCATGTCCTATACGGCCAAACTAGTAAGCTTAAAAGGATAATTTACCCTGAAGATAAGTTGGTTTCATTAAAAGCAGAAACATGGAAGAAATATATAAGAGAAGGTTTGACGAAAATTCGTAAAAGGATACAAAAGTTATGACTTTTGTGACTTCACGTGCGAGGTGCCCTCCCATGTGTTATGTACAAAATGATTCAATTAATTGCTCGTTTTTGTTTTAGACAACGGAATGATTTTTGCCGTACAGATATGTTTGTAAAAACGTATTTCTAATGATGTATCAGATGCACATGAAAAAGGATGGGTATCTTTTTGAGAAAATGCACATTTTCGAAAAGAATATTAATGTCCGAACCATATGGGAGAGCACCTCGCATGTGATGTCACAAAATCAAAACTTTAAGTGATCATAACTTTCTTATCGCTCGACGGATTTTTCATGAAATCTTCCATGATATGTTCCTTTCATGTGTCTCCTTTTATTGAAACAAACTTAATTTTAGGTTAAACTATCCCTTTAAGTTGACATATTGGTGTTAATATCGGGGAAAAGTTCGACATGCATGATAACATTAGTACATTACCTGAGACTGTTGTTTTATAAATGTCTTCCTGGCAGGGGTTCGAATTATTGTCACATGAGCAATGAGTGATTGACGACTCCCTCCAAGGTTTAAGACGGAGTGAGTTTGCAATTAGAGCACGAATGTGGGCGTTGTGAGAGTTTCAGGTGAAGAGACAGAGAGAAATGATAGATGGGAATGCATGGCGGGGTGGAGGGGGCGGGGGGGGGGGGGGTATAGATAGGAGAGAGAGGAGAGAGAGGGAGGGAAAGGTTAGAGATGGAGGGAGAGAGAGAGAGAGAGCGGGAGGGGGGAGATCTCGAGAGAAGGGGGAGAGAGAGAGAGAGAGAGAGAGAGAGAGAGAGAGAGAGAGAGATATGCAGAAATAGACATATAGTGGCGTAGAGGAAAATAAACAAGAAAAAGGAAAATAAGACAGAGGGAGAGAGACAGAGACAGAGACAGAGACAGAGAGAGAGAGAGAGAGAGAGAGAGAGACAGAGAGACAGAGACAGAGACAGAGACAGAGAGAGAAAGGGGGATGCCAATGAATAGCAATAAAAAAGCAGGAGAGAGCTAGACATGAAAGTAAAACTCTGAGTCGAGGTAGAGAGAGAGTGAGAGAGTGTGAGAGTATGAGAGACAGAGAGACAGATAATGGGAGAGACAGATAGAGAGGGAGAGAGAGAGAGAGAGAGAGAGAGAGAGAGAGAGAGAGAAAGAGAGAGAGAGAAGTATGGAGAGAGGGGCGGGGTGGGGGAGGGGTTGGGGGCTAAAGAGTGAGGGCAGTGGAGATAGAGAGAGATAGGAGGGGGGCGAGAACGAGAGAGAGATACATGTAGAGATAGACAGACATACACACAGAGAGACATGAAGACAATTAATAGAGTGACAGAAAGGCTCGAATTTAAAAAAAAAAAAAGAAAGAGAAAGAAAAAAGCCAATGAATAGCAATAAAAAGAAAGGAGAGCTAAACATGAAACTAAAACTGTGAGTCAGGGGAGAGAGAAAGAAGGAGAGAGAGAGAGAGAGAGAGAGAGAGAGAGAGAGAGAGAGAGAGAATAGTGTTGGGTTGGCACAGTTTGGGGGTTGGGTGTGGGAGGAGACTAGAAAGAGGATAAGACGGTCATTAACCTCTTAATTAAAGTATTTGATCTATGCTGGTCCGAGACACCCCGCGTGATTGGTCGACTGGTTTCCTCGTGTCGTGCTCGGCTGAATAGTCATTTAATAGGACGACATTTTGTTGTCCTGAGCATGAACTTCGATAATTCTAATTGTGGCAAAAGAAAACAAAATCAATATAACAAAGAAGGAGAACAAAAGATGATCAAAAGCTAGTAGTATTTGCTCTTCATTGCAAAGAGAGGTTATGATATGTGAACGACTGTGAAATGTGTATAGTCAAATATTTATCCACTGCAGAATTTTGTACGATGGTCTATCAAGATTTTTTTTCTATATTACCCCCGAATTAGATCTCCAACATGAATATTCTATTTTTTTTAATAATGTAACCTTTTAGTCATCATAATCAAGCCCCCATAACAACTTCATGTACCATCAATACTCCACCATCACCACTATTGCAAAATCACACCATTACCATCACCACTGTACCACTTCACCTTATCACCACCACCGTACCACAACCACAATTACTACCCAAAACCACCACTGTACTACCATCAACATCCCCATCACTACCACTGCATCATTACCACCACCACCACCATCACTGCACCATTACCACCACCACCACCATCACTGCACAATTACCAGCACCACCACTGTACCACCATCAACATCACCATCACCACCACTGCACCATTACCACCACCACCATCACCACCACCACCACCATCACTGCACCATTACCAGCACCATCACTGCACCATTACCAGCACCACCACCATCACTGCACAATTACCAGCATCACCACTGTACCACCATAAAAATCACCATCACTACCACTGCACCATTACCAACACCACCATCAATGCAGAATTACCAGCACCATCACTGCAGTGACTGTACAATTACCAACATTACCACTGGACCATCATCAACATCAACATCACCACCACAGCACCATTACCACCACCACCACCACCACCACCACCATCACTGCACCATTACCACCACCATCACTGTACCACCATTAAAACACCAATACCACACTGGAAATCATCAACGTCAACTCATCATGAACATCATTTAACATTATTGTCATAATCTTCATCACCACCACCATCATAATCACCATAATGGTAACGAAACATTTTATGTACTAGTAGTTTCATCAAAAAATCTCTAGAAAGCATGATGAAAGAAACGTGGCATTTATGTATTTCCTGAATTGGGATATATTTTCATATATCATAAATCTCATACATGTATTTTCATACATGTATGTTTCATACATGTATTTTCATACATGTATAAAGTATAAAGCTTCATAGAACGCAAAAACAGAAAACGATGACATCATACACTGTATATATCATTCATGTATAGGATATCTCATTATTACACAATATGATATCAATGAGACATATCTTCACATTAATAGTATCCAACTTCATTCTATGTCAAATATGGTCCATTGAATACTGGTCTTCTCTGATATGCTCCTTTCTCACCTACATGTGCTTCAACTTGAACACAAATCTAAAGCAATGTACAAGCCTAACATGTACATTGTTATATCAGTGTTAAAAACTTCCTCCTTTTGCAAGCAAACATCCATGGTCTCACATGTGTCTCCCACTTGTAATGTGGTCTGGAAATAAAAAGACTATCGCCCAACTTTATCAGCTTTGTCCATAAACACTGTATGCAAGTCAATGGACTTCAGTCTTTTATTTTCATACTTGATGATTATGATAACTGACATAGGTTTTAATACTTGGTCATACACATGAAGACATGTTTGCATGTATGGCATACGCATTATGCTCATACACATCATACAAGTATACATATGCATTTGATTATGAGTGGAGCTAACAAGATTCCGATTTGATTATTAGCCAAAAATGGTTCGCTCTTATTCCATGCATGGCATATACATACACTCTGATGCATCATATTTTTTTTACATTCATAAATGAAATTCTGAAGAAAAAAAAACATGTGAATCACATGCAATGCATTGTGATACATGGACCATTCTTTTTTTTTTAAAGAAAGATGGTGCAAAGCTGGCTTTGGCATTTGCAAGTATTTTTCAAAATGCTGGTTAAAAACTATGTAATCAAGTTCTCACGATTATCATATTACCTGTATCCTTCAGTAGATTTCAGGAAAACGCTCATTCTTGGCTAAAAAGAAGTCTAAACAATGTAGCTTTTCCCTCAATGGACAGTCAGTTTATTAAGTCCATTCATTTTGTAATGAAGGACAGAACACTTAAATTGACCCAGGGCACATCAAATCATCAACGTAAATTAACAAAGGTGTGCAACAAAGTCCAACAAACAATTTGTAAAGTACTACTAAAGTAAAGTAATGCTTTTCCTTTAATTATTGCTTTACCAAAGTTTGGTTAGCCCATTGCAGTATTGACTAATACAGGTTATTTTTCTCTCTCATCCTTACTGAGAAAAATGCATCTTCTTTAACCCAACACTGTCCAATAAATCTCACTCACTAAATACATGTAAATGTCCAATCTCAGCTGAACAATTGAAAATATTGATGCAGAATTCCACGGCTACGGAATAACTTTTTCAAGTCTTCAAACATTGGTATCTTACACTTTTTCCACGCATATTCACCAAATGATTATTACCATTAGTTCACCTACACAAAATGAATCACTAAGTAGCAGTAGAGTGTTGTTCTTATTGATCTCCTCATTACTGATATATCACTGTATTTCACACATACATGTACATGTATGTATTACAGTGTACTGTGTTTTTCTAGAGGAAACAAATTATGGGCTAAAAATGCACATAAAAAGATGCAATGTCACATCAACATTTCTGAACATGGTATTGATACACATGACATACTTATTGTTTTCATTGACCATTGTATACAACACAATGGCTGCCTCACATGCAAACGGTCATAGGCAGCCACAAACACAAATCTATGAGCAACTTGTCAGGTTGCTTCCTCTTCCTGTAGACACGAGCTGGAACTCCTTTACTGTCAGTCTGAACCCCGATGTAGCTGTTGTATGCAGGTCGCTCCCCAGTGTGTTATTCTGAATGGTTTTGCTGTTTAAAGCTGTGCGTTCCGTAGCTGCACATCCAAGTCCAGAACAAATATCTGATAAAATGAACCTTCTCCCCTTTAAAGCCATAAATTCGATCTGTGTTTTCCCCAAGTTTTCCAATTAATGTTAGCAGCTCTTTTTGTGCTGAAGATGGTGTCAAACATTTTTGTTAGATGCGATTATCCAGCAAATGCTTTCTTTGAGTGGATCATCCCATAGTTGTGCATCGCGCGTCTTATGTCCGACAAATATCTGAGAAAAAGTGACATATTCCTCTTTTGAGCGGTGTGTAAAGGATTTTCTGGTGACCACACTGGTTCCATCTGTGATATTTTGACTCACAAGGTTAAGAGGTTAATAGAACTATATCTACCAGGTGGTCAGTGGTCATCACAAATTCTGTATTTTCACCCAACTCCTACACTTCATTTTATTTTAGCAATTTTGTCTTACTGATACTGTTCGTAGTAATAAGCTTAATTGATAAATCTGTTTAAATATATGCAGTTCTGGTTATGGATGTTGAATATTTTTGTATTTATGATTATCCCGCGAATGATTGTGAGCCTATATAGACCAGTTCCTGAGTCCTGACTATATATCATTTCATTTCTAGTCCATACGCAACAAACATGTACAAAGCAGCACGTTATTCGGTCAATGCAGTCACTATGACGACCACAGCATCATGACGGCTTTCGTGAGGCCCACATCATTGTAGTTGAAGTAGCAGAGTCCAGCGAAGGAGAGGGCGGAGATGGCGACGAGGGATGCGTTGGCGAACTTGGACACTGTCTCCCCGTGGATGTAGTCTGTGAATACTTGCTCCATACCCCTGCAAAGAAGAAAGCATAATTATTATAATAAGCGATTTTCATAACACATTTAAAATTTTCCACTTGATTGTGAAGTAGCGTGTTATTGCATTCAAGTGTATCTAGTGATTCAGTTTCAAAAGGTGGAATATACTCTTAATCTATCAGCCATTGCTAGTCTGAAAAACCTCCAACAAGTTTTGGAGTTACCATTGGTAATGTATTAAAGGACATGCATACCGTAATATTCCAATACATGTAGATGTAGATCCCACTGCTAACAAGCAAAATGAATGATCATAATTCTTGGGGTGCTATTGGCAATAACAGATTTAAAGAGTTTTAAAAAGGTGCTTAATTTTGCACGATTGGAATGGGTAAGAATCTTGGGCATCATGCAGATTTTGACAAAACTGTACACATTTAAAAACATTGTTTTTAAATTGGTCAATTCCTGGTTCAAGTTTGGCAAATAGTGCAGGGCTAAAAATACCAGTATAAAAGGCCATAAAAATAGTCTGGGGCTGATGAAGGATGCATGTTATATGAGTCCAAAGAAAAACTTGGGCTAAAAAAGCCAACTCAAAAAGCCTTTAAAATAGTCCAGGCATGAGGACAGTACATGTACATAAATCACTGGCTAAGAAAACCCAGTGTTAAATTACGGTTACAAGCACAGTCCGACGCACCAGTGTCCGTGTAAGACCAGACTTGCAGCCAAGGCATAGTCCATGGCTGGGTTCTGGATGATGAATGCTGCAGGGATGATGCCGATCAGACCAACGGTCAGCGCTCGCTCTGCCGTCCAGTGCTTGGAGGGTAGTAGACCTGCACCTGTAAATAAGGAGACACCAGGATTTGTTTCATATTTTTTATATGACATGCTGAAATGAACAAGAAATAGCCCATGAGGACAGTCCAAAACTAATAGGCACAAGGGCACTATAAAAGAATCCACATGTCCCAATCAATAGTTCAGAGCAGTTTAATCTATATTTGTTTTTAAAGTATCATATTACATGCTGTTGTTTTCCCCTCATAATTTTGTGTCTTTTTCAACTCTATTCTTTTCTCTCTTTTTAAATTCAGGATTCAAAGGCTGTCTCACCAGCCCTCACAAATAAATCTTATTTACTTCCCTGTTCAGGATTATTGATAATTTTCACTTCCGCTTCCCTTCTCCTCAGCCTCCTCCTTTGGTCTGCATTTCTTCTCGCTCTGTCTACCAGTACATGTAAAATCATATTTGAACATATAAACTAAATGTATATCTGTGTAGTCCCACCTATGATACTTACTGTTATTCTGTGGTGTGGTGTGTAGTGAGCCGAGCATGGCTGGGGAGTTGGAGTCGTATGGTGACTTTAGGAACGCACTGGTCATTAGACGAGGCGTCGCCAGGAAAACTGAAAAAAAAAAGAACAGTACATGTACAAACAGAATTACTTTTTATTAGTTCTGGTGGTGTTGAGGAATGCAACAAATTCAAAGTGTTTCTGGTAGAATCTGAAGGATAGACACAATTGCTACGCAGGAAATACAAAATGGGTGGAATGAAATCTGAGATTGAGTTAAGGTGATTCTGCCAACTAAGAATAAAATGCTCGTTTGATCAAATCTGGTGAGGTAAATAAAACATAAGTTCTGAACTAATCTAACTATTTGATTGATTTTTTTGAATTATGCCCGTATGATCACTGTGCATTGTTTGTAAGTGCTAAGTGTATTGAATGCTCCATGCATTTGCGGAAATGATTGTGAAATCCTACAAGAAAACCATTGTATAAAACTATATTGGAACATAGACTGGTTCAAATAAACGGTGCGTTCATAGGACACATTTAAAAGGTGCAATATCATAAAGGCAGCCTAAAATAACGTTAATTGGGTCTGGTTACTATTTAAGATGGCAAAACTGAAAGAGTCACTAAGGTTATAATATTAATTCATGACAATGGTTAAGGGGAGGGGCTGCCTGGTTGCATGCTTAAAATGATCCAGCAAGATAAAATCAATCAATAACTTCCCAAGCGTCATCACTCTGTGTTCTCCCAGCAACAACTAGAGCTGCCCCCACCCTCTTGCCTTGCAGTTTAAATTGCAGTTGGAAGGGGTCACATTGCCCACAGAGTAACTTACAGATGAGGGAGTTTTCACTTGCATCACAAGCACTATTTCTTCAAAGAATGAATCAAGGGGCGCGTTTCTCGACACGATGACAACTCTAACCTCAGCTCTAACTCCGATATTTAGCACTGAGGTGATTCTCGAAGCTATTACAACTCTAACCTCAGCTCTAAATGCTGGAACTGCCCGGACCCTGTCATATCTATTGTTCTCGATCGGACAATCCTTGAGAACAATAGTGACTTATGGAAAGCCGAGTTGCATAATTAGGACTGTGAAAAGTGAATAAATTTGCATTACGCATTCTATGATAACATTTCTGCTGCATTTTTGTCAGAATTCGCTGAGCATTAAATCAGCTGTGGCGGGGAAAGGGGTTTGCTTGTTTAACATCATTCTATTAAAGGCAAGATTCATGAAAATGGTTAATAAAACTTTCAAAATGTTGAGGATCACTCTAGAATTCCGTAGATGAGGGCTAGTCTATGCAATCCAACAGTTAACACTGTTTAATGTTGAAAATTCACTTGTGTTCGCTTATTTATTCTTTAATGATTTAATGATTGAGATTTTTGCATCAGTTGTGAATATCAACACATGCATGTGAACACCCTTCTTAATATATTCAGACATCTATTTTAAGAATGGCATGTTTGCCTTGACTATCATTTACATGGTATTTTTCAATACAAATATGACCGAAATGGAAAGCATAAAATGATGCGTTATCCATGCGTTATGCATGCGTTATTACAGCTGTCTTTCATGTCTTTGTTAAAATCATTTGTTACACATCAGCTCAGAATAAATAATCAAACTTAAGTTTTGATTAATATTTCGCCACACATTTCCAGAAACTGTCTGCATTTCAATTGGTTTGAAAATTCAGACTACAGACACAGTAGATGTACTCTCTCTCTCTCTCTCTCTCTCTCTCTCTCTCTCTCTCTCTTTCTCCTAGAAATAGTTTGTAATCACTGAGACTAGCGTGAATTCCAAATGAAATGTCCCTAGTAATTCTTACAGTTACACACATAATTATGATCGTCAAGTTGGTATTGCGTTTTGTACACATGCTCAACATGCACAAACCCCATTCAGGCTATTATTAACAATACGTTACAGTGCCCCGTTGCATTCGCACTCTCTGCGCTCGATCAACGCATCATCGACATCATGAAACATCACACATCGTTCAAAAAATATTGTTATGCGATTATCTCGCGTGATTAATGTCACGAATACATACCTCTTGATCTAAGCAAATTCACTGCCATCATGAAATAATGCTGCCTTGTAACTCCACGTAAAGAATAGCTATCAAATTAAGTAATTCTAAGGTTCACTGAAGCGTCGGCGGTGTTCCCTTCTCGAAAACGACCACGAAACTACGTATGACGCAAAAAAAGTGTGTTGACCTATATTTCTCAGACTTGTTACAAGGCGTTCGCTTTACTACTTTATTTTGTCCTGTAAGAATCAAGTCGTATCACATAAAGAAAGACAACATTAAATAATATTTGATATAAATATCTTTTAAATGTAATCAATTGAAAGTCTTCTTGACTCTCATGAATATGACGAACAATTTTATAAATATCTTCATAGCACATCACCTGTAAGCGTCTTAATTTGCGTCTATAGCACAATTTGCCGAGCTTTTTCTAGCTAATTGCTTGTGGGGAGTAAATTTGGGTTAGGGTCAAGGCTAAATCGTCAAACCTCGGACCGAGACTTTGAACCCCGAGCCACATACTCTGGCCAAGGTTACGTTATTGGCCTCAAACCAAATCAAACATCACTACAAAGTCTGAACGACAGGTCAGACTGATCCACTAATCTAAGCAAGAAACACATAACCACGCAAGATGTCTAAAGGTACGTGCGAGCACATCCTAGGTACATTCCAAAAAAACACATAAACATATATGACGTCACAGGGATCAAGAATACGGGCAGTTGTAACTGAGTGATATGTTGATGTATTTTAGCTCTGTAAAGAAAAACTGCATCCCATAAATTGATACATAATGTACCTCAATTTAGCCTAAAACCCAGTGTATGATTTTCAATCAGAACATGTATAGGGCCATATACAGAGAGAACATTCACGTTTTTTTTTTTTTTTTTAAACTTCATTGAAAATCACTTATTAATTTAATACATGTATCTGTTTGACTTCAGAGAATATTAATGCGATCAACTTTTCCTCAAAATCCTCAAGGATTCTAATTCAGAGCTGCACGGGCTATTTGTATTTTACAGTTCTCATTTTTTTTTCCCCTTCAGGGCCCTGTTACATAAAACTTACCATTGATGGTAACTATGGAAGCCTTGAATTTGATTGGCTGTCCAGTGATGTTCCAATGGCAGTTACCATTAATAGTAAGTTTTATGCAACGGGACCCTGAACAGTATCCTGACCTGTAGTGCACAGTGATCAATGGAGCATCTTATTCATGGTTTTCTGTTCATATGTGTCTCAGGAGATGTTGATGTTTCAGGAGAGGGGGATGCATGTGGGGTTAGAGGGTGAGCTTGTTGTACAATATGTATGCACAACCACCTACATAATTATGGCTCAACATATTACCCCCCTCCCCCACCCATAAATCCCAGCTCTCTCTCTCTCTCTCTCTCTCTCTCTCTCTCTCTCTCTTTCTCTCTCCCAGGCCCCCACTGATTGACACATACAGAATACAGACACATATTTCAAAGCAATCATCTTACATGAAATATAGACACACAGTCATATCAGGGATGTGGTATGGAAGGAGTAGAAACTCTAGCATAATACATTCAAACATTATGTATGGGTTCTAAAGCGTGCTCATGAATGTCAAAAGAATTCCATAATCATGACAATGCTTTGATGTTCCATGTGCCGAGCCGACATTTAGCTGATGTCAACTTGAAAAGAAATTTCTTTGATTTTCCAGTTGTCTGTAGACGTTTTGTTTTTGACAAATTCGTTTGCAAACTATAAGGAAGTTAACGGCAGATAATGACAGATCCTAATACTCTGCTTTTGTTTCGAAAAGTATTGAGGAATCATTAAAAATCGGACAAATAAGCTATTAGTATTCCTTACAAAATTGACCAATGTCTTCACTTTCCGACATCTTGTGCATTTGGGGATTAAACCACTCTCAAAATGATATATTAAGCTTTGTATTATCATTAACGGCGTTTGTGTGTGTTTGCGTGCAGCAGAGATATTTTACTTGAAAAACTTGTTTATTTGTGTTTGCTGATACCTGTTGTGCTCATGGAAGTATTAATGCCATTAACAGAACGGGACAAGCAAAATGAGACTGTACATTTCTTTTGTTCTCTCTGAGAAGCCGTTGCCACACAATCATGTTCATAATTGTTCAAACACCTGAACAGCACCTGTTAAGAACACCATAACTTTTCAGCGGCTTGGCACATGGGTTCAAAGAAAGAAAGTTGCATCATATCCTTCCATAACACATCCCTGGTCATATACACATATGTGTAATATACAAATATTCATTGAAAGACAGCTAGTATACATGAATTGTATTTATTCAGGCAAGATATGTCATCCAGATGTACAGGAGTTCAAAGCTTTATATACATTGCTCGCAAGGTATTATGCATACATCAAATCATAATAATTATGTTTTTATTTAAAGAGGGCGGATACCATAATCAATGCCCTTAGGAAAATGTAATTTCTAAGAGACCGGTTTACTAACATAATTATTCAAATTTTATGCATACCAGTTTAACAAAGGTTACCCCTGATAACCGGGAAGCTTGCCCAAGGTTTGCCCAACATAGCAACAACTAATGTATGCAAAGTGGATTCCAAGTACTGAAATACCATTGTTTGGTACAGGTTAATGGAATAACTCGTTACTAGGCCCCGAGGGAAGAAACATCCATAAATTTGTCTACATTAGTAAACCGGCCTATTGGTTACAGAAGGATAGGGCACTCAGCAAAGGCTTTAGGTGTTTGTTCAATTCCTCCTCATAGTGTTTCAGAATACCAATGATGAACTGGATGTTCAAGGAGAGTGAAACCCTGGATTGAATTGAATTGAATTGAATTGAATAAAAAGCAGAATATTCAGAAACCAAATTGGTAAATGTATGGGAAAATGAAATCAAAAGTGAAAACCTATTCGTTCCAAACATAGACCTAATTTACTTCTGACCATGATTTAAATCATACATGTAAAGCATTATGACGCAGAAGTGCATGTAGGAGCTCTTGCGGCAGAGTAGAATATATAAATATAGTTTCTGCACTCTATAAATGATGTATTATTATTATAATTATTATTATTATTATTATTATTATTATTATTATTATCATTATTATTATTAGTAGTAGTAGTAGTAGTAGTAGTAGTATCATTATTATTATTATCATTATTATTATCATTATTATTATTATTATTATCATTATTATTAAATGATAAGTGAAAGTCATTCAAAATCGTGATTACTAGTGTTAATTCCCTATCTTTAACCTTCATGGGTCACTCCATTAGTCAGAAATAAATTTGCATACATGTATCAGTATTGCTATTGCAGTTTTTCAACATCAAAGATTGGAGGCATTTATCTCCCAAAACAGGACATTTCCACCAACATTTGTCCTTTGTCCAATGGTACTGAATTTAAAGGGAGTTTGCTGTACTGGGAAGACAAAAAGGCCTTCAAAAGGTGATTGTGAGCAATCTTCTTGCCAATGGTGTTAAATTCATGTCTTGTCCATTTTAGAAACTTGCTGATAGTTATTTGCTCTGATATGATCCACATTTGGAAAAATTAGTGGTTTAATCACAAATCCTCAAAATGTTCGGCCCAAACAATTTGAGGATTTGTGATTAAATCACTAATTACTCCAAATGTGGATAGTTTTATGGCAAATAACTTTCAGCAAGTTTCTAAAATGGACAATACATTAATTTAAGACCAATGGCAAGAAGATTGCTCACAATTACCTTTTGAAGGCCTTTTTTTTGTCTTCCCAGTACAGTATACTCCCTTTAATAATGACAGAAGATGGATGGGCAAAAATATATAAAAAAAAACAAACCATGTTATGCCTCAAGGTAGTAACTTGTGGTAAATGCATACATTGTACGTATATTGTATGTGTACTTATCTTAACATTGTAACGCGACATGATCAACATGATTTTGATTAGTATTAAAAAAAATAAAACATTACTCAACATGCATTCAGAGTTTGGCTAAGAATGTGGTGGCGGTAAATTCAATACAGCAAAATAAACAACTGAAATAGATATTTCATACCGTAATGTACCTGTACATTCACTCTATTACTGAGTTCAATTGGAGATGTAAGGAAATTGCCACAATATTTTTGAGATGTAAGGAAAATACAAAGTTCAGAATATTCTTGCCAAACTATAACCTTGTACAGGCTACTAGTACAATGTAGTCCTACATAACAGCATCACTGCTCTGTAAATACGAGTAAAATGCACAACCATGCAAAATCTTGTAACTGTACAGTAGTCACAAAAGTAGTCACAAAACAGGAAGTGGTTGATGAGAGGAAATAAGAGAAAAGCTGACATCGTGGAGCAGGCTAGGAATACGCCCCACAAGAAGTAGAGATAGTGCACATTATAAATAAAATATTATTCATCTCATTCTGACGACATACCTTTATCATAGTTGAGGTCTTTGAAAGGGATCTTGAACCCCACAGACTCGGCATACTCCTTGATATCGCGCAACAGGCCAGGAATATGCCCCCACAAGAAGTGGAGTAATACTAGTACAGTCAGGGCTATAATGGTGAGTGAGACAGACCCAATACACCTTTTAGATACCCCTTTAAACGTAGACCATCACAAGTTGTGTTGCCATGGAGATAAACAGCAATGCCAATGATCTAGAACAAATAGAATTCAAATTCTAGCTCTACTTAACAAAACGACACTCCTTTCAAATAATACTGTTCTACTGGCTGATGAATACATGACTGGCAATATAAATTCACCACACAACTTCTATCCATTCTACTGCATATACTTGGCATATGTCTAGCTACCAATTCATGTCATACTTCTCATGATCTTTTACCTACCAAAACAGTTACCCCTTGCACTATTGTCTGTAAAACTTTTTTGTTTTCATTTGTCCTCCTGATAGTATGTTTTCTTCCCATATGGGATGAGAAAGATGTATCCAGTAAACAATAATAGGCTGGTCCTTTCAGCTCATGTTAAAAAAAAGCTACTGTGAATTACAAGACAGCCTCTGTGAAAAATTATTTTTCTTAACCCTATATAGCCCGGGCTATTTGAAATCGCATAGCCCGGGGGGGGGGGGGGGGGGGCAAAAACAGCCCCCCCCTAAGATCTCGACCGTTGATCGCGCGATCGCGACGAAAATTGGCACGTACGTCGCTGATGACGTAATCTCGACAATTCAATTATAAATTGCACCAAAATTATTCACATTTATTTTTAATTAATTAATTATGCTAATTCATGCATAAAATCATAATTTGGTTGTAAATCTTTAAATATATTGTCCCAAAATTGCTAGATTTCAGTCCAGACAGTCTTCTTAGGATTATTATCAAATAAGGATTTAAAAAAATGGCAATATCAAATTTTTTCCTTATGTATTTTATTGTTTTTTGAATTCCTTATGTATTTCTTTGTTTTTTCGACTTTATGTTTTGCATTGTTTTTTCAATGGAAATCGTTGGCAACACTATTTGAGTTATAAATAACATGAAAACTACTGTTTTTCATCAGTAAAAATAAAAATAATGATACATTTATGAATTTTGGCTAGATACAGAATTTGCATTGGATTTGTACATGAAATCACGTTTTTGAGCAATTTTGGGTCTGACGTGCATGTACAAAATGTTACGTAACTTCGGAACCGCATACCCCCGCGTCGCAAATTTGGTCTTTAAAGTTGCGTGAGACTTGGAGGAAAAAAGTCGTGAAATGTCGCGGCGCGATCTTTACGCGTTACAAATTTATCGCGAAAAATGTCGAGGGGGGGGGCTGTTTTTGCCCCCCCCCCGGGCTAGATAGGGTTAAAAGGGTTCAATGCACTACTATGTATATGCATGAGTAGCCCACGATGCAAAAAACTTCTTTTTTTTTGTCAATCTTGAGAATAACCTCTTTGTATCCCTGGGTCACATGTTTACACCAGTTTTCTAGAATCCTACACAGCAGCCATCTGCCATTGACAGGGGTACGAGGTAAATAACAATTAAAGCTAACTGTGCCAGACAGACTGCTGCTCAATAATATTTGTGAGCATAGTCAGAAAAAAATAATGATTTTACTAACATCTTCAGCAAAAATTGGGGGTTGAAAGGCAACTAACACCAATTATCTTTTTTTTTTATACATGATTTTTTCCATTGTAAATGGTTGCTTGGGGATAACAATTTTGCTTGGCGATTTTTTAAACATGATTTACAAAATATGCTATGTGCGTTCAAATAAACTTGCAGCAATGCGGCATACATGTGGCTTCTTGTTAGAAAACTGACGTCAGGCTGGCAATGAGACATCCCAATGTTTTAGGCAAGTGTGAATGATGGGATAAAAAAATTAAATGCATTTCACCAGTGATGTTTTAAATGTAAGTAGGCATTATTACTGTTGGAAAGATATGCATGAAGAGTTAATTCTGTTCATCCACATGTCTTGGTTGTGCTTCCTGCTGTTGCTGGTTGCCAATTTCATCCACTCCTTTTGGGAGATCCTCCCCCTGCGATTTATGCTTGAACATGTGATAGATGTAGTGTTGGTTCAGAGCAAAACGCTTCCCACAGATCTCGCAGCCGTACTGCTTCTCCTCCGAATGCACGCTCTGCATGTGCACCTGCAGCACGTACTTGACGCCGAACCCCTTCCCGCAGATCAGGCAGACGAACGGCCGGATGCCCTTATGGCGCAGCTCATGTTTCTGCAGCGGACCTTTATCGGTGAACCCCTTATTGCAGGTGCTGCAGAAGAACCGCAGCTCCCGCGTCTGGTGCATGCGCCGCTTGTGGGCGCAGACCCACTTGCGGATGCGGAAGCCCTTCCCGCAGATCTCGCACTTGAAGGGCTTCAGTCCCGTGTGCTCGCCTTGGTGGTTGTTGAGGGCGCGGTCTGAGGAGAAGGTCCTTGGGCAGAGGGTGCAGCGGTAGATACGGTTCTGCTCGTGACATTGGTAGTGCTGCAAGAAGCTGCACTCCTTCATGAAGACCTTGGGGCACAGGTTGCACTTATACGTCCCCTTCCCCTCGTGGACCTCCTTCTCATGCTCGTAGGCAGCCACGCGTGACCGGTACCGCCGCGAACAATACCGGCATTTATACGGCCGCGGTTTATTGAAGTACGCAAGGCTCTTTCCAAGCATGTCCTTGGGCATCTCCGGTTCTACCCGACTTTTCGGTGCCATCTTTCGCCGCGACCGACCCTGAAGCTCACTCTCTAACCTGATCTCCCCGGGCTCTAACACAGATGCTGGATTGTTTTCTGTCCCTTGAGGCAACCGGTATTTCTTCTTCTTCCAAACCTCATCCGCCGGTGAAGGAAACCCGTCTTGAGGATCGTCTGCTCCATGAGTCTTCTCATGCTTCAGGCATTCGCTCTTCTTCACAAACTCTACCGAGCAGATCCTGCAAGCGTGCCCTTTGACTGACGGCGTGAGGTGCGCATCTCGGTTGTGCCGATAGAGGGCGTTCTTCGTCTTATACGCTTTGCTGCACTTTCCACACTTGTGCTGCCGCGAGTCGTGCTGAGCCAAGTGTCTTGTCAGGGCCTTGGCGTTTCGCTGCTTCTCACCGCATATGAGACACACGTAATCCTCATTGAACTCGTGGAACATCGCATGGGCCTCGAGCCTCCCTTCTGATGGGAACTTCTTTCCGCAGACAGTACAAACAAAGTGACCGGATTCTTGAGACACAGTCCTCAGTGGAGCTTTGCTCTTCCTCTTGACCATCGGTTCCGGTCTCTCCTGTTCAGGTGGGGGGTCAACCACTTCCTGTTTCGTGACGACTTTCATCTTCCACGTAATGCTCGGTTGGAGGTAGTTGGGCGTGTCCGTTTCGTGATCAAACTTGATATGTCGTAAAAGGCGCTTCGCAGTTGGAAACTGCCTATCACAAGAAGTACACTGGAAGGTATCTTTATCTGCATGGGAAAAAAGGAAAAATAACACAAATTATTACTTCTTTTTGACCGTTTGTTTAAATGGTAATCTATCATTATGGTAATTCGTTTCCATGTAATGCAGGGATACACAGCAGGCACAATAATTTCACTAAGTTGATTACATCTGAACATTTTTCATACGTAAGAGAAAAACACGTACAGTGTATCAGTGTTCTCAAATTTTGTGTAAATACAGGGAAGCCCCGTTATAATGAGAAGGTCGGGACCCACACTTTTCCTCACTATAGCCGATTGCTGGCTTTATGACACTTCCAACGCCTCTGTTTAGTGACAAATGAAGCAGCGGGGAGGCTCAGTTACCCGGCAGCGCATGCTGGCATAACCATGTATAAGCAATGAATGATCATTGAACGCAATCTTCCTGCTCGGCCGGTCGTACACATGCAGTGTCTATGTGTGTAAAGCTGGCTCTAGTTTACCTGTGCGTGCGTGACTGTGTTGATGTTTGGGCGCGGGGCCGTGGCCGGGCGTGCAGTTCCAGCCGTATACGCTCTGGCAGTACCGCATACATGTAATGTGGACTTATGCATGCGTGGTCGTGTGTGTGTGGATTCTTGCATGGTGTGTGTGATCAGTGTTTAACGGTGCAAAGAAAATTGCTTGTGCTGTTGTTGCATTTCCCTCGCTGGGCAGCGTGGCTGAAGGGAGCTGCTCGTAATAACGGGGTCAATTTCTTTTCTCTTTCTTTAACCCTAAAACGGCCGGGGGGGGGTTGAATCAACCCCCCCCCTCGACGTTTCGCGCAATAATGCCGCAACGCAAGAACGACTCATCGCGACACTTCTTGACTTTTTTCTTTAAAGTCTTGCGCATCTTTTGAGACCAAATTTGCGACATCCACGCATACCATTATGGAGCCACGCCCGTTTTCGTAATGCATGTCATCCCAAAACGTGCACAATTTTGCAATTTTGTGTGCATTTCCTATGGAAAACAGTGCTCGTTCATAAAACTCATAAAAGCCTAATTATTTTTCTATTTGATGATTTTGATTAATTAATTTGATGCTCATCATGACTGAAAAGTGGTCACTGACAATTTTCAATAAAAAAAACAAAGAAAAACAAAAGTAAAAAAACAAAGAAATACATAAGAAATTCCAAAAACAATAAAATACATAACAATTAAAATGAATTTTCAAAGTTTTTTTGATGACCAATTGTTAAACATATCATTACAGATATACAAGCCAAATATTAGACTCTAAATGTTTTTATTTAGTGTTTTATATAATTTTGGGATAAATTTGCATAATTAATTAATTAAAATTAAAAATTATCAATTTTGGAAAATATAACAAAATAATCTTGTAGATTATGACACAGGTATCGTTCGTGCCAAATTTTGTCGCAATCGCGCGATCCATGGCCAAGATCTCAAGGGGGGGTTGAATCAACCCCCCCTTGGCCACAGAACAGTCCAAAAAGCCCGGCCTGATTAGGGTTAATGTTGGGCTGGGAATTTACCTCGCTATAGCAGGAATTTCGCTATAGCTGATCTCATTATATGAAGACAGAATACACGGAGGTCTATGGAAGAAAAATCGGGACCCAACAAATGTCCTCGTAATAACAGGGTTCTCGCTGTACCCATGTTCGTTATAACGGGGTTTCCCTGTATACTATTATTCAACTGATTCTGATGAAATACCTTTATCATAGTTGAGGTCTTTGAGAGGGATCTTGAACCCCACAGACTTGGCATACTCCTTGCTGTAGAAGGCCCTGAGCTCACTGCCGGGGTCAATAACCCTGGTGGTCCTGAAGTAGATCTGGCCGTAATACTGGCACACCTCCAGGTTCTGCTCCTCCTCGCTGCGGGCGCACTGCACGTATGACAGCCACATCAGCTGGTCCTTCTTCTTGCCGTCCACATAGAAGAAGACCTTGCCCCCTGTGCAGATCTGATAGGGAGTGAAAGAGACATAAACATCTCATCGGCAAACATAAAATATGGTACTTGGAAAGGTTTGAAGCTGGTCTTATGTCTTTGACGAAGATCACTATTCCCCCTGTACATTTTTCATTTCTAAACATGCACACTTTACAGTATCAACCGGTAGAAAAGACGCACCCGTAGATAAGACGCACCCCGACTTTGAGCACGCAATTTGAAAAAAAAAAAAAAAAAACTTGGGTCTTTAAGTTTCTAAACATATACACATGTATGGGACTGTATACAGTCGACAACAAAATAGATGGCTTTGATAGCCTGACACAATTGATGTACCAGTAATACGACCTCAATCACATCACCAGCATAATTACTGGTACTAAGAAAGCCTTAGGAGTAGTCTTTGTCCGCGAGACAACTCAAAGATACCGCTGATCAAAAGGCTTAAACTAGATATCTCTGTTTGATGGGGACAGCCATTGATTCTGTGATCAGCTCCGGGCCACAACCTGGCGCTAGTACACAAAGATCGATCTTCGTGTACTAGCGCCAGCTTGTGGCAGGAGCTGATCACAAAAAATACCAGAAAATACGGTATGTCATACCAACCAACACAGAAATATTGAGTTAGTTTGGATTGAGAAACTAGCAAACAGAGATGAATTTAAGATGTCAATACACAGGTAAATATGGTACAGTGTACCTCCTTTTGAATTTTGATATATTCTGGCTGTCCCTCAATCGCACTCACCTCCCATGTTGACTCCTTGGTAGAGCCGATCTCCTCATCCATGAGTGTGCCGTCATACGGCCCAAACTCCACCCCGTCCTCCACCTTTGTCTTGGCCACGACACCAACAATATTCTCCTTCTCCCCGGGAACGAACTTAAAGGTGAGAAAGTCTGGGAGCTGGGCGCTAGACTTGATGGTTGCTCCGCCACGCGGTGGCGCTCCAGGCTGCAGCATGAGGCGCTGCAGGAAGCTAACGGCCCCGCGGCCTGCTGGTTGTTGCCTCGACGTCTGCAAGACGTTCGGCTGATTGCTGGTCTTGGTCGGCAGGACACTCTTCTCACTCTGTTTCAAAGCAGCAGCAGCAGTGGTGACAGCAGGCTGACCCACCTTGCTCTGATTCTCCAACAATGCCGGTCGTTGCGTAACAAGCTCCAATGGTTCATTCGGACTAGCACCGATAGCCTCTCGGGCGCTGTCGGGTTGCCGTGTGGAGTGGGTTGCGGTTTCGCCCTGCGACGGTGCAGAGTTCGTCACCTGATCGTTCCTCGGTGTGAGGTAATTCGACCTAGGTGATGACTGAAGCCGCAGGGCCTGATGCTGCGGTTGCTGCTGCTGTTGTTGTTGGTGTTGATGCTGTTGTTGTTGCTGAAGTTGTAGTTGTTGCTGCTGTTGTTGTTGTGGTGGTGGTTCGGGGCCAGGGAAGTGCTGAGTCTGGTGGTTGGGTGGTTGAAGCACCAGGCTAGTGCTAGGCAGCACGGAGCCAGACCCTGCAAGATGAGAGAAATCCTGGTCATACCATGCAATCGGAGGATTATTGGGACCTCCTTCAAAATCCAATTCTCTATCTAGCCCTACTGCATCATGAAAGGTCATCTACGTAGTCACAGTAAGATATTGTTTGCAGTCATATCCAATTCTGAACTAGGACAAGAGTATGAGTGAGAGGACGCAGACAGGACTGCCAAAAGGAGATCTTGGTTTGTCTGCGCAAGACATTATGGGACATAACTTGCCCGAATACACGTTCTGGAGGATTCTCTATAGGGGTAGGAGATTGGAATACAGTGGGAATCGGAAGACTGCCAGTATTTTAGTTTTCTATTACAAGCGATACTGTACATACTGCATCACTTAAAATATACTGAGATGAACTGAACGTCCTGTTTTTTTTTTTTTACCTGGATACAACGATCGTAACAAGGCGGGCGTGGCATGTCCACTCCCATAATCCTCTCTGCTGCGGAGTTGCTCAGACTGCTCCAGCATGAAGGCAGCAGTCTGTTGCAGGGGTGAGAGGAGTGGTGCGTGGTAGGGGAGCTGGTGGGCATAGTGTGGTAGCTGTTGTTGCTGCTGTTGTTGTGGGTGTTGCCTAGACTCTGGTGTGTCCCTCTCTGTGGCTGGGTAGAAACCCTCTCTACAGCTGTCTCTGTAGAGAGGATCCATAACTGGAATCCCTCCTCAAGTTCAACGTCACTGCTGAAGGTAAGGGCGACAAGACAATTTTTTATAACTAATTATCATGTCAAGATAAGGCAATCAATATTTATTACTGGATTTAATGAACTGAGATTTATTGTAGAAGTACAATTTCTGTTCTTAACTTGAGACTGACTCTCTTCTAAAAAGTGCATCTTTTGATGGGTGCAGGTTCAAAATTTCAATTCACTGCAAGTCTGCAATTCAATAAAAGCTCTATTTCTGTACTACCATTCCTTTTCAAATCTCAACATTTCAATGTTATTCTGTTTCCTTTAAATCTAAATCTCTTCCATTTTTAACAAATTCATATGATTAACAGTGGCAATACATCAATATCAAAGTCAATAGCTCGTTCTGGGCCCCTTATCATAAAGGTTTGCGATCAATCGCAAATTTGAAAGACAAATTCTGATTGTTTACTGGTCAGTCTTTTGAACAAAAAGCGCATGCAACAATGGTGTTGATTGGCCATTGCCATTTTGCAATTGATCGCAAACCCTTATGATACAGGGCCCAGATTCATCTATGAGGTCAAGGTCATTCTATTTTTCCTCGCATAACCTCTTACAATTGTCACTATAGGTATACACTACAGCTCAAGGAAGGAAAAGGGACAAAAGGGAAGGAGCCTCAGTTTTAAACCATGGTACATTTTGTCCAGTTTAGCATGAAACATGATAAAAAGCATATGTTTCATGCTGAACTGGACAAAATATACAATGATTTAAAACTGCGGCTCCTTCCCCTTCTTCCCTTTCCCTTTCCCTATGCCAATTCTCCATATCGCATATAGCTCTCCAAATCTGAACGTGTGTGGCGCTCTAATTTTTTTACTTATAATTCTTGGGATACGAACTTCTGGTCCACGAACATTCGGCAATAGAGGACCAGAGCATCCTACTAATTTTATGAATTTTAACCCTAAACCTAACCCTGACCCAAACCCTAACCCTAATTCTTAACCTTACCCTGACCCTAGACAAAATGTTCGCTGCTTAGTTCATAAAAATAAAAAAGATTTCTAGGTCACTTTCTGGTGACGACAAGCTCTTACTGGAAGTGTACCTCCCAAGAGCAATCTATCAGATATCGGTATCGTGAGGTGATATCGCTTGATATCTGCAATGCGATAGGGAGAATTCCTTTGAGCTGTATAGTGTAGGTGATTCAGGCAATCTGCCCGGAGCATGCGATGTTCGGGGGTAGGTCACGCGAGATCCTGTGACATAATTACCCAAATCAGACACTCGCGGCTAGCCTATTGAACAGACACTATAAAAGCTAAAACAAACTGCTGAATATTTTGCTGTCGTAGAGTGCAATGAAAGTGACTCGAGAAATCATGTCTTTAGTACACCGAAAAATCGGTCTCTGGAGGATACGCTGACTGAGATTGCATCTGGCTCCTCGGCTCCTCTTGAAGTCTGAACGCCCCTACTTAGTTTTAGGCTACATCCAAAAAAGGAATTTTGATTAAAGAATGCCCTGGCCTGAATGAGACAGTTTATATTAAATTATTCCTGTACAAGTATGTGTTAGGATGAACCAAATTTAATACAGTTTAAGTTCACTTTAAAAGAAAATCATGCAAGATGAACGGGTCTGGCGGGGTTACCTCCATATACTTGCACGGGAAGTACTCCCCGGTACTACATGTATATTTCCAAGGGCACGTTTCTCAACACGATGACAACTCAAACCGCAGCTCTAACTCCGATAGTTAGCACTGAGGTGATTTTCGAAGCTATTACAACTCTAACCTGAGCACTAAATGCTGGAACTACTCGGACCCTGTCATATCAATTGTTCTCGATTGGATGATCCTTGAGAACAATAATGACAATGCTGAGTTGCGTAACTAGGAGTGTGAAGAGTGAATAAATTTGCATTATAATGCGTTCTATGATAACATTTCTGTTGCATTTTGTGAAAATTCGCTAAGCATTAAATCAGCTGTGACGGGGGAAGGGGTTTGCATGTTTAACATCAGTCCATTGAAGGTGAGATTCATGAAAAAGGTTAAGAAATATTTCAAAATGTGGAGTATCATTTGAGCATTTTATAGATCAGAGGACTAGTTTAAGCAATCCAAAATTATAACACTGTTTAATGTTGAAAATTCACTCATGTTCGCATATTTATTTTTGAATAATTAAGTCTAGATACCTATGATTGAGATTTTTGCACCAGTTGTGAATATCAACACATGCATGTGATTTACCCTCTCTTCAATATTCAGAAATTTATTTTGAGAATGGCATGTTTAAGCCCTCGTTTTACTCTGCCGCTCTTGCCACGATTGGGCAATTTTCTCAGATTGGGAAGGATCGAATGAAAGATGAACCGATCTGGAATTTCCTCAAAAGTTTCGTCTCTCGATCTTCTTTTGGGAGCCATGCTTTGATCGGGGAAGAGCGGCGCAGTATCGGGATCACATTGGTATTAATTTTACTTCCAGTTCTAGTCCCGCTGTTAATACGCTTACACAGACCTTATAGTTTTATGCTCATCCCGGTGTGTTTACGCTGTCATTAGATATTACGTTCTACCCGCTTGCCTTACGATTCAAAGTAGGTCAAAATTCGGGGAGATCGGGAAGAAATTTTGGACATGCTCAAAATTTCTTGCTGATCTGAAAAATGCCTGCTGCTACTCTGTTCTCCCTACGCTGTTGATAAGATGCTTCCGCGATCCTTGCACGCTTTTCCCAATGTACCCCGATCTATCCCGATCTGACAGATCGGGCTCCAAATGGTGATAGTGGAATGGAGGCTTTATGTAGACTATCTTTTATATGGTGTCTTTCAACACAAATATGACCAAAATGGAAAGCATTTTTAAAGCAATAAAGGAAATAGATTAATTGATTTAACAGAAAGAAATGAGTTGCAGAGTTTTGTGAGAATAAAGGCTATTAATTTGTTTGAAAATCCTGATCCGGTATCAATACACGAGATGTCGCTGATCTCCGACTTAGCATTCTCTTAAAGAATCGGTTTAGCATCATTATACTGTAGCGCTAACGTGAGTTCTAAATCAGATGTCGCTGGCATTCTAATGCAGAAACAGGCCCTATGAAATCTAGACAGGAATAACCGTCTCATTCGGGGGCATTATTTAATCAAAATGACACTTTTGGACATACCCCCCGAATAGATAGGGCGTTCAGAGGAGCCAGATGCAATCTCAGCGAATCCAACGTCCTACAGACACTGATTTTTCGGTCTAGGTCCGCGGAGCTCCCCTCAGCCTTTCCCCGGGACTGCTCCCGCGCAGCTCCCTGCGTGAGCGGGCTGGTCGCAGCTAGCGCAGTCAATACAATTTCAATAACAATCACCCGGTCGGGCGTTCATAATGCATTCATCTCATTCATGCAGGAATTTATAATATGTCAGTTAAGATCTGGAAATGAACCAGTAAGTGCAGCCTAAGAACACAGTATTTCATTTACCCGAAAGGTAGAGCAAAGGATGGCATATTACCTCAGTTTATACGCCTCAACTGGTTCAAGAAAATGGTGAATCTTTAGATGTCCCTTGCTAATATAATCGGTCAATCCTACCCAGCGCTACATTTTGAGTGCAGTGAGTGTACCGTAACTGCTATTGATAAGCCCTATGAAAAAGACCACTTCCACCATTATTCACTTTGAGCTGGCGTTACGGTGTGGCTTCACACGAAATTTTTGGGCCCCCTACCGTCTAGGAAGTAATATTTTGTTGGGAAAGGACAATGCGAAAAACGATTTGTATTGTTTTTTTTTCATGGGTGTATATGTTTATTTGATTATATTACTAGAGATGTTTGCAGTCAGGTAAAAGCTGTAAGTGTAATTTGTTGCAAAGTTCTGCGCTGCTGGAATTGTAAGCTAGTTGCATTTTGCGGACTGCATTAATTATAAAACCTATATTCGAGTCACATTAGGGATCGGAGCGCAAGATCGTTTTTTCCTAATATTAGAATCCCAGTACCACCCAAGGAGAAGATCTTGAACTGTCTGGTATCATCCATGCTGAACTTATATGGAAAAAAAGACCTGCATGATCAACATCGGTGAGTAAATACATGCCATTTAAAGGGGAAGTTCACCCTGAAATTATTTTGGTTTCAATTAAAAGAGACAAATGAAAGAAACATATGAGTGAAGGTTTGACGAAAATCGGTCAAAGGAAAAGAAAGTTATTTGATTTTAAAATTTTGAGGTGCTCTCCCATATGTTGTGTACAAAATAAGTCGATAAATTGCTTTTTTCTGTTTTTGACATCGGAATGTTTTTTTTTCGTACAGGTATGCGTGTAAAAACGTATTTCTGATAATGTATCAAACGCACAAGTAAAAGGATGCATGTCTTTGTGAGAAAATGCACATTTTCGAAAAAAAATTGTACACAACATATGGGAGAGCACCTCGCATGTGACGTCACAAAATAAAAATTTTAGAATCAAATAACTTTCTTTTCCTTTGACCGATTTTCGTCAAACCTTCACTCATATGTTTCCGATTTCATTTCTCTCTTTTTATTGAAACCAAAATAATTTCAGGGTGAACTTCCCCTTTAAATTACTGGTGTGCTAATAGAGATGTCTTAAAGTTAAACTGCAACAATCAAGTGTGAGTTTAATTAATAATCTCAGCAAGAAATTACAAAATAAAAAATTCACATGATATGCAGAAGATCGAGCAGTCCTTCGTTGTCAGGATTTCGGGGAGATATACAAAGTCTAGATTTTGACTAAAAAAGTTCACATTTATTTATTTCTTTCTACTTTTTAGGATATATCGTCATATATTGTACATTACCCGAATCAATAATGAAAGAAATGGCGTATTTAAAGCAAATAAAAAATGGAGAAAAAAATGTGTGCAGCTGCCCCAAATCAATATGGTCGACTCGTAAAATTCGAGCGGGATCGCCAAACAAACATGGGAAATGCACGATCAGAATTAAACCTTTTTTCTCATTTGTTTGAGTTTTTCCTAATTCTTTGGTATACATGATGTGAAATGAACATTTTCAAACCATTTATGAAAAAAAAATAAGGTAGAAAGTTTGGACAGGATCCTATGGCCGAGCAAAAATTATTTGACAAAGTTCGCGTTGACTAAGACCCTTCAGAGATACCATACAAAAAAAACCCCGTTGTTGTTCGGGTGCGGTCATCCAAATCAGACGTTCTCTGGAGGAAAATTTTCGAGAATGCTTGAATAGTGAGTTATCAAAAAGAGATGATTGCACGCTGGACTATTATGTAACCTAATTAGTCCGGCATCCTCTTCCAGAAAAGGGTAATATTGATACCAAGAGTTGCCGATGTAGACTACACGTACCCACTCGCTCACAATTACGTGTGTGTTGACAATATAGCGAAGTTTCACATCGGCCAGCGCCAGCAACTCCGGCGTTGGGGTTGCGTTTACGTTTCTTGCGTAGCGTGTATTTTATGTGCATTCGGAAGTGCATGTCCCGTGTAGTTCCAGCAGGCTGGACCAGGTTAGAGTTGAAATAGCTTTGAGAATCACCTCGGCTCAATTTATAACTCGGGTCAAGAAACAAGCCGGTGGGTGATTCAAGATGGAGGCCCTCTCCCCGAGTGTGGCTTCATCAGTGCTGCAGCATCCTCAGCAACCAGGAGTCATGGAAGTCAAGGTGGAGATAAAGGAGGAGCCTGCAGACACCATTGACATGTCACCAGACATCAGCGAGGTAATGCTTGCTCACTCTCTTTTCTGTACTTCCCTACCTTTCCACATACATTCTTAGTCTTGTCTCTCATCTTGATCTCTTGACTCTCCTTTTATTACCTTTATTACCGGATCTACTGGAAAAATACAGTTGATTCTGCAGTCGAGTTTCCAGGTCTATCTTGTCTTCCTAACTTGGATGTGTCTGTGCTGAAGTGCTGTACCTATGCAGTAACTATTCCCATGCGTGCACGTAGTGCCATGCGGCCCAAAACTTGTCTAGCTTTGTCTTGAAGCCGTTGACAGTTGATGCTGTGACTACTTCCGCAGGCAAGGAATTCCAGTCGTTGACCACTCTGGCACTGAAGGTATTCTGTCTCACACTCAGTCTACACTCTCACACTACAGTCTACTCCTTTGTTTTCTCTCACGTCAACTTGACGTCGTCAAGTCCATGTGAATATCTTTTTGCCCTGAGATAACTTTAAGCTCTGTTTCTTGTCTCGTTTGATTGTTTTGCGACGATGTGTCATCACCATTGTCATTGTCACTTTCTTTGTGGGTCATTCCCAAGGGGAATTCCATGTCGAGGACTAGCGCCGCCCCTGCATTCTTAATGTCATTTTATATTGTGGTTATGATTAATATATATTATGATTTTATTTTAAAAAAAACATTCATCCAATGCAAACGCACATATCTTTTTGTCTCACACTAGAAAAATTGAAAGCTGTGAACATGGAGAAGTTGCATAAAAAAGAGTTTCTGTTCTTTTTCTGTAGATGAAGATTGAGGAGGAAAAATTTCAGCTACAATTTCCTGGCATCAACATGTGTACAGAGGACGCCAATACCTTTCAGGGTTTCAACGCATCATTAACAGGAGGCCACTCCTCTCTGGTGGTACCACCCAATTCATTCGCTCCACCTGCACCACCGCTCTTGCTGAACACAACCAGTCCACCCATGGTCACCTCATCATTTCTTCTCGACCAATCAAACTTTGCTGGTGCAATAGGGGAGACCACAGCACGCGACAACACACATTTCAATTCACTACAGATGAGCATGCAGAACGTGAATGCACTCCAGTTACAGACTGTGGAGGAACCGTTGGCGGTACCAAGCACCATGATGATGCAAGCAGAGGTACCGCAGAGCACCGTGGTGAAAGTGGAGATGATACAGGGTGCAGGTGAGAGTCTGGATGTTTCATTAACAGAGAACTTGGAGTTGATGCGAGGGGTCGATGAACAAGATGCACAGACAGCAAATATACTAGAGAATAGTGTTGGTGAGTGAACTTGAGTAGCATTGTGATTCATGATCAAAGCTAATCATACTTGTACTAGTAGTAAACACACATCTATTACAGCTTACTCTCGATACAACGAGCACGGATATAACGAGGTTTCGTTATAACGAGAGAAATCTCTCGGTCCCAAAAGTTTCTACATGCAAACCTATGGTGCAACACGTCGCTTACAACGAGCACGGTTATAACGAGCTTATTCTGTTGACCCCAAGACAAAGAAAAACATAACAATTGCATCCTGTTACAACGAGGAAGGAAAAATCGAGGGCGAGCTAGTCGAAAGCAATCTTTTCAAAAGATTGAAAGCACATGAGAACGGCACCGCAATGGGCCAGACACATCTCGTTATACACGTCCACGCAAGGCGAGCATATGCACATTTTCTGATACACTGTACATAAAGTGCTCCTTCGCACAGTACAGCGTGTGGGCGTACATGAAAGCACATGGTTTGCAAGTCCGATTCCATCACGGCAATCAAATACGGTGCGTGTTGAATTGGGGGTGCGCAGTTTCTGATACATCACTCCTTCGCACACATAGCGTGCGGGCGTACATTGAGAGGACATGCTTTGCAAGTCCGATCCCATCACGGCAATCAATGATACGGCGCGTGCTGAATTGGAGGTGTGTCTGATGAGCAGCGATTGATTGGGTTTCTTGACAAAAACAAATGTGATCTCGGACGGGTGAAGTATATTTCACACACTAAAATATGACAATGAGAGAATTAAAGAGATAATAAAATATTCTTCTTTAAATTAGAATGCTGCTGGAAATCATAATTACGATATAAAATGAAAAATTAAATATAAGTATGCAGTGGCAGCGTTAATCTTTTACATGGAACCCCCTCGTAGTTATTTTGGATTGATCCACAAAGAAAGTGCCGATCATATCGGTGTTGCTACGTCGTCACAAGCCCATCAGACGAGCTAGATGCTCTTATCTATACACCTTCCCCTCATTTCCCGCCCGTTCTCTTGGTTGTCCAAACAACTAAACCGCATGTTTTCTTGTCGAGAAGATTACGATGTCAACTTAGTTTGACCAGTTTATTTACTGCAAAGTGATACCCATCGTATTGGGAATGGTCTTTATGCAATTAGCTATTAAAACAGCAAAAATACATCAAGGTCGGATGATGTGTTCAGCAAAAATAAATCCCCTTTTCAGTTTGAAAACGCACATTTCCAGTCTCCCTTATCGGTTTGATAAGGCGGCTATGGACATCAAAACATAGTTAAACACAAAGAACATACAAACACACATATTTCAATGTATTTTATTGTTTTTTATCCTGTTTGGATACAACGAGGTTTCATTATAACGAGAAAAAAGCCCTGGTCCCGACGACCTCGTTTTATGGAGAGTAAGCTGTATCTTATATATCCTCAAAACCGTTTTACCCGCGCTCTTCATAATGGGGTTTGCCTGTACATCCTTACGAGGATATGAAGGGGAAGAGGTGAGGTTCTTGGAGATAGAAATGTCTAGAAACAAAAGCCTGGAAGTTTAACCCATGGTTGCCATGAAACAAGGGGACTGGAATGACAAACCATTGCTTTGGAACTCTTCCTGAAAATAGGAGTGAAGCTGCCACTTGTAAGTGTCATACATGTTACCGTTCTAATGTACCGGTACTGCTGATTCAGGTCAAGTTTCATGACTTTTGCAAATGGACCACACAACCTGAAAAATTGAAAGAAACAGTGAAATGTGAGGTGACTGATTATCACATTTAAGGATATGATGGAAAGGAATGCATGAAGACAGAGAGCAGCATCTTATGATATATAAAAAGACGAAGGAAGAGCAACGAATCTTGAATTTGACATTGTGGCATGTACCTATAATCCAAGTGATTGTAGAAGTTGATAATAAACCAAAGATTTGAAGTTTGAGTCCAGGCAGCATCTATTGTGACTCAAAAGATCATTCCCAGACGTAAGTTATCCTATCTGATTGATTCACGTTTGTAAGCGCCAAAATTCATACATACATTGATTCTGGAGAAGAGGATTGAGAAATAAGTTCAGAAATTAAATAGAAACTCAATGTTCATATCCAAATAAGCAACACCCTTAAGCCATGACTGATTTTGTGCAATATATTTAAGAATTTATTCATATCTCATTCTGCAGATGCCAGCACAGAAGCAAGCAATGAGGAGGAGGAATATAACGGAGCTTCCTGTGAGCAACTAGGGACTGGTGTGACTCATCAACCTTGCTTATCTGCTTCTACAAGAACTGATCAAACAGAAGGTAGATGTGGACCAATTGACCATACATACTTTGATGGCTGTGGTAAAGGGATCACTCTCAAGAAATGTGCAGTTATCTGTAAACGTCTGACACCGGATCAAATTAGACCACCTCTAATATTACATCAGAGAACTCATACTGGAGAAAAGCCTTTTGTCTGTGAAGAGTGCAAAAAGGGATATTCATCCTTATGCAATCTAAATCGACATAAGCAAATTCATACTGGAGAAAGGCCATTTGTCTGTGAAGTGTGCAATAAAGGATTTTACCAAAAAGGAACTCTAACAGTACATATGAGAAGACATACTGGAGAAAAGCCATTTGTGTGTAAAGAGTGCAAGAAAGGATTTCGATCCTCAGGCGCTCTTACTCAACATAAGAAAACTCATACTGTAGAAAGGCCATTTGCATGTGAAGTGTGCGATAAAGGATTTACACAAAAAGGAGATCTAAAAAGACATCAGATGACTCATACAGGAGAATGGCCATTTGCATGTGAGGTGTGCAATAAAGGATTTCCATCCTTAAGCATTTTAAATAGACATAAGAAATCTCATACTGGAGAAAGGCCATTTGTCTGTGAAGAGTGCAAAAGAGGATTTCCATACTTACACCTTCTAAATCGACATAAGCAAATTCATACTGGAGAAAGGCTATTTGTCTGTGAAGTGTGCAATAAAGGATTTGACCAAAAAGGAACTCTAACAATACATATGAGAAGACATACTGGAGAAAAACCATTTGTCTGTGAAGTGTGCAATAAAGGATTTGACCAAAAAGGAACTCTAACAATACATATGAGATCACATACAGGAGAAAGGCCGTTTGTCTGTGACGTGTGTAATAAAGGATTTATACATAAAGTACATCTCAAAAGACATCAGAGGATTCATACAGGGGAAAGGCCATTTGTCTGTGAAGTGTGCAATAAAGGATTTCACCAAAAAGGAACTCTAACAATACATATGAGATCACATACAGGAGAAAGGCCATTTGTCTGTGTCGTGTGTAATGAAGGATTTAAACAAAAAAGAAATCTCAAAAGACATCAGAGGATTCATACAGGAGAAAGGCCATTTGTCTGTGAAGTATGTAATGAAGGATTTATACAAAAAAGAAATCTCAAAAGACATCAGAGGATTCATACAGGAGAAAGGCCATTTGTCTGTGAAGTGTGCAAGAAAGGATTTTTATCCTTGGGCATTTTAATTCAACATAAGAAGACTCATACCAGAGGAGAGCTCTCCGGCGGAGAGCGCCACCATTATAAGGCCTCCATGCTGCTTTTGAGTCTGGCTGGGCAGATCGAGCTGCAGGACTGCCGCACAGAACAGAGAAACGGAGCAGGAGGACATGATGAAGATGCAGACAACAAAATGTCGCAGGACTCTGCTGAACCTGGTAAGGAGATTTAAAGAGTATGCACCTCAAATTAAACTCCATTCAACATACACTGTTGGTCAGAAAGATGGAATATTTTTTTACACCAAATTTTCACAGCGTAATTATTACAGCATGATATGAATATGGCATTTATGGTGCATGATAACCACTTTACTTTATTATTCTGCCTTTTACACACGTTTGACAGAGATATTTTACAAGTTTTTGTCCTAAGCGATGGATGTCATGCGCATAGAACAACAATGACGACAATATACAGTAAATTAAAGGATCATGAGATATTTATATTCAATCTCAGTTTTCCAGATGACTTCTTTTTTTGTGATTTCAAGGACAAATTTGCATCAAACTTGAGTCATTGTTCTTACTTAGTCACTAGTATCAGACCACCCCTGGCACGAACCAGCGCATGCAGACGTCGTGGCATGCTGTCCACTAGCTTGTTATTTTCACATTTTACTTTCTATTCTTTCATTTTCTTAGGTCTGAAGTCTTCAGAGAGCATTGATAAGAAAGACATGATCAATGGCTGTCAGAATGTCGACCATGACTTTTACCCTGATGAGGAAGGGACGAGCGAGGGGATGCTGAGGGCAGTCATCAAAGTCAAGGAGATGGAGGATGAGAGCGAGATGCTCGGAGGAGGCGCATGGGATGGTGGTAGTGGGCAACAGGTGGTGGCAAAGGAAGAGGATGACGGGTTTAGGGAGATCGTTGAGGGCCAGGAGGGAGTGGCAGGGGCAAGCCAGGACACATTCTTGATCACATCGTCCGGGATGACAGACGTCGAGGAACACTTGGGGAGCGATATCGCGGTGAGCGAGCTTATTGGCGATACTCTCGGTGGGATGAAGCAGGAGTGGTCAAACACTGAAGACACCCGGAATACGACAACAGGATCAGGGGTGCAACAGGTACCCATCAGCAAGATGGGGGACTCCATGAAGGGGAAATCCTCAAGCAGAAAATCTCTACCTTTCAGACATCCTAGGACTCAATCCGAGGATGCTCAGAATGTGGTCTCATCCGGGCTGAGTCAGCAACCAGTGGTCGTAGGCGGAGAAAGGCCATTTGTCTGCAAAGTGTGCAATAAAGGATTTTCATCCTCATTCAATCTAAAGCAACATATGAAAATACATACAGGAGAAAGGCCATTTGTCTGTGAAGTATGCAATAAAGGATTTCCACAAAAAAGAGATCTAAAAATACATCAGAGGACTCATACTGGAGAAAGGCCATTTGTCTGTGGAGTGTGCAATAAAGGATTTTACCAAAAGGGACATCTTATATTACATCAGAGAACTCATACTGGAGAAAAGTCTTTTATCTGTGAAGAGTGCAAAAAAGGATTTCAATCCTTAGGCAATCTAAATCGACATAAGAAAACTCATACTGGAGAAAGGCCATTTGTCTGTGAAGTGTGCAATAAAGGATTTTACCAAAAGGAACATCTAAATATACATGTAAGAAGGCATACAAGAGAAAAGCCTTTCGTGTGTAAAGAGTGTAAGAAAGGATTTCGATCGTCTGGTACTCTAACTCAACATAGGAAAACTCATACTGGAGAAAGGCCATTTGTGTGTGAAGTGTGCAATAAAGGATTTTACCAAAAGGGAGATCTAAATATACATGTAAGAAGGCATACGGGAGAAAAGCCTTTCATGTGTAAAGAGTGTAAGAAAGGATTTCGATCCTCTGGCGCTCTAACTCAACATAAGAAAACTCATTCTGTAGAAAGGACATTTGTCTGTGAAGTATGTAATAAAGGATTTTTTGAAAAGGGAGATTTAATAGTACATGAAAGAAGGCATACTGGAGAAAAGCCATTTGTCTGTAAAGAGTGCCAGAAAGGATATCCATCCTTAAGCAGTCTAAATCGACATAAGAAAATTCATAGAGAAGAGCTGTCTGTGAAGTGTGCAAGCAAAGGTTTTACTCCATTGACAGTCTAAAGGCAAATGGGAGAATTCAAACGGGAGAAAAACCATTTGTCTGTGAGATGTGCAATAAAGGATATCCATCCTTAGGCAATCTGAATCGACATAAGAAAACTCATACTGGAGAAAAGCCATTTGTGTGGTGTGCAAACAAAGGTTTTCCTCCAGGGACACTCTAAAGGCACTTGGGAGAATTCATACTGGAGAAAAACCATTTGTCAGTGAGGAGTGCGAGAAATAGTTTTCATGAAAGCACAATCGATTAAGACATCAGAAAAAAAAAATGTTTTTGTCTGAGGAGTGTTGAAGAAAACATTTACACAACGACATCATCTCATACACTGTAATACACCAGAGAGTTCATGCTGGATAAATACTATTTGACGTTTAACTATGCTAGAAAAGCTTTTCACAAGGAGTGCATTGGATAAATCATCAGAAAGAAAAAAAATCAATACTGGAGAAAGCTAGTACATGCATACAAATAAATGTCTTTGTAAATATCTTATTTTATTTTTTTTTTCTATTTTTTCTCTGTTTTTATGATTGCTTGCTTCAGATACAGTGTATGTAACTTACTGTTTAGTGAGATTTTGGTCTGACATGCGATTACATAATGTTGCGTAACCTCTGAACTCAAGTGTCCGATTTTCAAATATGGTCTCAAAATTTGCATGTTACAATGTACAGTGGTTGTGCGTCAGTCGTGAATTTCGTAAAGGGAGGTGGTCAAAATGCCCCCTCGGCCCCCCTCAACCTAGTCAGATTAGGATAACTTGATACCAAGTATTCAATTTATTTTTTCATGCTCCACCCAATGTACATGTATTGGTATTATGTATATCCATATTGTTGTTGTTTTTGTTGGTGTATTTACGCATTTCTTACAGCTTTATCAAAGAGCTAACAGCTAACAGCTTTATCAAAGATACATTCATTAATACATATATAGTCGACTCCCTATACCAAGCACTAGCACGATTGTATAACATTAAACAATGCAGTTGTGCGTTTTATGTATCCAGTATCATGACATCTTACTATGAAGACCACGTCTTTACAACGGGAGTTGACTAAACTTCTTCATATTTTGCGTAACAATAGTACATGTATTACATTAAAATATGAAATGCATAATGTTTTGTTTCTGCAGTACATATACATGAAGAGTCAACCCTGGTTTAAAAGTCGATTGTGCATAGTTCACATAATCACCTTAGTTGAAGGTCTTCCAAGTCATTTTTGTATATGTATTTTTCCCTTTATAGATCAAGTTGTTTCTAGGTCAAAACTATTTTAAGTTGACTGTATGTCATACATTATTCTCAATGTACAACACAAGTGCCACATATTCTTCGTCCTCCAAATATTTCATATTCCTAGATTTTATATTACATGTATATAGTATTTGTCCAATTTATAATCAGATGGAAATGGTATTCTATATTTCTCTATTTTCTATGTTATGTATTCTCTTCTATATCTCAATCACTCTATGTCGAGTATTGTCTAAGAATGACACAGCTGCCATGTGTAGTTCACATTATGTGGTACATCATGATACTCTTTAGTTCTACAGTTGTATATAACTCATTAATGTATTCCAGTTCGTTGATTGGTTGAAAGGGTGTCACATGACCACAAATCGATGAAATATTTGGAGAAAGGGAGCCCAGAAGGAAGAAAAGTACTATTTTGTGACGTCAGAGGGGAAAAAGTACAATTTTGTGAGGTCATGTCAAAAAGAGTATACACACATCTCATTATCATGAGGGATATCTGATGGAATCTATTTGCAAAGATGTTAAGTTGAGGGCGTAAGGTCAAGGGATTAGGGTTCACCTAGGGGACCAATAGATTCCACAAAGATCCAGAATAAACGTTATGAATTATTTGTTTATATCCTCCATCAATATATTCTTTGTTCATTGATTGAATCCTTACCATGGAGCTTGTGATAGTGTCCATGCGCTAAACTCCGTGCGCAGGAGCCGATTCAGATGTTTTGTTATTTCCTGCGGCTTGAGCAAACCAACGGAAATTCAAGTTTCGCCTCGGCTGCAAGACCGCGGGAGTTTCCCCCGCGCTCCCAATGATTTTCCGCTAAAACGCCAAAAAGCAGCTGGAAAGAAATGTATCGCATAGATTGTGCATGTCGCGCATTTATGCGGTTTTAGGGTTAAGAGGGGCCAATTAAGACATTTATCATATTTGTTTTTCTTCTATTAAAAGACAGAACAAGTTCGTTAACCAATGTAGTACATGTATTGATATGTGGTATTTTGATGTGCGATGGTAAAGCAGTGCGATACTCCACAGCAGTACCATACAGCAAAAACACACATCAGTACCACACAGGAGCGCCAAAACAATACCACACAGGAGTGCCACAACAATACCGCACAGGAGTGCCACGGCAAAGCTGCACAGGAGTACCACAGCAATACTGCTCAGGAGTATCACAAGAATACCACAGGAGTATCACAATAATACCACACAGCAATATCACACGTGAGTACCACAGAAATAGATATGTGGAATTTCTGCGTGGTACTGCTATGTGGTATATCTGTGTGGTACTGCTATGTGGTATTTCTGTGTTGTACTATGTGGTATTTCTGCATATTGCTATGTGGTATTTCTGTGTGGTACTGCTCTGTGGTATTTCTGTGTGGTACTGCTATGTGGTATTTCTGTGTGGTACTGCTATGTGGTATTTATATGTGGTACTGCTATGTGGTATTTCTGTGTGGTACTGCTATGTGGTATTTTTGTGTGGTATTGCATGTGGTATTCCTGTGGTAGTGATGTGTGGTACTCCTGTGTGGTATTTCCTGTGGTACTGCTGTAATGTCGTGTGGTATTTGTCCCCCCAAAAACACACAAAACCACAGGACTATCCTGTGGTACCTTCCTGTGGTATTGATCATGTGGTACTGATGTGTGGTATTACAGTGTACCACAGAAGTACCACAGAAAAATTTTTAAGGGTCTTGGACTCGAGGTACGTTACGTTGTACACGTACATTTAATACTCACACAACTCTGATGAATAACTCTGGAACTAACTCTGATGAACTCACTGCTTAAATAACTGTAAAATAACTCGGGAAATAATTCTGCTTCAAAGCTCTCTGAGCTATTGAAATACGTGTATATGCACTTTCTGTCTCAAGTTTGAAGTAAACAATTACATGTATAGAGAAATTCAAACAGAAGGTCAGTTTCTTGGATGCATAGTGGTCTCACAGAAACTGGACCTTACCTACGTCATCCTAAAATCCAGTATGTTATTCAGACTAGCCCCATAAACAAGAGTAATTCGGCTTTGGAAAGTGGTCATAAACGTGGAAACATTATTTGGGCGGGGGGATCTTTATCACATAACATAATGTTGTAATGCATAATGTTTCTGCAATATATGAACAGTCAACCTTACTTTAAGAGTCGATTGTGCATCTAATAGTCACCTTAGTTGAAGGTCTTCCGAGTCATTTTCTCTTTTTATCTCTTTAAATTCTATTATATTTCCCTTCATAGATCAAGTTGTTTCTAGGTCAAAGTTATTTCAGATTGACTGTATTTCAGACATTACTCTCAATGCACAACACAAGTGCCCATATTCTTCGTTCTCGATGTACATGTATTTCATATTCCTGGATTTCATATTATATGTATATGGTATTTGTACAATTTATGAATAGCTGTATCATCTATGGTATTCTATATTTTTCTCTTTATAAATTCTCTTCTATATCTTAATCGCTTGTCTTCCGAACACATTGATACCAAACAACTTTTTACACCAGCCCATGACATGTAAACCTGTCTTGCTCCTTGGGTAATGTACGGTATTCTATATTTTTCTCTTTATGAATTCTTTATCTTAATCACTCGAGTACATGTATGTCGAGTATGATGACCCAGTTGCCATGTGTCGTTCACATTCTGCCCTATCTCTCTGTCTGCCTCTGTGTCTAAACTGTCTATTTGTTAAGTTTGCAAGAAAGGAGTTTCACAAATGAAAAATCTAATGGGACACCATATAACTCATCGAGGGGAAAAGGCATTTGCCTGTGAAATATGCAAGAAACGATTTTCACGAAAGTCTAAATTAAGAATATGGGAACATCAAAGACTGGAGAAAAGACAAGTGTCGGTGAGTGTTGCAGTAATGTATTTGTATTAAGGGAAAATCTCTTAACAGGTAGAGAACTTCTTTTTCTTCTTTTTCTTCTTCTTCTTTTTCTTCTTTTTCTTCTTCTTTTTCTTCTTTTTCTTCTCCTTCTTCTTCTTCTTCTTCTTCTTCTTCTTCTTCTTCTTCTTCTTCTTCTTCCTCTTCTGGAACTTCTCCTTGTGCGTCGGGATCTTACATGGTTTTGAATTCACCTTTTGCCTATCATGGTTTTAACAAAATCCAACAGATAACTCTATTTAATGTATAATCTATTTGTTGGTGTGCGTTAATTATGTTTTAATATGCAAAGCATGATCTGCTAAGGATTAAAGTCAGTATACCAGTACCATTAATTATATTTTTTACAATTGAGCCCATGATTTGTTATTTATTGATTGTTCAAGAGTACCATATCTTTCCCTATATATACCCTACGTCACTTGTTCTTTTCTTCCTTTTTTGCAATACAGCTTCATGTACTTTTTTCCCAGTGCAAGATGGGTACAGATTTAAGAACTGACTTCCATCATAGCCTAGGCTATGTGTATGTAACTTTGCTCGTACCCATACAGAGAGAGAAAGAAAAACAATCAGAGTTACTTAGTGGGGGAAGGGGCAGTCATAGACAGGAGTATGAGATGGATCACGTGTGAGAGAGAAACAAAGAGAGGAAGAGAGAGGAGGAGGGGAGGGGAGAGAAGGAGAAACAGAAAGAAAGAGAGTGGATCGAGAAAGAAAGAGAGAGGGAGAGAGAGCGCTATATAGAAGGTGTATACTTAACAGAGAGGGGCCGGGTGAAGTATGAGAGTGAAGTTGGAATTAAGAAGGCTAAGCGGGAATCGAACAGGCAGGATTACTAGGAGCAGGGTGGTCACCAGAAAATCTTTTACGTGGCTCAAAAGGGCAAAATGTCACTCTTTGTCAAGTATCTATGTTGGACATGAAGTACACATCAGCTATAACACTAATGGCTCAAGGAAATCAAAAAGAAGAATTAGACTTTTACTGATTTTACACGTGGTGAAGTACATTTACGTATGGCTCACAATCACTTTCTGGACCCCAGTTGTGCTTTGTGCCGCGCGTTTTCTACACAGGGGACCACCCTGACTGGGAGAGTGCAGGGGGTGAAAATGTCTACACAGGCCTACTTGCTGATCAAAAAAGAGGGATTGTGGCCAGGGGGTCCGAGAAAACGACCGAAAAGATGGATTTACACATTCCACTTAGAAGATATAGATAGACAAGTACATGTACAGTAAAAAAAAAAAAAAAAAAAAAAAAAAAAAAAACATTATTGTCTTTCTTTTACATTTGTTTGACTTGAGCCCTTTGATCATTTTCTTTTACACAGTGAGCCCATAGCTCCTTATCTGAAAAATGCCCCTCTTATTATTTATAAGCTTCACTGTACAACATTGTCTTATTTTACCCTTCTATTGAATAGATTTTCCAGTCTTCCTCCGAGCAATAATTTTTTGACGAAGTTCGTCATTTCACTATGACCCTTCAGAGATACCATTCAAAGAGAAACTCGTTGATGCATACCACTGTGATGCATACTTTGACAACAAAAATACTCTTGAAATTAGACGTTCTCGAAGGGAATATTTCTTGGATGCTTGAATGGTGAGGTATCCTAAGGTAACATTACCAGCTGTACTCTTATTTTACCTAGTTAGTCCGACATCCTCTTCCAGAAAAGGGTTGGTCCCAAAGTTGCGGACGTAGACTACACGTGCCCACTCGTTCACAATGACGTGTGTAGTATTGGCAATTAGCGAGGTACAGGCTCCAGTACAGCGTTTCGGCCAGCACTCTCGTTGCGTCGCACTGCGTAGCGTGTATTTTATGTGCATTTATCCGCAGGGCGGAAAGAGTTCCATATGCACCCCCCCATATTTTTTTTTTTTGAATAGCCTACTGTCTAAAAGAGGGCGATTCTTTTGATGGGGGATGAGTAAAAAATGGGGCGAGGTATTTTTTGGGGGATAAAAGTGTAAAAATTTTTTTTTTTTTTATTAAAAAAAAATAAAAATTTTGGTGTATTGGAGTTATCCCTCTCTCTCTCTTTCTCTCTCTTTCTCTCCACCTCTCTCTCTCTCTCTCCACTGTTGACATTTCACACAATATTCCGTTTTTACTCATTTCCTTACCTTGCAAAAGTCGGTCGAGAGTGAACCTTGATCCTTGATCGTCGAGATTATCAGTCCATGAGCTTCTCCACTATAGCACGTAGACGAGTTGGGATCCAAAGGTGTTGTAAGCTAGTATTAGTCATTTATTGTATGTATTAATTCTTTAGTGTCGTAGAGGGCGTTATCATGATCACTCAGACGGTCGGCCTCGGTAAGTAAAATGCTTTGGCACATTACGAATTTGAATTCTAAACCTAACCCTGACCCTAACCCTAACCCTAACCCTTAACCTAAACTTAACCTTGACCCTAGCCCCGGGACTGCTCCCGCGCAGCGGGAGCGTCCTGAGGGCTCGCCCCCGATTTCCCGGAATGTCGGGTGCGATTAATGAATAATCGACCCGTGCACATGGATGAATTACTCATTTCAAGTATATTTATCACATTATATGAATGGTTGAATGTAACTTCCATATGTCTGAAGTAAGAAAATGATGGAAAATATTGAGTAACGTTACCAATTTCCCCTTCATGTGTCTGTCTAATCATGGTCTAACAAAACGAAGTCCCTTCCAGACTGCCATCTTGGCTGTTTAATAACTTCGTAGGCATGCGCAAAATAATATTCATGATGATGACGCTTTCGCTCTGATGACCGTATTTAGCGCTATTGATGAATATGCATGAGAAAAGTGATTTTTTATTGTTTTGATTGTGCAAATTATCAACCTGATTTTCATTAATTGTATCATTTAAAGTGACCAAAATATGATTAAATTCTATGTTATAAACTTCAGTGGCGGATCAAGGATTTTGTAAGAGAAATAGTTCCGAATCTTCCAACTTTCCTAATACCGTGCACCACTGCACCATCACGGAAATCTAGCTTAGCGGGATGGCGTTATTGGGTTGAAAAAAGTGGCTCTTAAAAACATAACAAAACAAAAAATTACGGACAAACATAAATATGCAAAATATAATAAATACTCCAAAATAAAATTTTAAATATAATGAAATAAAAATTGGAATATAAAATCTGTTCCAATAATAATGAAAAAAGAAAAAAACAACGATGTGAAAAGAGTGCTACGGTAATGGATTGTTGTTGAAAACGTAACACACACGGTACGAATCGTATAGAGAACTGGCGCATGCGCGTAAACTTCAAAAAGTCGGCAATCTTCAGATACATGTTTCCCAGCTGCATTAATTCTGACCGCCGTACGATGGTACGTTTTCAAGAAAAAAACCCATCATGGACTAAATTCATCTTCAAAGCAACTACGGAAGTATTCATGTAAGTATTCTCCGTAAGTGTGTCCAATAGCTTTAAGTTCTGCGCAATATAATTGATGATTTTTTCCAAAATCATCACTGCTTATCTCGACTACCTTGCACCAATGCTCGGTGCAACACAGCCAGCTCACTGCGTGAGCGGGCTGGTCGCAGTAACCTTGACCTTAACCCTAACCCTAGACAATTCCTTAGCCGTTGAATTCGTCCAAAAATGTGATTTCTAGGTCTGCATTCGCACCCGTCATTAGCTAGGCCCTCGCCCCGAGCCGAGCCGGCCTAGCCCCGGGAGTCTAATTCGGCTAGCTAGCCGTGATGTTTAACCCTAAACCTAACCCTAAAACTAACCCTAAACCTAATTTTTGTCACTTCCCCCTCCTAATTATGCTATATTATGATGATATATATCAAATTATGTAGATCTATATATTTTTTTTTAATTTTTATGGGGGGGTGCATATGGAACTCTTGCCCGCAGGGCCGTCGCCAAGGGGGGGGGGGGGGTGCGGAGGGTGCGAACGCACCCCCTTCAGAACCAAAAAAAACAAAAAAAAAACGAAATTAAAAAACAAAACAAAACAAAACAAAACCAGGGCCTAGGGGGGGGGGGGGGGGGGGGGGGGAGGGATCCATACTAGCCGGCGGGCTATATAACTGCATGAAATTGTTTTAATACGTTGTTTTTTGTGTTTTTTTTTCATAAAAAGCACCCACCCACCCCACCCCCACCCCTAGAAAAATAATTCATGTTATTGCCTGGCATGAGTTCGTGGGGTCAAGGTGGTTACTAGAAATATTGGTATAGTCACACATTTCTTTTTTTCAGACACTGTCACTCACTGACTAGTCATTTGTACATGTACTATTGGACCTATGACTTTGTTTTACTTTTATTGAATATGATATTTAATCCATATTCCTGCAGACATGGTCATTGTGCCATCTGCCAACCATTTCAAATGGAGTCTGATCTAGTTGGTCTCCACAACTTTTTGAAATTCTTGCAATCTTGAGGAGAAGGAATATCTAACTGTTACTAACTATGCTAAACCCTTACTGCGGAGCACAGAGCTTTGAAGAAAGGAAATCAAGATTAGCAGTGATTATATTAGTTGGTTTCAGCAAGTCTGTAACTCAAAACTCAAATCTATTGCACATATTCACGTCAAATATATACCTGAATAGGTCCGTGGTTGGTTTGAAGATAAATTTAATCCATGTTGCATTTTTAAAAATTGTTTAAAGTGGTTCAAAATCGCACGATTTAGTCCCCTAAATCAACATCAACATCTGAGGCCTGTTTCTGCATTAGATTTAGAATGCCAGTGATACTAGAACTCATGCTGGATGATGCTAAACCGTTCCTTGAAGAGAATCAGTGACATCTAGAGTGTACCGATACTGGATCACAATTTTCAGACAAATTGATAGCCTTTCTCACAAAACTCTTCAACTTGGGTTCGGTTAGAGTTGTCATCGTGTCAAGAAAGAAGCCTGTGGGTGAATCAAGATGGAGGCCCTCTCCCCCAGTGTGGCTTCATCAGTGCTGCAGCATCCTCAGCAACCAGAAGTCATGGAAGTCAAGATGGAGATAAAGGAGGAGCCTGCAGACACCATTGACATGTCACCACAGCCTGCAGACATCAGCGAGGTAATGCTTGCTCACTCTCTTTTCTGTACTTCCTTACCTTTCCACATACATTCTTAGTCTTCTCTCTCATCTTGATCTCTTGACTCTCCTTTGTTTTCTCTCACGTCAAGTCCATGTGAATATCTTTTTGCACTGAGATAACTTTAAGCTCTGTTTCTTGTCTCGTCTGATTGTTTTGCGACGATGTGTCAACACCATTGTCATTGTCACTTTCTTTGTGGGTCATTCCCAAGGGGAATTCCATGTCGAGGACTAGCGCCGCCCCTGCATTCTTATATGTCATTTTATATTGTGATTATGATTAATATATATTATGATTTTATTTAAAAAAAAACATTCATCCAATGCAAACGCACATATCTTTTTGTCTCACACTAGAAAAAATGAAAGCTGTTAACATGGAGAAGTTGCATAAAAAAGAGTTTCTGTTCTTTTTCTGTAGATGACGATTGAAGAGGAACAATTTCAGCTACAATTTCCTGGCATCAACATGTGTACAGAGGGCGCCAATACCTTTCAGGATTTCAACGCATCATTAACAGGAGGCCGCTCCTCTCTAGTACCACCCGATCCATTCGCTCCACCTGCAACACCGCTCTTGCTGAACACAACCAGTCCACCCATGGTCACCTCATCATTTCTTCTTGACCAATCAAACTTTGCTGGTGCAATAGGGGAGACCACACCACGTGACAACACACATTTCAATTCACTACAGATGAGCATGCAGAACGTGAATGCACTCCAGTTACAGACTGTGCAGGAACCGTTGGCGGTACCAAGCACCATGATGATGCAAGCAGAGGTACCACAGAGCACTGCGGTGAAAGTGGAGATGATACAGGGTGCAGCTGAGAGTCTGGATGTTTCATCAACAGAGAACTTGGAGTTGATGCGAGGGGTTGATAAACAAGATGCACAGACAGCAAATATACTAGAGAATAGTGTTGGTGAGTGAACTTGAGTAGCATTGTGATTCATGATCAAAGCTAATCATACTTGTACTAGTAGTAAACACACATCTATTATCTGATATACAGCTTACTCTCGATACAACGAGCACGGATATAACGAGGTTTCGTTATAATGAGAGAAATCTCTCAGTCCCAAAAGTCTCTACATGCAAACCTATGATGCACCACGTCGCTTACAACGAGCACGGATATAACGAGATTTCGTTATAGCGAGCTTATTTTGTTGACCCCAAGACAAAGAAAAACATAACAATTGCGTTCCGTTACAACGAGAAAGGAAAATCGAGGGCTAGCTAGTTGAAAGCAATCTTCTCAAAAGATTGAAAACACATGAGAACGGCACCGCAATGGGCCAGACACATCTCGTAATACACGTCCACGCAACGCGAGCATGTGCACATTTTCTGATACACTGTACATAAAGTGCTCCTTCGCACAGCGTGCGGGCGTACATTGAAAGCACATGGTTTGCAAGTCCGATCCCATCACGGCAATCAATGATGTACGGCGCGTGCTGAATTGGGGGTGTGTCTGTGATGAGCAGCGATTGATTGGGTTTCTTCACAAAAACAAATGTGATCTCGGACTGGTGAAGTATATTTCACATTTAAATATGACAATGAAAGAATTAAAGAGATAATGAAATATTCTTCTTTAAATTAGAATGGTGCTGGAAATCCTAATTACGATACAAAATGAAATTTAAGTATGTAGTGGCAGCGTTAATCTACTACATGAAACCCCCTCGTAATAATTTTGGAATGACCCACAAAGAAAGTGCCGATGATATAGGTGTTGCTATGTCGTCGCAAGCATATCAGACGAGCGAGACGATCTTATCTAAATAACCTTCCCCTCATTTCCCGGCCGTGCTGCCTGTTGCGCCGCCCGTTCTCTTGTTTGTCCAAACAACTAAACCGCATGTTTTATTGTCTAGAAGATTACGATGCCAACTTATTTTGACCGGTTTATTGACTGCAAAATAATACCCATCTTATTGGGAATGGTCTATATTCATTTAATGCAACTAGCTATTAAAACAGCAAGAATATATCAAGGTCGCATGCCGTGTTGAGCAAAAACAAATCCCCTTTTCAGTTTGAAAACGCACGTTTCCAATCCCCCTTTTCGGTTTCATAACGCATGTTTCCAAGACGTCTATAGATATAAAAACATAGGAAAACACAAAGAACACACAAACACACATATTTCAATGTATTTTATTGTTTTTTTATCCTGTTTGGATACAACGAGGTTTCGTTATAACGAGGAAAAAGCCCTGGTCCCGACGACCTCGTTTTATGGAGAGTAAGCTGTATCTTATATATCCTCAAAACCGTTTTACCCGCGCTCTTCATAATGGGGTTTGGCTGTACATCCCTATGAGGATGTGAAGGGGAAGAAGTGAGGTTCTTAGAGATAGAAAAGTCTAGAAACAAAAGCCTGGAAGTTTAACCCATGGTTGCCATGAAACAAGGGGACTGGAATGACAAACCATTGCTTTGGAACTCTTCCTGAAAATAGGAGTGAAGCTGCTACTTGTAAGTGTCATACATGTTACCGTTCTAATGTACCGGTACTGCTGATTCAGGTCAAGTTTCATGACTTTTGCAAATGGACCACACAACCTGAAAAATTGAAAGAAACAGTGAAATGTGAGGTGACTGATTATCACATTTAAGGATATGATGGAAAGGAATGCATGAAGACAGAGAGCAGCATCTTACGATATATGAAAAGACGAAGGAAGAGCAACGAATCTTGAATTTGACATTGTGGCATGTACCTGCAATCCAAGTGATTGTAGAAATTGAAAATAAACCAAAGATTTGAAGTTTGTGTCCAGGCAGCATCTACTGTGACTCGAAAGATCATTCTCAGATGTAAGTTATCCTATCTGATTGATTCACGTCTGTAAGCGCCAAAATTCATACATACATGGATTTTGGAGAAGAGGATTGAGAAATAAGTTCAAAAATTAATTAGAAACTCAATGTTCATATCCAAATAAGCAACACCCTTACATGGTGACTGATTCTGTGCAATATATTTGAGAATTTATTCATATCTCATACTGCAGACGCCAGCACAGAAGCAAGTAATGAGGAGGAGGAATATAACGGAGCTTCCTGTGAACAGCTAGTGACTGGTGTGACTCATCAACCTTGCTTATCTGCTTCTACAAGAACTGATCAAACAGAAGGTAGATGTGGACCAATTGACCAGACATACTTTGATGGCGGTGGTAAATGGATCACTCTCAAGAAATGTGTGGTTATCTGTAAACGTCTGACACCGGATCAAATTGGACCACATCTAATATTACATCAGAGAACTCATACTGGAGAAAGGCCATTTGTCTGTGAAGTGTGCAATGAAGGATTTCCATCCTTACACACTCTAAATCAACATAAGCAAATTCATACTGGAGAAAGGCCATTTGTCTGTGAAGTGTGCAATAAAGGATTTCCATCCTTAGCCAATCTTAATCGACATAAGAAAACTCATACTGGAGAAAGGCCATTTGTCTGTGAACAATGCAAAAAAGGATTTTACCACAAGGGAGATCTTATTATACATCAGAGAAGGCATACTGGTGAAAAGCCATTTGTCTGTGAAGTGTGCAAGAAAGCATTTCCATCCTTAAGCAATCTAAATCGACATAAGCAAATTCATGCTGGAGATAGACCATTTGTCTGTGAAGTGTGCAGTAAAAGCTTTTACCTAAAGAGAGATCTGATTATACATGTTAGAAGACATACTGGAGAAAAGCCTTTTGTGTGTAAAGAGTGCAAGAAAGGATTTCCATCCTTAGGCATTTTAAATCAACATAAGAAAACTCATACAGGAGAAAGGCTATTTGTCTGTAAAGTGTGCAAGAAAGGATTTCCATCCTTAGGCATTTTAAATCGACATAAGCAAATTCATGCTGGAGAAAATCCATTTGTCTGTGAAGTGTGCAGTAAAAGATTTTTCCTAAAGGGAAATCTAATTATACATGTAAGAAGGCATACTGGAGAAAAGTCTTTTGTGTGTAAAGAGTGCAAGAAAGGATTTCCATCCTTCGGCATTTTAAATCAACATAAGAAAACTCATACAGGAGAAAGGCCATTTGTCTGTAAAGTGTGCAAGAAAGGATTTCCATCCTTAGGCATTTTAAATCGACATAAGAAAACTCATACTGGAGATAGACCATTTGTCTGTGAAGTGTGCAGTAAAAGATTTTACCTAAAGGGAGATCTAGTTATACATGTAAGAAGGCATACTGGAGAAAAGCCTTTTGTGTGTAAAGAGTGCAAGAAAGGATTTCCATCCTTAGGCATTTTAAATCGACATAAGAAAACTCATACTGGAGATAGACCATTTGTCTGTGAAGTGTGCAGTAAAAGATTTTTCCTCAAGGGAAATCTAATTATACATGTAAGAAGGCATACTGGAGAAAAGCCTTTTGTGTGTAAAGAGTGCAAGAAAGGATTTCCATCCTTAGGCATTTTAAATCAACATAAGAAAACTCATACAGGAGAAAGGCCATTTGTCTGTAAAGTGTGCAAGAAAGGATTTCCATCCTTAGGCAATCTTAATCGACATAAGAAAACTCATACAGGACATAGACCATTTGTCTGTGAAGTGTGCAATAAAAGATTTGACCTAAAGGGAGATCTAAATATACATGTAAGAAGGCATACAGGAGAAAAGCCTTTTGTGTGTAAAGAGTGCAAGAAAGGATTTCCATCCTCAGGCGCTCTAACTCAACATGAGAAAACTCATAATGTAGAAAGGCCATTTGTGTGTGAAGTATGTAATAAAGGATATATAGTAAAAAGAGATCTAAAAAGACATCAGAGGACTCATACTGGAGAAAGGCCATTTGTCTGTGAAATATGTAACAAAGGATTTAAAGAAAAACCAGATCTAAAAAGACATCAGAGGACTCATACAGGAGAAAGGCCATTTGTCTGTGAAGTATGTAACAAAGGATTTACAGAAAAAAAAAATCTAAAAAGACATCAGAGGACTCATACCGGAGAAAGGCCATTTGTTTGCAAAGTATGTAATAAAGGATTTTTCGAAAAAGGAGATTTAATAGTACATGAAAGAAGGCATACTGGAGAAAAGCCATTTGTCTGTGAAGAGTGCCAGAAAGGATATCCATCCTTAAGCAGTCTAAATCGACATAAGAAAATTCATGGAGAAGAGCTGTCTGTGAAGTGTGCAAGCAAAGGTTTTACTCCATTGACAGTCTAAACACAATTGCGAGAATTCATACTGGAGAAAAAAACATTTGTCTGTGAGCTGTGCAATAAAGGATATCCATCCTTAGGCAATCTGACATAAGAAAACTCATACTGGAGAAAGGCCATTTGTGTGGTGTGCAATAAAGGATTTTACTCCAGGGACAATCTTAAAACACCGAGGAGAATTCATACTGGAGAAAGGCCGTTTGTGTGTGAAGAGTGCGAGAAAGAATTTCCATCCTCGGGCGCTCTAACTCAACATAAGAAAACTCATAATGTAGAAAGGCCATTTGTATGTGAAGTGTGCAATAAAGGATTTACAGAAAGCAGTGATCTAAAAAGACATCAGAGGACTTGTACAGGAGAAAGGCCGTTTTATGTGTCCAGTAATATGACATCTTAGTATGAAGAGCCCCTCTGTACAACGGGAATTGACTGTACCACTTATTCATATATTTTTAAGTAACAATAGTACATGTATTACATAATAATTCTTGTGGAAAGGGGGTTGGTGTTGCGGGATTGACTATACATGAAGTCTAGTTTGCTTAATTCTGAGTTGAACTTGAAAGAGGACTCGTGGACTTGAGGTTCGTTACGTTGTACATGTAGTACATTTAATACTCACACAACTCTGATGAATAACTCTGGAACTAACTCTGCTGAAATCACTGCTGAAATAACTCTGCAAAATAACTCAGGAAATAATTCTGCTGAAATAACTCAGGAAATAATTCTGCTTCAAAGCTCTCTGAGCTATTGAAATATATGTACGTGTATATACTCTTTCTGTCTCAAGTTTGAAGTAAACAATTATAGTGAAATTCAAACAGAAGGTCAGTTTCTTGGATGCATGGTGGTCTCACAGAAACTGGACCTTACCTACGTCATCCTAAATTCCAGTATGTTATTCAGACTAGCCCCATAAACGAGAGTAGTTCGGCTTTGGAAAGTGGTCATAAACGTGGAAACATCATTTAGGTGGGGGAGTGATAAAAGGACTTATATCACATAACATAATATTGAAATGCATAATGTTTGTGCAGTATATCAACAGTCAACCTTACTTTAAAAGCCGATTGTGCATCTAATAGTCACCTTAGTTGAAGGTCTTCCGAGTCATTTTCTCTTTCTCTTTAAATTCTATTGTACAATGTATTTTCCCCTTCATAGATCAAGTTGTTTCTAGGTCAAAGTTATTTCAGATTGACTGTATGTCAGACGTCACTCTCAATGCACAACACAAGTGCCCATATTCTTCGTTCTCCATGTACATGTATTTCATATTCCTGGATTTTATATTATATGTATATGGTATTTGTACAATTTATGAACAGCTGTATCATCTATGGTATTCTATATTTTTCTCTTTATAAATTCTCTTCTATATCTTTATCGCTTGTCTTCCGAACATATTGATACCAAACGACTTTTTACACCAGCCCATGACATGTAAACCTGTCTTGATCCTTGGGTAATGTACGTATTCTATTTTTCTCTTTATGAATTCTCTATCTTAATCACTCGAGTATGTCGAGTATGATGACACAGTTGCCATGTGTAGTTCACATTCTGCCCTCTCTCTCTCTGTCTGCCTCTGTGTCTTTTTGTTAAGTTTGCAAGAAAGGAGTTTCACAAATGAAAAATCTAATAGGACACCATATAACTCATAGAGGGGAAAAGGCATTTGTCTGTGAAGTATGCAAGAAACGATTTTCACGAAAGTCTAAATTAAGAATATGGGAACAATAAAGACTGGAGAAAAGACAATTGTCGGTGAGTGTTGCAATAATGTATTTGTATTAAGGGAAAGTCTTTTAACAGGTCGAAAACTTCTTTTTCTTCTTCTTCTTTTTCTTCTTTTTCTTCTACTTCTACTTCTTCTTCTTCTTCTGGAACTTCTTCCTCTTCTGGAACTTCTTCCTCTTCTGGAACTTCTCCTTGTGAGTCGGGATCTTACAAGGTTTTGAATTCACCTTTTGCCTATCATACTATGGTTTTAACAATATCCAACAGATAACTCTGTAAATGTATAATCTATTTGTTGATGTGCGTTATTATATTATGTTTTAATATGCAAAGCATGATCTGCTAACGATTAAAGCCAGTATACCACTACCGGTATTTATATTTTTACAATTGAACCCATGATTTGTTATTTATTATTTGTTCAAGAGTACAAGGCCTACATACCCTATGTCACTTTTTTTTCTTTTTTTTTGCAATACAGCTTCGTGTATCTTTCCCAGTGCAAGATGGGTAGAGATTTAAGAACTGATCGACTTCCATCATAGCCGAGGCTATGTGTATGTAATTTGGCTCGTACCTATACAGAGAGAGAAAGAAAAACAATCAGAGTTACTTAGTGGGGGAAGGGGCAGTGATAGACAGGACGAGATGGATCAAGTGTGAGAGAGAAAAGAGGAAGGGAGAGGGGAGGGGAGAGATTAAGGAAAAACGGAGAGAAACAGAGAGAGAGAGAGAGAGAGAGAGAGGGGGAGAAAGAAATAGAGAGGGGGGGGGGGGGTGGGGGAGAGGTAGAAAGAGAGCGCTATAGAAGGTGTATACTTAACAGAGAGGGGTGAAGTATGAGAGTGAAGTGGGAATTAAGAAGGCTAAGCGGGAATCGAACAGGCAGGATTACTAGGAGCAGGGTGGTCACCAGAAAATCTTTTACACGTGGCTCAAAAGGGCAAAATGTCACTTTTTGTCAAGTATCTATGTTGGACATGAGGTACACATCAGCTTTAACACTCATGGCTCAAGGAAATCAACAAGAAGAATTAGACTTTTACTGATTTTACACGTGGTGCAGTACATTTACGTATGGCTCACAATCACTTTCTGGACCCCAGTTGTGCTTTGTGCCGCGCGTTTTCTACACAGGGGACCACCCTGACTGGGAGAGTGCAAGGGGTGAAAATGTCTACACAGGCCTACTTGCTGATCGAAAAAGAGGGATTGTGGCCAGGGGGTCCGAGAAAACGACCGAAAAGTTGGCTTTACACATTCCACTTGGAAGCTATAGATAGACAAGTACATGTACAGTAAAAAACAAAACAAAAAAAAACATTATTGTCTTTCTTTTACATTTGTTTGACTTGAGCCCTTTGATCATCCTCTTTTACACAGTGAGCCCATAGCTCCTTATCTGAAAAATGCCCTTCTTATTATTTATAAGCTTCACTGTACAACATTGTCTTATTTTACCCTTCTATTGAATAGATTTTCCAGTCTTCCTCCTAGCAATAATTTTTTGACGAAGTTCGTCATTTGACTATAACCCTTCAGAGATACCATTCAAAGAGAAAATCGTTGATGCGTGATGCATACCACCGCGACGGCGCGAATTGTGCAGGTCTACTGATGCATTCTCCTTTGACAACAAAAATACTCTTGAAATCAGACGTTCTCGAAGGGAAAATTTCTTGAATGCTTGAATGGTGAGGTATCCTAAGGTAACATTACCAGCTGTACTCTTATTGTACCTAGTTAGTCCGACCAGAGAGGTGTAAGGAATGGAGTCAGCACGAAGTGTAATTTATTCCGACAGCAGTCGCGTGCATTGATATCACAATGGAATATTTGACGCGTTTGGCTTTTTGATCGAGGGAGATCCGCCGCCAAACAAGCATGAAAACTGTAGGATGCATTTTGAGGAATATATATTCTGTATGCGCAGAAGATTTCAGAACCACTTCATGAACTGAAGTGCATGTGCAGTAGTATTACATGTTATTAAGATACGATTGTGTGAATTTCAGACTGTATTGTTTCTTCGTTTTTGTGATAAAAGGAGAATACTGTAGAAAACATACCAGAGAAATGCCTCCATATCGCACATTTCCGAATCATATTTCCTTAAAAATATCTTGTAAATCGTTTATTGAATGTTTCATCTTTCATGGAAACAACCTCAATTTCGTGTGCGGAGGTGTCCGAAAAAGTAACAGATCAAATTCTTTCTACAATTTTTTCAAAATTTCCCTTCGCTCACCCCAAAACTAATTCACAGTGCGTGATGTAAAAAGATCAGCTACGAGCTCCCAGCGAAGGCTGAACGGTTGACGTACTTCTCAAAACAGATTTTCTTTTGTTATTCAGAGAAGGCACTACCTAATTAGAAATACAGCTAATTGTTTAAAACACCTGAATGTCTTGAATTTTTATGAGGCGGCGGACCTCATAGATCAAAGCAAGTCTATCCGAGCGCAGTCCATCCATGATAGGTCCATGGTCCGACATCCTCTTCCAGAAAAGGGTTGATCCCAAAGTTGCCGACGTAGCTCGTAGACTACACGTGCCCACTCGCTCACAATCACGTGTGTAGTATTGACAATTAGCGAAGTACAGGCTACAGACAGTTCAGCGTTTCGGCCAGCAATGCCGTTGCGTCGCACTGCACTGCGTAGCGTGTATTTTATGTGCATTTATATTCGGAAGTGCATATGTCCAAAATTTGTACAATAATTCATGTTATTGCCTGGCATGAGTTCGTGGGGTCAAGGTGGTTACTAGAAATATTGGTATAGTCACACATTTCTTTTTTTCAGACACTGTCAGTATTGGACCTATGACTTTGTTTTACTTTTATTGAATATGATATTTAATCCATACTCCTGCAGACATGGTCATTATGCCATCTACCAATCATTTCAAATGGAGTCTGATCTAGTTGGTCTCCACAACTTTTTGAAATTCTTGCAATCTTGAGGAGAAGGAATATCTAACTGTTACTAACTATGCTAAACCCTTACTGTGGAGCACAGAGCTTTGGAGAAAGGAAATCAAGATTAGCAGTGATTATATTAGTTGGTTTCAGCAAGTCTGTAACTAAAAACTCAAATCTATTGCACATATTCACGTAAAATATATACCTGAATAGGTTCGTGGTTGGTTTGAAGATAAATTTAATCCATGTTGCATTTTTAAAAATTGTTTAAAGTGGTTCAAAATCGCATGATTTAGTCCCCTAAATCAACATCAACATCTGAGGCCTGTTTCTGCATTAGATTTAGAATGCCAGTGATACTAGAACTCATGCTGGATGATGCTAAACCGTTCCTTGAAGAGAATCACTGACATCTAGAGTGTACCGATACTGGATCACAATTTTCAGACAAATTGATAGCCTTTCTCACAAAACTCTTCAACTTGGGTTAGGTTAGAGTTGTCATCGTGTCAAGAAACAAGCCCGTGGGTGAATCAAGATGGAGGCCCTCTCCACCAGTGTGGCTTCATCAGTGCTGCAGCATCCTCAGCAACCAGGAGTCATGGAAGTCAAGATGGAGATAAAGGAGGAGCCTGCAGACACCATTGACATGTCACCACAGCCTGTAGACATCAGCGAGGTAATGCTTGCTCACTCTCTTTTCTGTACTTCCCTACCTTTCCACATACATTCTTAGTCTTCTCTCTCATCTTGATCTCTTGACTCTCCTTTGTTTTCTCTCACGTCAACTTGACGTCGTCAAGTCCATGTGAATATCTTTTTGCCCTGAGATAACTTTAAGCTCTGTTTTTTGTCTCGTCTGATTGTTTTGCGACGCTGTGTCAACACCATTGTGATTGTCACTTTCTATGTGGGTCATTCCCAAGGGGAATTTCATGTAGAGGACTAGCGCTGGCCCTGCATTTACATTGTGATTATGATTAATATATATAATGATTTTATTTAAAAAAAAACATTCATTCAATGCAAACGCACATATCTTTTTTTGTCTCACACTAGAAAAAATGAAAGCTGTGAACCTGGAGAAGTTGCATAAAAAAGAGTTTCTGTTCTTTTTATCTAGATGAAGATTGAGGAGGAACAATTTCAGCTACAATTTCCTGGCATCAACATGTGTACAGAGGGCGCCAATACCTTTCAGGGTTTCAACGCATCGTTAACAGGAGGCCGCTCCTCTTTGGTACCACCCAATCCATTCGCTCCACCTGCACCACCACTCTTGCTGAACACAACCAGTCCACCCATGGTCACCTCATCATTTCTTCTTGACCAATCAAACTTTGCTGGTGCAATAGGGGAGACCACACCACGTGACAACACACATTTAAATTCACTACAGATGAGCATGCAGAACGTGAATGCACTCCAGTTACAGACTGTGGAGGAACCGTTGGCGGTACCAAGCACCATGATGATGCAAGCAGAGGTACCGCAGAGCACCATGGTGAAAGTGGAGATGATACAGGGTGCAGCTGAGAGCCTGGATGTTTCATCAACAGAGAACTTGGAGTTGATGCGAGGGGTTGATCAACAAGATGCACAGACAGCAAATATACTAGAGAATAGTGTTGGTGAGTGAACTTGAGTAGCATTGTGATTCATGATCAAAGCTAATCATATTTGTACTATTATTAAACACACATCTATTATTGAGTCTCATATGTTTTTGTGCAAGCAGATTTTTTGGGAGGCGACACCATGTTTTCTTCAGCATCAGTTTTAAAGGAATTTTAAATGTTTAAAAAAAATGTGAGGAATAACGCATGTGGATGTCAGCAGTGTATCAGGCAAAATATATTCGGAAGTAGAGTGTAATGAATTTGGTTTGCTTGGAGTCATCGTAACTAGGCCTGAGTCGAATCGATTATTCAGCCGGTGTTCGATCGAAGAAGTCGAACTCCGATTTCGTTTTGATGAATTCGATGCATCGACGAAATTACCAAATTGACTAGAAAACACAAAATCTTTTGTTTGATAGTCCTGTTATACACAATTTATCTTCATATTTTCACAATTTTAATTTGCTTACTTGGTTCCTACTCTCTTTTGTGAGTTTTGCAGGTAACGCATCAAGAGAATGAACAGGTCGCTCGATGATCAAGCAGCTACTACATACTACTTGGATTTGATTCGTTCACTACTATACAGCGCAACGCCACAACAAACAATTGTCCATAGACTTTGTACAACGGATAGCATCGTGTGTTGTGAAAACCCGGAAATACAGTGGCAATCGTGCGTAAGGCTCATTTGCATACACGCTGCCGACGTACAGACTAATAGAGCGTCTCCGCACAGCGATTCGGAGACCACTGATTGGTGCATCGCGTAGATCACGTCATAACCATGTGGTCGCCAAAACAGTGATACAATATCCAGTCACGTTGTCCGAAACCCGGAAGCGATTTTTCGACGCATTAGGGTTACGAAAAAAAAAAATCGCAACCCGGAAGCTGATTGACTTTCTGCCCGTTTACGTTGCAATAGACTCTCCAGATTCCAACCTACATACATGTATACGATGCCATATTGACGCTAATTTGTAAGATTTTGACGGAAAAACAAGAAGTAATCGAAATTCGCTTACATGTGCAGTATCGGTGAGAAAATAGATTCTCCGAGGTTACCTATCATAATTCATATAAAATATAGGAAAGTGAAATTCTAGGTCAATTTTGGTACGAGGTGATAGAGAATTGCATGCTTGTTTATGTGGGGAAATGGAAGGATTGCACTGCGTATGCTTACTATATTTTCATTCATAAATTGGCTCTTGGCAGTGGCTGGGTGACGTCATGTATCGATGCATCGATGTTCGATCGGCGCAAAGCCATCGAACACCGGTTTCTGAAAAAATCGATATGACTCAGGCTTAATCGTAACATTTTATTATTGTAACATATATTAGTTTGAAGTTACTGTTTAAGATCATTGTATTTTGTCATGTATAATCTATTCACATTGAGAATAATCTGCCCTGTTCAACAGACTCACCGGGAAGTCTTTCTGTCACTATAAAGGAGGAAGATCCTTTGCTCCTGTGTGACCACTACAATCGCGATTATACCGTCAAGATGGAAATCATGGATTCAGGTGGGATGTGTAGTTTGTTACTTACAGCGTGTGCATGTATCACTGGCACATTACTCATACAGTATTAGGAGTTTGTCTAAAAAATTCTCTGTATCCTATTGTATTAAAGGTGTAATAATGGAAAGAAAGTTCTTGAATAATGTATGATACATCCTCATTACCTTCAATCGGAATACAGGCACACCCCGTCATGACGAAGAGGTTCTTGGAGATAGAAAAGTCTAGAAACAAAAGCCTGGAAGTTAACCCCATGGTTGCCATGAAACAAGGGGACTGGAATGACAAACCATTGCTTTGGAACTCTTCCTGAGAATAGCAGTGAAGCTGTCACTTGTAAATGTCATACATGCTACCGTTCTAATGTACCGGTACTGCTGATTCAGGTCAAGTTTCATGACTTTTGCAAATGGACCACACAACCTGAAAAATTGAAAGAAACAATGAAATGTGAGGTGACTGATTATCACATTTAAGGATATGATGGAAAGGAATGCATGAAGACAGAGAGCAGCATCTTATGATATATAAAAAGACGAAGGAAGAGCAACGAATCTTGAATTTGACATTGTGGCATGTACCTATAATCCAAGTGATTGTAGAAGTTGATAATAAACCAAAGATTTGAAGTTTGAGTCCAGGCAGCATCTATTGTGACTCAAAAGATCATTTCCAGACGTAAGTTATCCTATCTGATTGATTCACGTTTGTAAGCGCCAAAATTCATACATACATGGATTTTGGAGAAGAGGATTGAGAAATAAGTTCAGAAATTAAATAGAAACTCAGTGCTCATAATCCAAATAAGCAACACCCTTACACCGTGACTGATTTTGTGCAATATGTTTAAGAATTTATTCATATCTCATACTGCAGAGGCCAGCACAGAAGCAAGCAATGAGGAGGAGGAATATAACGGAGCTTCCTGTGAGCAGCTAGGGACTGGTGTGACTCATCAACCTTGCTTGTCAAATCTTGCTGATCAAGCAGAAGGTAGATGTGGACCAATTGACCAGGCATACTTTGATGGCTGTGGTAGAAGGATCACTCTCAAGAAATGTGCGGTTATCTGTAAACGTCTGACACCGGATCAAATTAGACCACCTCTAATATTACATCAGAGAACTCATACTGGAGAAAGGCCATTTGTCTGTGAAGAGTGCAAGAAAGGATTTCCATCCTTACACACTCTAAATCAACATAAGCAAATTCATACTGGAGAAAGGCCATTTGTCTGTGAAGTGTGCAATAAAGGATTTCCATCCTTAGCCAATCTTAATCAACATAAGAAAACTCATACTGGAGAAAGGCCATTTGTCTGTGAAAAATGCAAAAAAGGATTTTACCAAAAGGGAGATCTTATAATACATCAGAGAAGGCATACTGGCGAAAGGCCATTTATCTGTGAAGTGTGCAATAAAGGATTTACATTCTTAGGCATTTTAAATCGACATAAGAAAACTCATACTGGAGACAGACCATTTGTCTGTGAAGTGTGCAGTAAAAGATTTTACCTAAAGGGAGATCTAATTATACATGTAAGAAGGCATACTGGAGAAAGGCCTTTTGTGTGTAAAGAGTGCAAGAAAGGATTTCCATCCTTAGGCATTTTAAATCAACATAAGAAAACTCATACAGGAGAAAGGCCATTTGTTTGTGAAGTGTGCAACAAAGGATTTACATTCTTAGGCATTTTAAATCAACATAAGAAAACTCATACAGGACATAGACCATTTGTCTGTGAAGTGTGCAATAAAAGATTTGACCTAAAGGGAGATCTAAATATACATGTAAGAAGGCATACTGGAGAAAAGCCTTTTGTGTGTAAAGAGTGCAAGAAAGGATTTCCATCCTCAGGTGCTCTAACTCAACATAAGAAAACTCATACTGTAGAAAGGCCATTTGTATGTGAAGTATGTAATAAAGGATATATAGTAAAAAGAGATCTAAAAAGACATCAGAGGACTCATACTGGGGAAAGGCCATTTGTCTGTGAAGTATGTAATAAAGGATTTACAGAAAAAAGAGTTCTAAAAAGACACCAAAGGACTCATACTGGAGAAAGGCCATTTGTCTGTGAAGTATGTAACAAAGGATTTACAGAAAAAAAAATTCTAAAAAGACATCAGAGGACTCATACTGGAGAAAGGCCATTTGTCTGTGAAGTGTGCGATAAAGGATTTAGAGAAAAAAGAGATCTAAAAAGACATCAGAGGACTCATACTGGAGAAAGCCCATTGGTCTGTGAAGTATGGAATAAAGGATTTTACGTTAAGGGAGATCTTAAAATGCATGAGGGAACTCATACTGGAGAAAGGCCATTTGTTTGTGAAGTATGTAATAAAGGATTTACAGAAAAAAGAGTTCTAAAAAGACATCAAAGGACTCATACTGGAGAAAGGCCATTTGTCTGTGAAGTATGTAATAAAGGATTTACAGAAAAAAGAGTTCTAAAAAGACATCAAAGGACTCATACTGGAGAAAGGCCATTTGTTTGCAAAGTATGTAATAAAGGATTTTTCGAAAAGGGAGATTTAATAGTACATGAAAGAAGGCATACTGGAGAAAAGCCGTTTGTCTGTGAAGAGTGCCAGAAAGGATTTCCATCCTTAAGCAATCTAAATCGACATAAGAAAATTCATAGAGAAGAGCTGTCTGTGAAGTGTGTAAGCAAAGGTTTTACTCCATTGACAGTCTAAAGGCAAATGGGAGAATTCATACTGGAGAAAATCATTTGTCTGTGAGGTGTGCAATGAAGGATATCCATCCTTAGGCAATCTGAATCGACATAAGAAAACTCATACTAGAGAAAGGCCATTTGTGTGGTGTGCAATAAAGGATTTTACTCCAGGGACAATCTAAAAACACTTGTGAGAATTCATACTGGAGAAAGGCCATTTGTGTGTGAAGAGTGCAAGAAAGAATTTCCATCCTCGGGCGCTCTAACTCAACATAAGAAAACTCATACACTGGGGAAAGGCCATTTGTATGTGAAGTGTGCAATAAAGGATTTACAGAAAGCAGTGATCTAAAAAGACATCAGAGGACTTATACAGGAGAAAGGCCGTTTTATGTGTCCAGTAATATGACATCTTAGTATGAAGAGCCCCTCTGTACAACGGGAATTGACTGTACCACTTATTCATATATTTTTAAGTAACAATAGTAGATGTATTACATAATAATTCTTGTGGAAAGGGGGTTGGTGTTGCGGGATCGACTATACATGAAGTCTAGTTTGCTTAATTCTGAGTTGAACTTGAAAGAGGACTCGTGGACTCGAGGTTCGTTACATTGTACATGTAGTACATTTAATACTCACACAACTCTGATGAATAACTCTGGAACTAACTCTGCTGAAATCACTGCTGAAATAACTCTGCAAAATAACTCAGGAAATAATTCTGCTGAAATAACTCAGGAAATAATTCTCCTTCAAAATCTCTGAGCTATTGAAATATATGCTCTTTCTGTCTCAAGTTTGAAGTAAACAATTATAGTGAAATTCAAACAGAAGGTCAGTTTCTTGGATGCATAGTGGTCTCACAGAAACTGGACCTTACCTACGTCATCCTAAATTCCAGTATGTTATTCTGACTAGCCCCATAAACTTGAGAGTAATTCGGGTTTGGAAAGTGGTCATAAACGTGGAAACATTATTTGGGCGGGGGGATCTTTATCACATAACATAATGTTGTAATGCATAATGTTTCTGCAATATATGAACAGTCAACCTTTTTAAGAGTCGATTGTGCATTTGATAGTCACCTTATAGTTGAAGGGCTTCCGAGTCATTTTCTCTTTCTCTTTAATTAAAATTGTATTATATTTCCCCTTCATAGATCAAGTTGTTTCTAGGTCAAAGTTATTTCAGATTGACTGTATGTCAGACATCACTCTCAATGCACAACACAAGTGCCCATATTCTTCGTTCTCCATGTACATGTATTTCATATTCCTGGATTTTATATTATATGTATATGGTATTTGTACAATTTATGAACTGCTGTATCATCTATGGTCTTCTATATTTTTCTCTTTATTAATTCTCTTCTATTTCTTAATCGCTTGTCTTCCAAACACATTGATACCAAACAACTTTTTACACCAATCCATGACATGTAAACCTGTCTTGCTCCTTGTACGGTATTCTATATTTGTCTCTTTATGAATTCTCTTCTATATCTTTTTGTCGAGTATGTCGAGTATAATGACACAGTTGCCATGTGTAGTACACAGTCTGTAGTACCTTATGGTACTTAAGTATTTAACTCCACCATGCCGTTGATATCAATACAACAACAATGCCTATGTATTTCATATAGATAGTAGTATTTTATACAGTGGCAACGCTTTATAGTTCCACTTAATCTGTGTGGTATCTCTACAGCTTTATCTATCCCACTTTCACTGCCACTTTCCTCTTTCCCTCTCTCTTTCTTCGCTCCTATACCCCCCCCCCCCCCTCTCTCTCTCTCTCTCTCTTCTCTTTCTCTGTGAATATCTCTCTCGCTCTGTCTGCCTCTGTGTCTATTTGTTAAGTTTGCAAGAAAGGAGTTTCACAAATGAAAAATCTAATAGGAAACCATATAGCTCATAGAGGGGGAAAGGCATTTGTCTGTGAAGTATGCAAGAAACGATTTTCACGAAAGTCTAAATTAAGAATATGGGAACATCAAAGACTGGAGAAAAAAACAAAGTGTCGGTGAATGTTGCAGTAATGTACATGTATTTGTATTAAGGGAAAATCTCTTAACAGGGAGAGAACTTCTTTTTCTTCTTCTTTTTCTTCTTTTTCTTCTACTTCTTTTTCTTCTTCGTCTTCTTCTTCTTCTTCTTCTTCTTCTTCTTCTTCTTCTTCTTCTTCTTCTTCTTCTTCTTCTTCTGGAACTTCTTCTGGAACTTCTTCTTCTGGAACTTCTCATTGTGCGTCGGGATCTTACAAGGTTTTGAATTTACATTTTGCCTATCATACTATGGTTTTAACAATATCCAACAGATAACTTTATAAATGTATAATCTATTTGTTGATGTGCGTTATCATATTATTATGTTTTAATATGCAAAGCATGATCTGCTAACGATTAAAGCCAGTATAATTTTACAATTGAGCCCATGATTTGTTATTTATTGATTGTTCAAGAGTATCATATATTTCCCTACACACCCTATGTCACTTGTTCTTTCTTCCTTTTTTTTGCAATACAGCTTCATGTACTTTTTTCCAGGGCAAGATGCATGGGTAGAGATTTAAGAACTGACTTCCATCATAGCCTAGGCTATGTGTATGTAATTTGGCTCGCACCCATAATGAGAAAGAAAAACAATCAGAGTTACTTAGTGTGGGAAGGGGAAGTCATAGACAGGAGTACGAGATGGATCAAGTGTGAGAGATCGAGAAAAAAAGAGAGGAAGAGAAAGGGAGAGGGGAGGGGAGAGAAAGAAAAACGGAGAGAAACTGAGAGAGAGAGAGAGAGAGAGAGAGAGAGAGAGAGAGAGACTAGAGAGAGAGAGGGAGAAAGTAAGAGAGATGGAGAGAGAGAGAGAGAGAGATCGGGAGAAAGAGAGAGCGCTATAGAAGGTGTATACTTAACAGAGAGGGTGTGAAGTATGAGAGTGAAGTGGGAAGAAAGCTAAGCGAGAATCTAAAAAGACATTAGAGAACTCATACTTGAGAAAGGTCATTTGTCTGTGAAGTATGCAATAAAGGATTTTCATTCTTAGGCAATCTAATCTGACATAAGAAAACTCATACTGGAGAAAGGCCATTTGTCTGTGAAGTATGCAATAAAGGATTTTCAGAAAAAAAGAGATCTAAAAAGACATCAGAGAACTCATACCGGAGAAAGGTCATTTGTCTGTGAAGTGTGCAAGCAAAGGTTTTCCTCCAGAGACGCTCTAAAGACACATGGGAGAATTCATACTGGAGAAAAAAAATTTCTGTGAAGTGTGCAAAAAAGGATTTTTCAAAAAGGGAGATTTAAGAGTACATGAAAGAAGGCATACTGGAGAAAAGCCATTTGTCTGTGAAGAGTGCCAGAAAGGATATCCAGTCTAAATCGACATAAGAAAATTCATAGAGAAGAGCTGTCTGTGAAGTGTGCAAGCAAAGGTTTTACTCCATTGACAGTCTAAAGGCAAATGGGAGAATTCACACTGGAGAAAAAACATTTGTCTGAAGAGTGCGAGGAACAGTTTTCACGAAATCACAATCTAATACGACATCAGAAAAGTCGTACAAGGGAAAAGCTTTTTGTCTGTGGAGTGTTGAAGAAAACATTTACACAAAGACATCAGCGTATAATACACCAGAGATTTCATACTGGAGAAAGGCCATTTGATATTTAACTGTGCTAGAAAAGCTTTTCACACGGAATGCATTTGATAAATCATCAGAAAAAAAAAATCATTACTAGAGAAAGCAAGTATACAAAAAAATGTTTTGTTTTATTGTTAATATCTTATGTATTCTATTGTTTTTTCTAGGTTTTTTTTTTCTCTATTTTGATTATTTTTTGCTTCAGATGTGTATCTGTTGAGTCAGATTTTGGTCTGACATGCGATTACATAATTTGTGTAACCTCTGAACGGAGTGTCCGATATTTTCAAATTTGGTCTCAAAAGTTGCAAGATTCTTCAATAAAAAAAAAGTCACGAAAAGGCATGTTACAATGTGCAGCGGTTGTGCGTCAGTCGTGAATTTCATAAAGGGAGGGGATAAAAAAGCCACCCCCCCCCCCCAGTCAAAATAGGATTAAATTGATACCAATTATACCCTGCAAATCAATTTATTTTTTATGCCATTAGGCCTAAATCTATTATCAAAGGTAAAAAAAAATGACACTTCAAAGAAAATTGTGAATTATGAAATGCATGTAAATACTTTCCACATATTCATTTGTTTTTTTTTTGCATTGCCAATCTAGAGATTTTAGTGATTAAATTATATTATGTATGTGCATGTGGTTCAAGAATGGGAATCCTTCTGTGTTGAATACTTTGTCTTTCATTGGTTTGGCTTGAATCTGTGTCTCAAAATTGTGAAGGTAAATAAATACACGTGCATGTATTATATTGACATTTTTGCCAGTAATAGTGATGTATTACTTATACGTATGTTCATATTGTTGTTGTTTGTGTTGGTGTATTTATGCATTTCTGATGGATGTATGATACAGCCTATACATCAAAGATACATTCAGTCAACTCCAGTTATAACAAGCACTAGCAAGATTGTAGAACACTAAACAAGGCAGTTGTGCGTATGTGCATTTTATAGTGTGTCCAGTATTATATAACATCGTACATGTATTATGAAGAGCCCCTCTTTACAACGGGAGTTGTACCACGTACTCATATATTTTTAGGTAACAATTAATAGTATTACTTAAAGGGTTGCTAAATTAGGAAAATAAGTTACCACTAATCTATGTTAAATTATCCATTAAGAACAAATTTCACATTCGTTTGTCACAATAAAGTTTCATTTTGACCAAAATTTGAAAAAAAAACGCACACGTACCTCCAGTGACGTCAGAAAAGTAAAAATGCCATGAATACCAATTAACGGCGTGAATAAAATATTTTATTCACGCCATTCAAACAATAGCTTACACCCCAAAGCTTGTCTCAGATTTGTCCGAGTAGCAACAACTAATAGATTCAAAGTGCATTCCATCCATTGAATCTGAATGACAAGATCATCGATGCAGGTGAATGCAATAACGCGTTACTACGCAGTTTAGGGGAAAGATGTGAATACATTATGAAAATGGTCTATTGTTTACTTTCGTACAATCTAAGTTCAACAGCAGAGTCTTTTATGGCATTTGACTCCTCTGACGTCATTTCGAGGTGTATGTTTTTCAAATTTTTGTCAAAATGAGACTTTATTGCAGAAAACAAATGTGAAATTCGCTTTCAGTGGATAATTTTACATGGAATCGTGGGAACTTATTTTTTCTAATTTAGTAACCCTTTGAGAGAGGGGGATGTGAGGTGTGAGAGTGAAGTGGGAAGAAGCTAAGCGGGAATCGAACACGCAGGATTACTGGGAGCAGGGTGGTCACCAGAAAATCTTTTACACGTGGCTCAAAAGGGCAAAATGTCACTTTTTGTCAAGTATCTATGTTGGACATGAGGTACACATCAGCTACAACACTCATGGCTCAAGGAAATCAGAAGAAGAATTAGACTTTTTCTGATTTTACACGTGGTGAAGTACATTTACGTATGGCTCACAATCACTTTCTGGACCCCACGCGAGGTGTTTGTGCCGCGCGTTTTCTACACAGGGGACCACCCTGACTGGGAGAGTACAGGGGTGAAAATTTTGTGTCTACATAGGCCTACCTGCCGATCGAAAAAGAGGGATTGTGGCCAGGGACTCGAGGGAGTCCGAGGAAACGACCGAAAAGATGGCTTTACACATTCCACTTAGAAGATATAGATATGCAAGTACATGTACAGTTAAAAAAAAAAAAAAAAAAAAAAAAAAAAAAACATTAACACTATTGTCTTTCTTTTACATTTGTTTGACTTGAGCCCTTTGATCATCCTCTTTTACATAGTGAGCCCATAGCTCCTTATCTGAAAAGTGCCCTACTTATTATTTATAAGCTTCACTGTGCAACATTGTCTTATTTTACCCTTCTATTGAATAAATTTTCCAGTCTTTCTCCGAGCAATAATTTTTTGACGAAGTTCGTCATTTGACTATGACCTTTCAGAGATACCATTCACAGAGAAACTCGTTGATGCATACCACTGTGATGCATACTTGACAACAAAAATACTCTTGAAATTAGACGTTCTCGAAGGGAATATTTCTTGGATGCTTGAATGGTGAGGTATCCCAAGGTAACATTACCAGCTGTACTCTTATTTTACCTAGTTAGTCCGACATCCTCTTCCAGAAAAGGGTTGTGGGACGGTCCCAAAGTTGCGGACGTAGACTACACGTGCCCACTCGTTCACAATGACGTGTGTAGTATTGGCAATTAGCTAGGTACAGGCTACAGTACAGCGTTTCGGCCAGCACTCTCGTTGCGTCGCACTACGTCGCGTGTATTTTATGTGCATTTATATGGGGGGGGGGGGGGGGGGGGAGGGGGGGGGAGGGGGGGGGAGGGGGGGAGGGATCCATTCTAGCCGGCGGGCTATATATAACTGCATGAAATTGTTTTAATACGTTGTTTTTTGTGTTGTTTTTTTCATAAAAAGCACCCCCCCCCCCCTAGAAAAAAGCCGGTGACGACCCTGATGCGGATGTGTATATGTCCAAAATGTGTACAATAATTCATGTTATTGCCTGGCATGAGTTCGTGGGGTCAAGGTGGTTACTAGAAATATTGGTTTAGTCACACATTTCTTTTTTTCAGACACTGTCACTCACTGACTAGTCATTTGTACATGTACTATTGGACCTATGACTTTGTTTTACTTTTATTGAATATGATATTTAATCCATATTCCTGCAGACATGGTCATTATGCCATCTACCAACCATTTCAAATGGAGTCTGATCTAGCTGGTCTCCACAACTTTTTGAAATTCTTGCAATCTTGAGGAGAAGGAATATCTAACTGTTACTAACTATGCTAAACCCTTACTGCGGAGCAAAGAGCTTTGGAGAAAGGAAATCAAGATTAGCAGTGATTATATTAGTTGGTTTCAGCAAGTCTGTAACTAAAAACTCAAATCTATTGCACATATTCACGTAAAATATATACCTGAATAGGTCCGTGGTTGGTTTGAAGATAAATTTAATCCATGTTGCATTTTTAAAAATTGTTTAAAGTGGTTCAAAATCGCACGATGTAGTCCCCTAAATCAACATCAACATCTGAGGCCTGTTTCTGCATTAGATTTAGAATGCCAGTGATACTAGAACTCATGCTGGATGATGCTAAACCGTTCCTTGAAGAGAATCACTGACATCTAGAGTGTACCGATACTGGATCACAATTTTCAGACAAATTGATAGCCTTTCTCACAAAACTCTTCAACTTGGGTTAGGTTAGAGTTGTCATCGTGTCAAGAAACAAGCCCGTGGGTGAATCAAGATGGAGGCCCTCTCCACCAGTGTGGCTTCATCAGTGCTGCAGCATCCTCAGCAACCAGAAGTCATGGAAGTCAAGATGGAGATAAAGGAGGAACCTGCAGACACCATTGACATGTCACCACAGCCTTCAGACATCAGCGAGGTAATGCTTGCTCACTCTCTTTTCTGTACTTCCCTACCTTTCCACATACATTCTTAGTCTTCTCTCTCATCTTGTTCTCTTGACTCTCCTTTCTGTTTTCTCTCACGTCAAGTCCATGCTAATATCTTTTTGCACTGAGATAACTTTAAGCTCTGTTTCTTGTCTCGTCTGATTGTTTTGCGACGATGTGTCAACACCATTGTGATTGTCACTTTCTATGTGGCTCATTCCCAAGGGGAATTCCATGTAGAGGACTAGCGCTGCCCCTGCATTCTTATATGTCATTTTACATAGTGATTATGATTAATATATATTATGATTTTATTTTAAAAAAACATTCATTCAATGCAAACGCACATATCTTTTTTGTCTCACACTAGAAAAATTGAAAGCTGTGAACCTGGAGAAGTTGCATAAAAAAGAGTTTCTGTTCTTTTTATCTAGATGAAGATTGAGGAGGAACAATTTCAGCTACAATTTCCTGGCATCAACATGTGTACAGAGGGCGCCAATACCTTTCAGGGTTTCAACGCATCATTAACAGGAGGCCGCTCCTCTCTAGTACCACCCAATCCATTCACTCCACCTGCACCACCGCTCTTGCTGAACACAACCAGTCCACCCATGGTCACCTCATCATTTCTTCTCGACCAATCAAACTTTGCTGGTACAATAGGGGAGACCACACCACGTGACAACACACATTTAAATTCACTACAGATGAGCATGCAGAACGTGAATGCACTCCAGTTACAGACAGTGCAGGAATCGTTGGCGGTACCAAGCACCATGATGATGCAAGCAGAGGTACCGCAGGGCACTGTGGTGAAAGTGGAGATGATACAGGGTGCAGCTGAGAGCCTGGATGTTTCATCAACAGAGAACTTGGAGTTGATGCGAGGGGTTGATAAACAAGATGCACAGACAGCAAATATACTACAGAATAGTGTTGGTGAGTGAACTTGAGTAGCATTGTGATTCATGATCAAAGCTAATCATACTTGTACTATTATTAAACATACATCTATTATTGAGTCCCATATGTTTTTGTGCAAGCAGATTTTTTGGGAGGCGACACCATGTTTTCTTCAGCATCAGTTTTAAAGGAATTTTAAATGTTTAAAAAAAAATGTGAGGAATAACGCATGTGGATGTCAGCAGTGTATCAGGCAAAATATATTCGGAAGTAGAGTGTAATGAATTTGGTTTGCTTGGAGTCATCGTAACATTTTATTATTGTAACATATATTAGTTTGAAGTTACTGTTTAAGATCATCGTATTTTGTCATGTATAATCTATTCACATTGAGAATAATCTGCCCTGTTCAACAGACTCACCGGGAAGTCTTTCTGTCACTATAAAGGAGGAAGATCCTTTGCTCCTGTGTGACCACTACAATCGCGATTATACCGTCAAGATGGAAATCATGGATTCAGGTGGGATGTGTAGTTTGTTACTTACAGCGTGTGCATGTATCACTAGCACATTACTCATACAGTATTAGGAGTTTGTCTAAAAATTCTCTGTATCCAATTGTATTAAAGGTGTAATAATGGAAAGAAAGTTCTTGAATAATGTATGATACATCCTCATTACCTTCAATCGGAATACGGGCACACCCCGTCATAACGAAGATGACGAAGAGGTTGTTGGAGATAGAAAAGTCTAGAAACAAAAGCCTGGAAGTTAACCCCATGGTTGCCATGAAACAAGGGGACTGGAATGACAAACCATTGCCTTGGAACTCTTCCTGAGAATAGCAGTGAAGCTGTCACTTGTAAATGTCATACATGTTACCATTCTAATGTACCGGTACTGCTGATTCATGTTGAGTTTCATGACTTTTGCAAATGGACCACACAACCTGAAAAAATGAAAGAAACAATGAAATGTGAGGTGACTGATTTTCACATTGAAGGATATGATGAAAAGGAATGCATGAAGACAGAGAGCAGCATCTAACGATATATAAAAAGACGAAGGAAGAGGAACAAATCTTGAATTTGACATTGTGGCATGTACCTATAATCCAAGTGATTGTAGAAGTTGATAATAAACCAAAGATTTGAAGTTTGAGTCCAGGCAGCATCTATTGTGACTCAAAAGATCATTCCCAGACGTAAGTTATCCTATCTGATTGATTCACGTTTGTAAGCGCCAAAATTCATACATACATTGATTCTGGAGAAGAGGATTGAGAAATAAGTTCAGAAATTAAATAGAAACTCAATGTTCATATCCAAATAAGCAACACCCTTAAGCCATGACTGATTTTGTGCAATATATTTAAGAATTTATTCATATCTCATACTGCAGAGGCCAGCACAGAAGCAAGCAAAGAGGAGGAGGAATATAACAGAGCTTACTGTGAGCAGCTAGGGACTGGTGTGACTCATCAACCTTGCTTATCTGCTTCTACAAGAACTGATCAAACAGAAGGTAGATGTGGACCAATTGACCAGGCATACTTTGATGGCTGTGGTAGAAGGATCACTCTCAAGAAATGTGCGGTTATCTGTAAACGTCTGACACCGGATCAAATTAGACCACCTCTAATATTACATCAGAGAACTCATACTGGAGAAAGGCCATTTGTCTGTGAAGAGTGCAAGAAAGGATTTCCATCCTTACACACTCTAAATCAACATAAGCAAATTCATACTGGAGAAAGGCCATTTGTCTGTGAAGTGTGCAATAAAGGATTTCCATCCTTAGCCAATCTTAATCAACATAAGAAAACTCATACTGGAGAAAGGCCATTTGTCTGTGAAAAATGCAAAAAAGGATTTTACCAAAAGGGAGATCTTATAATACATCAGAGAAGGCATACTGGCGAAAGGCCATTTATCTGTGAAGTGTGCAATAAAGGATTTACATTCTTAGGCATTTTAAATCGACATAAGAAAACTCATACTGGAGATAGACCATTTGTCTGTGAAGTGTGCAGTAAAAGATTTTACCTAAAGGGAGATCTAATTATACATGTAAGAAGGCATACTGGAGAAAGGCCTTTTGTGTGTAAAGAGTGCAAGAAAGGATTTCCATCCTTAGGCATTTTAAATCAACATAAGAAAACTCATACAGGAGAAAGGCCATTTGTCTGTGAAGTGTGCAATAAAGGATTTACATTCTTAGGCATTTTAAATCAACATAAGAAAACTCATACAGGACATAGACCATTTGTCTGTGAAGTGTGTAATAAAAGATTTGACCTAAAGGGAGATCTAAATATACATGTAAGAAGGCATACTGGAGAAAAGCCTTTTGTGTGTAAAGAGTGCAAGAAAGGATTTCCATCCTCAGGTGCTCTAACTCAACATAAGAAAACTCATACTGTAGAAAGGCCATTTGTATGTGAAGTATGTAATAAAGGATATATAGTAAAAAGAGATCTAAAAAGACATCAGAGGACTCATACTGGAGAAAGGCCATTTGTCTGTGAAGTATGTAATAAAGGATTTACAGAAAAAAGAGTTCTAAAAAGACACCAAAGGACTCATACTGGAGAAAGGCCATTTGTCTGTGAAGTATGTAACAAAGGATTTACAGAAAAAAAAATTCTAAAAAGACATCAGAGGACTCATACCGGAGAAAGGCCATTTGTCTGTGAAGTGTGCGATAAAGGATTTACAGAAAAAAGAGATCTAAAAAGACATCAGAGGACTCATACTGGAGAAAGCCCATTGGTCTGTGAAGTATGGAATAAAGGATTTTACGTTAAGGGAGATCTTAAAATGCATGAGGGAACTCATACTGGAGAAAGGCCATTTGTTTGTGAAGTATGTAATAAAGGATTTACAGAAAAAAGATATCTAAAAAGACATCAAAGGACTCATACTGGAGAAAGGCCATTTGTCTGTGAAGTATGTAATAAAGGATTTACAGAAAAAAGAGTTCTAAAAAGACATCAAAGGACTCATACTGGAGAAAGGCCTTTTGTTTGCAAAGTATGTAATAAAGGATTTTTCGAAAAGGGAGATTTAATAGTACATGAAAGAAGGCATACTGGAGAAAAGCCATTTGTCTGTGAAGAGTGCCAGAAAGGATTTCCATCCTTAAGCAATCTAAATCGACATAAGAAAATTCATAGAGAAGAGCTGTCTGTGAAGTGTGCAAGCAAAGGTTTTACTCCATTGACAGTCTAAAGGCAAATGGGAGAATTCGTACTGGAGAAAATCATTTGTCTGTGAGGTGTGCAATGAAGGATATCCATCCTTAGGCAATCTGAATCGACATAAGAAAACTCATACTAGAGAAAGGCCATTTGTGTGGTGTGCAATAAAGGATTTTACTCCAGGGACAATCTAAAAACACTTGTGAGAATTCATACTGGAGAAAGGCCATTTGTGTGTGAAGAGTGCAAGAAAGAATTTCCATCCTCGGGCACTCTAACTCAACATAAGAAAACTCATACACTGGAGAAAGGCCATTTGTATGTGAAGTGTGCAATAAAGGATTTACAGAAAGCAGTGATCTAAAAAGACATCAGAGGACTTATACAGGAGAAAGGCCGTTTTATGTGTCCAGTAATATGACATCTTAGTATGAAGAGCCCCTCTGTACAACGGGAATTGACTGTACCACTTATTCATATATTTTTAAGTAACAATAGTACATGTATTACATAATTATTCTTGTGGAAAGGGGGTTGGTGTTGCGGGATCGACTATACATGAAGTCTAGTTTGCTTAATTCTGAGTTGAACTTGAAAGAGGACTCGTGGACTCGAGGTTCGTTACATTGTACATGTAGTACATTTAATACTCACACAACTCTGATGAATAACTCTGGAACTAACTCTGCTGAAATCACTGCTGAAATAACTCTGCAAAATAACTCAGGAAATAATTCTGCTGAAATAACTCAGGAAATAATTCTCCTTCAAAATCTCTGAGCTATTGAAATATATGCTCTTTCTGTCTCAAGTTTGAAGTAAACAATTATAGTGAAATTCAAACAGAAGGTCAGTTTCTTGGATGCATAGTGGTCTCACAGAAACTGGACCTTACCTACGTCATCCTAAATTCCAGTATGTTATTCTGACTAGCCCCATAAACTTGAGAGTAATTCGGGTTTGGAAAGTGGTCATAAACGTGGAAACATTATTTGGGCGGGGGGATCTTCATCACATAACATAATGTTGTAATGCATAATGTTTCTGCAATATATGAATAGTCAACCTTTTTAAGAGTCGATTGTGCATTTGATAGTCACCTTATAGTTGAAGGGCTTCCGAGTCATTTTCTCTTTCTCTTTAATTAAAATTGTATTATATTTCCCCTTCATAGATCAAGTTGTTTCTAGGTCAAAGTTATTTCAGATTGACTGTATGTCAGACATCACTCTCAATGCACAACACAAGTGCCCATATTCTTTGTTCTCCATGTACATGTATTTCATATTCCTGGATTTTATATTATATTACATGGTATTTGTACAATTTATGAACAGCTGTATCATCTATGGTATTCTATATTTTTCTCTTTATAAATTCTCTTCTATATCTTAATCGCTTGTCTTCCGAACACATTGATACCAAACAACTTTTTACACCAGCCCATGACATGTAAACCTGTCTTGCTCCTTGGGTAATGTACGGTATTCTATATTTTTCTCTTTATGAATTCTTTATCTTAATCACTCGAGTATGTCGAGTATGATGACACAGTTGCCATGTGTCGTTCACATTCTGCCCTCTCTCTCTGTCTGCCTCTGTGTCTATTTGTTTAGTTTGCAAGAAAGGGGTTTCACAAATGAAAAATCTAATGGGACACCATATAACTCATCGAGGGGAAATTGCCTGTGAAATATGCAAGAAACGATTTTCACGAAAGTCTAAATTAAGAATATGGGAACATCAAAGACTGGAGAAAAGACAAGTGTCGGTGAGTGTTGCAGTAATGTACATGTATTTGTATTAAGGGAAAATCTCTTAACAGGTAGAGAACTTCTTTTTCTTCTTTTTCTTCTTATTCTTTTTCTTCTTCTTTTTCTTCTTTTTCTTCTTTTTCTTCTTTTTCTTCTCCTTCTTCTTCTTCTTCTTCTTCTTCTTCTTCTTCTTCTTCTTCTTCTTCTTCTGGAACTTCTTCCTCTTCTGGAACTTCTCCCTCTTCTGGAACTTCTCCTTGTGCGTCGGGATCTTACATGGTTTTGAATTCACCTTTTGCCTATCATATTATCGTTTTAACAAAATCTAACAGATATAACTCTATAAATGTATAATCTATTTGTTGATGTGCGTTAATTATGTTTTAATATGCAAAGCATGATCTGCTAAGGATTAAAGTCAGTATACCAGTACCATTATTTATATTTTTTACAATTGAGCCCATGATTTGTTATTTATTGATTGTTCAAGAGTACCATATCTTTCCCTACATACCCTACGTTACTTGTTCTTTTCTTCCTTTTTTGCAATACAGCTTCATGTACCTTTTTTTCCCAGTGCAAGATGGGTACAGATTTAAGAACTGACTTCCATCATAGCCTAGGCTATGTGTATGTAATTTGGCTCGTACCTATACAGAGAGAGAAAGAAAAACAATCAGAGTTACTTAGTGGGGGAAGGGGAAGTCATAGACAGGAGTATGAGATGGATCAAGTGTGAGAGAGAAACAAAGAGAGGAAGAGAGAGGGAGAGGGTGAGGGGAGAGAGGGAAAAACAGAGAGAGAGAGAGAAAAAAAAGGGAGAGAGAGAGAGAGAGATGTAGAAAGAGAGAGCGCTATAGAAGGTGTGTACTTAACAGAGAGGGGAGTGAAGTATGAGAGTGAAGTGGGAATTAAGAAAGCTAAGCGAGAATCGAACAGGCAGGATTACTGGGAGCAGGATGGTCACCAGAAAATCTTTAAAACTTGGCTCAAAAGGGCAAAATGTCACTTTTTGTCAAGTATCTATGTTGGACATGAGGTACACATCAGCTATAACACTCATGGCTCAAGGAAATCAAAAAGAAGAATTAGACCTTGACTGATTTTACACGTGGTGAAGTACATTTACGTATGGCTCACAATCACTTTCTGGACCCCACGCGTGGTGTTTGTGCCTAGCGTTTTCTACACAGGGGACCACCATGACTGGGAGAGTGCAGGGGGTGAAAATGTCTACATACCTGCCGATCGAAAAAGAGGGATTGTGTCCAGGGAGTCAGAGAAAACGACCGAAAAGATGGCTTTACACATTCCACTTAGAAGATATAGATAGACAAGTACATGTACAGTTAAAAAAAAAAAAAAAAAACATTAACACCATTGTCTTTCTTTTACATTTGTTTGACTTGAGCCCTTTGATCATCCTCTTTTACACAGTGAGCCCATAGCTCCTTATGTGAAAAGTGCCCTCCTTATTAATTGTAAGCTACACTGTACAACATTGTCTTATTTTACCCTTCTATTGAATAAATTTTCCAGTCTTTCTCCGAGCAATAATTTTTTGACGAAGTTCGTCATTTGACTATGACCCTTCAGAGATACCATTCAAAGAGAAACTCGTTGATGCATACCACTGTGATGCATACTTTGACAACAAAAATACTCTTGAAATTAGACGTTCTCGAAGGGAATATTTCTTGGATGCTTGAATGGTGAGGTATCCTAAGGTAAAATTACCAGCTGTACTTTTAATATACCTAGTTAGTCCGACATCCTCTTCCAGAAAAGGGTTGATCCCAAAGTTGCCGACGTAGACTACACGTGCCCACTCGCTCACAATCACGTGTGTAGTATTGACAATTAGCGAAGTACAGGCTACAGACAGTTCAGCCTTTCGGCTAGCCCCGGGACTGCTCCCGCGCAGCTCACTGCGTGAGCGGGCTGGTCGCAGTAACCTTTCGGCCAGCACTCTCGTCGCGTCGCACTGCGTAGCGTGTATTTTATGTGCATTTATATTCGCAGGGCCCCTTCAGAACCAAAAAAAACAAACAAAAAACAAAACAAAACAAAAATAAAAACAAAACAAAACCGGAGGGGGGGGGGGGGGGGGGGGTAGGGATCCATTCTAGCTGGCGGGCTATATTATAACTGCATGAAATTGTTTTAATACGTTGTTTTTTGTTTTTTGTTTTTTCATAAAAAGCACCCCCCCCTAGAAAAAAGCTGGTGACGGCCTTACTGCGACCAGCCCGCTCACGCAGTGAGCGGGCTGCGTTGCACCGAGCATTGGTGCAAGGTAGTCGAGATAAGCAGTGATAAGTTGGTAAAATATCATCAATTATATTGCGCAGAACTTAAAGCTATTGGACACACTTACGGAGAATACTTACATGAATACTTCCGTAGTTGCTTTGAAGATGAATTTAGTCCATAATGGGTTTTTTTTCTTGAAAACATCCCATCGTACGGCGGTCAGAATTAATGCAGCTGGGAAACATGTATCTGAAGATTGCCGACTTTTTGAAGTTTACGCGCATGCGCCAGTTCTCTATACGATTCGTGTGTGTTACGTTTTCAACAACAATCCATTACCGTAGCACTCTTTTCACATCGTTGTTTTTTCTTTTTTCATTATTATTGGAACAGATTTTATATTCCAATTTTTATTTCATTATATTTAAAATTTTATTTTGGAGCATTTATTATACTTTGCATATTTATGTTTGTCCGTATTTTTTTGTTTTGTTTTGTTTTTAAGAGCCACTTTTTTCAGCCCAATAACGCCATCCCGCTAAGCTAGATTTCAGTGATGGTGCAGTGGTGCACGGTATTAGGAAAGTTGGAAGATTCGGAACTATTTCTCTTACAAAATCCTTGATCCGCCACTGAAGTTTATAACATAGAAATTAATCATATTTTGGTCACTTTAAATGACACAAACACAATTAATGAAAATCAGGTTGATAATTTGCACAATCAAAACAATAAAAAATCACTTTTCTCATGCATATTCATCAATAGCGCTAAATACGGTCATCAGACCGAAAGCGTCATCATCATGAATATTACTTTGCGCATGCCTACGAAGTTATTAAACAGCCAAGATGGCAGTCTGGAAGGGACTTCGTTTTGTTAGACCATGATTAGACAGACACATGAAGGGGAAATTGGTAACGTTACTCAGTATTTTCCATTATTTTCTTACTTCAGACATATGGAAGTTACATTCAACCATTCATATACTGTGATAAATATACTTGAAATGAGTAATTCATCCATGTGCACGGGTCGATTATTCATTAATCTCACCCGACATGCCGGGAAATCGGGGGCGAGCCCTCAGGACGCTCCCGCTGCGCGGGAGCAGTCCCGGGGCTAGTGACGGCCCTGATTCTGAAGTGTATATGTCCAAAATGTGTACAATAATTCATGTTATTGCCTGGCATGAGTTCGTGGGGTCAAGGTGGTTACTAGAAATATTGGTTTAGTCATACATTTCTTTTTTTCAGACACTGTCACTCACTGACTAGTCATTTGTACATGTACTATTGGACCTATGACTTTGTTTTACTTTTATTGAATATGATATTTAATCCATATTCCTGCAGACATGGTCATTATGCCATCTACCAACCGTTTCAAATGGAGTCTGATCTAGCTGGTCTCCACAACTTTTTGAAATTCTTGCAATCTTGAGGAGAAGGAATATCTGTTACTAACTATGCTAAACCCTTACTGCAGGGCACAGAGCTTTGAAGAAAGGAAGTCAAGATTAGCAGTGATTGTATTAGTTGGTTTCAGCAAGTCTGTAACTCCAAACTCAAATCTATTGCACATATTCACGTCAAATATATACCTGAATAGGTCCGTGTCTGGTTTGAAGATAAATTTAATCCATGTTGCATTTTTAAAAATTGTTTAAAGTGGTTCAAAATCGCACGATTTAGTCCCCTAAATCAACATCAACATCTGGGGCCTGTTTGTGCATTAGATTTAGAATGCCAGTGATACTAGAACTCATGCTGGATGATGCTAAACCGTTCCTTGAAGAGAATCGGTGACATCTAGAGTGTACCGATACTGGATCACAATTTTCAGTCAAATTGATAGCCTTTCTCACAAAACTCTTCAACTTGGGTTAGGTTAGAGTTGTCATCGTGTCAAGAAACAAGCCTGTGGGTGAATCAAGATGGAGGCCCTCTCCACCAGTGTGGCTTCATCAGTGCTGCAGCATCCTCAGCAACCAGAAGTCATGGAAGTCAAGATGGAGATAAAGGAGGAGCCTGCAGACACCATTGACATGTCACCACAGCCTGCAGACATCAGCGAGGTAATGCTTGCTCACTCTCTTTTCTGTACTTCCCTACCTTTCCACATACATTCTTAGTCTTCTCTCTCATCTTGATCTCTTGACTCTCCTTTCTCTTTTCTCTCACGTCAACTTGACGTCGTCAAGTCCATGTGAATATCTTTTTGCACTGAGATAACTTTAAGCTCTGTTTCTTGTCTCGTCTGATTGTTTTGCGACGATGTGTCAACACCATTGTCATTGTCACTTTCTTTGTGGGTCATTCCCAAGGGGAATTCCATGTCGAGGACTAGCGCCGCCCCTGCATTCCTATATGTCATTTTATATTGTGATTATGATTAATATATATTATGATTTTATTTTAAAAAAAACATTCATCCAATGCAAACGCACATATCTTTTTTGTCTCACACTAGAAAAAATGAAAGCTGCGAACATGGAGAAGTTGCATAAAAAAGAGTTTCTGTTCTTTTTCTGTAGATGACGATTGAGGAGGAACAATTTCAGCTACAATTTCCTGGCATCAACATGTGTACAGAGGGCGCCAATACCTTTCAGGGTTTCAACGTATCATTAACAGGAGGCCACTCCTCTCTGGTACCGCCCAATCCATATGCTCCATCTGCAACACCGCTCTTGCTGAACACAACCAGTCCACCCATGGTCACCTCATCATTTCTTCTCGACCAATCAAACTTTGCTGGTACAATAGGGGAGACCACACCACGTGACAACACACATTTCAATTCACTACAGATGAGCATGCAGAACGTGAATGCACTCCAGTTACAGACAGTGCAGGAATCGTTGGCGGTACCAAGCACCATGATGATGCAAGCAGAGGTACGGCAGGGCACTGTGGTGAAAGTCGAGATGATACAGGGTGCAGCTGAGAGCCTGGATGTTTCATCAACAGAGAACTTGGAGTTGATGCGAGGGGTTGATCAACAAGATGCACAGACAGCAAATATACTAGAGAATAGTGTTGGTGAGTGAACTTGAGTAGCATTGTGATTCATGATCAAAGCTAATCATACTTCTACTATTATTAAACACACATCTATTATTGAGTCTCATATGTTTTTGTGCAAGCAGATTTTTTGGGAGGCGACACCATGTTTTCTTCAGCATCAGTTTTAAAGGAATTTTAAATGTTTAAAAAAAAATGTGAGGAATAACGCATGTGGATGTCAGCAGTGTATCAGGCAAAATATATTCGGAAGTAGAGTGTAATGAATTTGGTTTGCTTGGAGTCATCGTAAAATTTTATTATTGTAACATATATTAGTTTGAAGTTACTGTTTAAGATCATCGTATTTTGTCATGTATAATCTATTCACATTGAGAATAATCTGCCCTGTTCAACAGACTCACCGGGAAGTCTTTCTGTCACTATAAAGGAGGAAGATCCTTTGCTCCTGTGTGACCACTACAATCGCGATTATACCGTCAAGATGGAAATCATGGATTCAGGTGGGATGTGTAGTTTGTTACTTACAGCGTGTGCATGTATCACTGGCACATTACTCATACAGTATTAGGAGTTTGTCTAAAAAATTCTCTGTATCCTATCGTATTAAAGGTGTAATAATGGAAAGAAAGTTCTTGAATAATGTATGATACATCCTCATTACCTTCAATCGGAATACAGGCACACCCCGTCATAACGAAGATGACGAAGAGGTTCTTGGAGATAGAAAAGTCTAGAAACAAAAGCCTGGAAGTTAACCCCATGGTTGCCATGAAACAAGGGGACTGGAATGACAAACCGTTGCCTTGGAACTCTTCCTGAAAATAGCAGTGAAGCTGTCACTTGTAAATGTCATACATGCTACCGTTCTAATGTACCGGTACTGCTGATTCAGGTCAAGTTTCATGACTTTTGCAAATGGACCACACAACCTGAAAAATTGAAAGAAACAATGAAATGTGAGGTGACTGATTTTCACATTGAAGGATATGATGAAAAGGAATGCATGAAGACAGAGAGCAGCATCTAACGATATATAAAAAGATGAAGGAAGAGCAATGAATCTTGAATTTGACATTGTGCCATGTGCCTGTAATCCAAGTGATTGTAGAAGTTGATAATAAACCAAAGATTTGAAGTTTGAGTCCAGGCAGCATCTATTGTGACTCAAAAGATCATTTCCAGACGTAAGTTATCCTATCTGATTGATTCACGTCTGTAAGCGCCAAAATTCATACATACATTGATTCTGGAGAAGAGGATTGAGAAATAAGTTCAGAAATTAAATAGAAACTCAGTGCTCATAATCCAAATAAGCATCACCCTTACACCGTGATTGATTTTGTGCAATATATTTAAGAATTTATTCATATCTCATACTGCAGACGCCATCACAGAAGCAAGTCCTGAGGAGGAGGAATATAACGGAGCTTCCTGTGAGCAGCTAGGGACTGGTGTGACTCATCAACCTTGCGTATCTGCTTCTACAAGAACTGATCAAACAGAAGGTAGATGTGGACCAATTGACCAGACACACTTTGATGGCTGTGGTAAAGGGATCACTCTCAAGAAATGTGCAGTTATCTGTAAACGTCTGACACCGGATCAAATTAGATCACATCTAATATTACGTCAGAGAACTCATACTGGAGAAAAGCCTTTTGTTTGTGAAGAGTGCAAAAAAGGATTTCTATCCTTAGGCAATCTAAATCAACATAAGCAAATTCATACTGGAGAAAGGCCATTTGTCTGTGGAGTGTGCAAAAAAGGATTTTACCAAAAGGGACATCTAATATTACATCAGAGAACTCATACTGGAGAAAAGTCTTTTGTCTGTGAAGTGTGCAAGAAAGCATTTCCATCCTTAAGCAATCTAAATCGACATAAGCAAATTCATACTGGAGAAAGGCCATTTGTCTGTGGAGTGTGCAATAAAGGATTTTACCAAAAGGGAGCTCTAAATATACATGTAAGAAGGCATACAGGAGAAAAGCCTTTCATGTGTAAAGAGTGCAAGAAAGGATTTCCATCCTCTGCCGCTCTAACTCAACATAAGAAATCTCATACTGGAGAAAAGACTTTTGTCTGCGAAGAGTGCAAGAAAGGATTTCCAACCGTAGGCAATCTAAATCGACATAAGCAAGTTCATACTGGAGAAAGGCCATTTGTCTGTGAAGTGTGCAATGAAGGATTTAGCCAAAAAGGAACTCTAACAGTACATATGAGAAGACATACTGGAGAAAAGCCTTTCGTGTGTAAAGAGTGTAAGAAAGGATTTCGATCCTCTGGCGCTCTAACTCACCATAAGAAAACTCATACTGTAGAAAGGCCATTTGTATGTGAAGTGTGCGATAAAGGATTTACAGCAAACAGAGATCTAAAAATACACCAGATGGCTCATACAGGAGAAAGGCCATTTCCATGTGAGGTGTGCAATAAAGGATTTCCATCCTTAAGCATTTTAAATAGACATAAGAAATCTCATACTGGAGAAAGGCCATTTGTCTGTGAAGAGTGCAAAAGAGGATTTCCATACTTACACCTTCTAAATCAACATAAGAAATTTCATACTGGAGAAAGGCCATTTGTCTGTGAAGTGTGTAATAAAGGATTTCACCAAAAAGGAACTCTAACAATACATATGAGAAGACATACTGGAGAAAAGCAATTTGTGTGTAAAGAGTGCAAGAAAGGATTTCCATCCTCAGGCGCTCTAACTCAACATAAGAAAACTCATACGGTAGAAAGGCCATTTGTATGTGAAGTGTGTGATAAAGGATTTACAGAAAACAGAGATCTAAAAAGACATCAGAAATCTCATACAGGAGAAAAGCCTTTTGTCTGTGAAGAGTGCAAAAAAGGATTTCCATCCTTAGGCAATCTAACTCGACATAAGCAAATTCATACTGGAGAAAGGCCATTTGTCTGTGAAGTGTGCAATAAAGGATTTCACCGAAAAGAAACTATAACAATTCATATGAGAAGGCATACGGGAGAAAAGCCTTTCATGTGTAAAGAGTGCAAGAAAGGATTTCGATCCTCTGGCGCTCTAACTCACCATAAGAAAACTCATACTGTAGAAAGACCATTTGTATGTGAAGTGTGCGATAAAGGATTTACAGCAAACAGAGATCTAAAAATACACCAGATGGCTCATACAGGAGAAAGGCCATTTACATGTGAGGTGTGCAATAAAGGATTTCCATCCTTCGGCATTTTAAATAGACATAAGAAATCTCATACTGGAGAAAGGCCATTTGTCTGTGAAGAGTGCAAAAGAGGATTTCCATACTTACACCTTCTAAATCAACATAAGAAAATTCATACTTGAGAATGGCTGTTTGCATGTGAGGTGTGCAATAAAGGATTTGACCGTGAAAGGGAAAGCTAAGAACACATGAGAGAAGGCACACTGGTGAAAAGCCATTTGTCTGTGAAGTATTCAATAAAGGATTTACAGACAAAATAGAGCTAAAAAGACATCAGATGACTCATACAGGAGAAAGGCCATTTGTCTGAGACGTGTGCAATAAAGGATTTACAGACAAAATAGATCTAAAAGACATCATATGACTCATACAGGAGAAAGGCCATTTGTCTGTGAAGTGTGCAAGAAAGGATTTTTATCCTTGGGCATATTAAATCAACATACGCAGACTCATACCAGAGAAGAGCTGTTTGTGAAGTGTGCAAACAAAGGTTTTCCTCCAGGGACAATCTAAAAGCACTTGGGAGAATTCATACTGGAGAAAAACCATTTGTCAGTGAGGAGTGCGAGAAAAAGTTTACATGAAAGCACAATCGAATAAGACATCAGAAAAAAAAAATGTTTTTGTCTGAGGAGTGTTGAAGAAAACATTTACACAACGACATCATCTCATACACTGTAATACACCAGAGAGTTCATGCTGGATAAATACTATTTGACGTTTAACTATGCTAGAAAAGCTTTTCACAAGGAGTGCATTGGATAAATCATCAGAAAGAAAAAAAATCAATACTGGAGAAAGCTAGTACATGCATACAAATAAATGTCTTTGTAAATATCTTATTTTATTTTTTTTTTCTATTTTTTCTCTGTTTTTATGATTGCTTGCTTCAGATACAGTGTATGTAACTTACTGTTTAGTGAGATTTTGGTCTGACATGCGATTACATAATGTTGCGTAACCTCTGAACTCAAGTGTCCGATTTTCAAATATGGTCTCAAAATTTGCATGTTACAATGTACAGTGGTTGTGCGTCAGTCGTGAATTTCGTAAAGGGAGGTGGTCAAAATGCCCCCTCGGCCCCCCTCAACCTAGTCAGATTAGGATAACTTGATACCAAGTATTCAATTTATTTTTTCATGCTCCACCCAATGTACATGTATTGGTATTATGTATATCCATATTGTTGTTGTTTTTGTTGGTGTATTTACGCATTTCTTACAGCTTTATCAAAGAGCTAACAGCTAACAGCTTTATCAAAGATACATTCATTATATAGTCGACTCCCTATACCAAGCACTAGCACGATTGTATAACATTAAACAATGTAGTTGTGCGTTTTATGTATCCAGTATCATGTCATCTTACTATGAAGACCACGTCTTTACAACGGGAGTTGACTAAACTTCTTCATATTTTTCGTAACAATACTACATGTATTACATTAAAATATGAAATGCATAATGTTTTGTTTCTGCAGTACATTTACATGAAGAGTCAACCCTGGTTTAAAAGTCGATTGTGCATAGGTCACATAATCACCTTAGTTGAAAGTCTTCCAAGTCATTTTTGTACATGTATTTTTCCCTTCATAGATCAAGTTGTTTCTCGGTCAAAACTATTTTAGGTTGACTGTATGTCATACATTATTCTCAATGTACAACACAAGTGCCACATATTCTTCGTCCTCCATATATTTCATATTCCTGGATTTTATATTACATGTATATAGTATTTGTACAATTTATGATCAGATGTAAATGGTATTCTATATTTCTCTATTTTCCTTGTTATGAATTCTCTTCTATATCTTAATCACTCTATGTCGAGTACTGTCTAAGAATGACACAGCTGCCATGTGTAGTTCACATTATGTGGTACATCATGATACTCTTTAGTTCTACAGGTGTATTTAACTCATTAATGTATTCCAGTTCGTTGATTGGTTGAAAGGGTGTCACATGACCACAAATCGATGAACTATTTGGAGAAAGGGAGCCCAGAGGGAAGAAAAGTACTATTTTGTGACGTCAGAGGGGAAAAAGTACTACATGTATTTCGTGACGTCATGTCAAAAAGAGTATACACACATCTCATGATCATGAGGGATCTGATGGAATCTATTTGCAACGATGTTAAGTTGAGGGCGTGCGGTAGTATAATCCCGTGACCGCAAGGTCAAGGGATTAGGGTTCACCTAGGGGACCAATAGATTCCACAAAGATCCAGAATAAACATTATGAAATATTTGTTTATATCCTCCATCAATATATTCTTTGTTCATTGATTGAATCCTTACCATGGAGCTTGTGATAGTGTCCATGCGCTAAACTCCGTGCGCAGGAGCCGATTCAGATGTTTTCTCATTTCCTGCGGCTTTATCAAACCAACGGAAATTCAAGTTTCACCTCGGCTGCAAGACCGCGGGAGTTTTCCCCGCGCGCCCAATGATTTTCCGCTAAAACGCCAAAAAGCAGCTGGAAAGATATGAAACACGTAGATTGTGCTTGGTACACGTTGTTTTTTCTTGTTTTTGTTTACTGGTAAACTTAATTTAATTATATTTAGCAATACAAACTGCACCAGCAATATGATATACACTGAAATTAAAAGGAACAAGTATGAGTTTTATTAATCATTTTAGCAAAAAAAAATATCGTCAAAAAAGTGGAGGATTTATTTTTGATGGTATGCGGACGCCGGAACACATGCACTTTTGTTGTCGGGATATTAAGGGACTCATCAGATTTTGACCGGAAAAGTTCATATTTATTTACTCCTTTCTATTTTGAGGAAATATTATCATATGTATGTATATATATGTGAGAGGATCAATTTATCCTCTCACGTTCTTTTTTATTTTACCACGCATGCGCGAACCACGCTTTAGGTTACTATGGCTGCGCGCGCGATTTGCGTGCGCTGCCCCGGTAACCGCGCGCTTTACATCTAAAATACCATTTCTAAACTTTTACTCTAATATACTTTATATTCCACATACTAAGAATGTTGCTATATGATTGGTCAAGAGTTGATCACGTGATGAGGCGTAGTTTTTCCTATCAGATCACCTGAGAATAAAAGTTCGTTACACTCTAGGTGATAGTACTTTTTTGTTTCGCTGATCTCTTCACTCCTCACAGTCCTAATGCGTGATTAATATTTTGAGTACGCGCGAAATAAAAGTGCGTTACACTCGGACTATTACTTGACATCTAACGCGTCCTAACTCGCGTCCTAATGCGCGTCCTAATGCGTGTCCTAACGCGTGTTCCCCATGGCAGCGGCTCGGGGTTATGGAGATAAGTAAACATTACTTTTTTACGTCAAATTTTCATTTTTGGTATAGATAGTTGGTTTCAGATGTGGAATATAAAGCAAATAATCAACTTTTGGTTTATCAAGCAATGAGACGAGCTATCACTTCCTCAGCGATCTGAACGTATACGTTATCTTTCCTGAGCTGCGCTTCGGAAAGATAGCTACATCCAGATCGCCCCGGAAGTGATAGTTCGTCCCATCACCCTCACCAACGCTGATTATTTGTTTAATATACACTTGAGAGACACTTGAGAGACATTTTGCCGTTGCCGTTGAGACCTGCATGTAAAATTTAAGTGTAGTTTAATATAAACATTTGATTACAATGTAAATTGATTCGTACATGACGAATGAACTATGAATAATATCAATGTGTTTGATTGTGAATGAATTTTTTTTCTATGAACATGATCCATGTAATTGATAAGAGGATATTTATTGATTCATGTATTTATGTAGTTATTTACTCACGATGATTTTATATTGATAGTTGTTTATAGACATATACTGATAGCACATTTACATGAACATTTACATTTACTGTTACATGAACAGCTGTGGACTGTACATACTTGGCACAAGTCAGCACGATCGGGTGCTGTGTTGGTTAATTGTTCCTTGTAGGGTTTTCGTCTTTGTTGCCTTTTATCTGGTTGTTACCAGGTTGTTGTTTCTGGTTGTTACTTTTCCTTATCATATCATTGAAATTGATCAATTATCTATCTGTTTTAATAAAGTCCTTTGTCATTTGAAATCTATAAAATTTTCACCTTTTCTTCGTGTGTTCGTTCGATTAATTATTTGTAAGCCAATTGTGGGGAGAGTTTCGTTGATTTAATTAGCATTAATCTGTAACAGTATTGTCTGTGACATATATATATATATATACATATATATATACAGAATCAATGATGGAAGAAATGAAAATGGAAAATTCATGTCAAGAAAAAAACGTGTGTGCACGCGCAGCATGACCAAAAAGTGGGTCGACTCGTAAAGTTAGAACGGGAGAGCGTTTCATGAACATTTTTCGTCTGACAAGCTGTCTTTTTCCGACAGTTACCATAGTAACAGTCAGAGGCTAGTGCCTCTCAACCAATCAAAACCGACGATTTCACTGAAGTTGTCAGCACTACTGACCATTTGGTCAGTGCTGACAACGTTCATGAAATGCCCTCGGGATCGCCGTGAACATGGGAAATGTACGATCAGTATTAATTTTAGACCCTTTTTTCTCTAATTTGGTAGTGTTTTTCCGAATTCTTTGGTATACATGATATGAAATATACATTTTAAAAAAAATACGCATAAAGTTGAACAATTATGAGAAACATGTGAGGAAAAGAAGGGCGACTTCACCAAAAAATGGGACGACTTGTCCAAAAAGTAACTATATGATGTATAGCAATTCAATTAAGCTGTTGCCTAGGGACATCATATTCAATGGTGCTGTGATAGATAGGGTGGTTTCAACTAAATTCCTAGGTCTCCATATTGACGAAAAATTAACATGGAAAACTCATATAAATAATCTATGCAAAACATTGTCAAAGAATACTGGTGTAATTCGAAGGCTAAAATATTCTCTTCCTTAAAGCGTTTTATTTATTTTGTATTCAACTTTAATTCTACCTTATATCAATTATGGTGTCCTTGCGTGGGGTAAATCTCTCAAAACACAATTAGATAAACTCTTCTTGGTCCAAAATACGAACAATCTGTGATGCTGACTTTCGAGCTCATACAAATCCTCTGTTCCATCATCATAGAATCTTAAATGCAATTGGGTTCCCTAATGTACGATCTTAACTCGGGTGTACTGCCGCTGGCATTAGCCCAAATGTTCAAGAAAAACAATGAAATTCACAATTATGCCACAAGACATGCTTCTGCATTCCATTATACCCCATGCACGGACTAAGTTTACTCTCAACACTTTAATTTGCACGGGACCAAGGTTCTGGAACTCTCTTGACTCAAGTATTAGTCGTTCTGTCAGTATTTCTGTTTTCAAACGCAAACTGAAGTTACACTTATTCAATAACTATCTAGTTAATTGATTCTTAAGCTATGTTCAAAGTTGTGGTACAGGTGTACTGCCGTGTTTTATTCTGAAAGTTGAACACGATCCACATGTACATACATGTGGGACATGCCAACTCACCTTTTCTTCTTCCTATCTTTTTCTGTCATTTACCAGCTTTTAATAATCCTCGCTCTCTCTCCCACCCAGCCCTATACCCTTTTATATCTTCATGTATGTTGTTTTTCCCCACTTTCCCCACCCTCTTTTGTAAATAAGCCTCTTCTCCCCACCCTTTTCATTGATGTAGTTAACCATGTTAGTATATAGAGTTGTTTACTTATTTGTTTTAGTACTCAAGTGTCTTTGTGTTCTACCTAAAAAGATATTTATTGTATTCATGTTTGTACTACATGTATTAAATCAGACTGGTCGTTTTTAAGATGTTATTGCCATGAGGGACCTGACTCTAAGCTATGCTTTCATAAGGTCTCCTCGTCTTTCTATCTTCTCTCTGATGCAACATTCAAACTTATTCCGTATTACTGTTTCTTTATGTACACTGTCACTCGTTGTTAATCTGTAAAATTGTATCTGAAGAAAGACAAATAAACTTGAACTTGAACTTGAACTAAAAAGTGGGGCAACTTGACCAAATTTGGGGCGAGTTTATAGTCGCGATGCGAGTTATGCACGCACACCGTATCTATACCGTATATCGTGCACGCGCGCGCACGCAATAGACAAAACAACAACAAACAGCTTCATGCGCGCCCGGAGACGAGACCAAAGATGTCAACTTTCTACGAGACCTAATACTACGTACGGTCGGGGGGCCGGGGAATAAGGTAATCTATAATTCTGTTAAATGTTCTCTTTCAGTTTCTCATTGATGTATTGCCGTAAATCCTTCAACTATGAACTTTGCCGTTGAGCCTGTACAGTCAGTGTAAAAACTAATTGTTATTATGTTGAGGTGTGTTTCTGTTGGCAGAATAAAAATGTATGTAACTCAACGAAGACAGTCGCGGATTTGGTCAGGTGTCCGTGGACCTAGCTAGCCTACGTACCGCCAAGCTAGCTGTGCGTGAGCGGAGTTGCAAGGGCAGATTGAGCTCTCGGTCGTGTGCATAGTTGTATACAGAGATATTGAGAGCAGATACTGACCAAGTCTAACTTAGAGTGCAGTGTTGATTGATTGCGATTGTGTGACCAAATTCAAACTGATACAGTGCCGTCTCATTCGGGGCATTCTTTAATCAAAACGAGTTTGGGATTAGACAGGAATAACCGTCTCATTCGGGGCATTCTTTAAGCGAAACAACATTTTTGGACATACCCCCGAGTAGAGACGGTATATACATACATCCACACCGAACGCACGATGGCAGGTTTTTTACAACATACAAGCAAATACAACTGTAAAGAAATTTTAGGCATACACCCAGTAATAATAAGGATAGCGTACGTGCTCCATCCTGTAAATGAACAAAAAACATGTCAGACAAAAATCTTGGAAACAGACGGGATTTGAACCTGCAGTCTACTGCTTACCGGGCAGCGACTTAACCACGCAAGCTATTTCTAGTTCACAGGTCGAGACACGACAACATGGAAACAAATACCCGAAAGAGTCTCATTTTCTTTCATTTACAGGATGGAGCATGCTATCCTTATTGGTGTATGCCTAAAATTTCTTTGCAAATTGAAATTACCCCAGAAAGCCCTTTCACTAAAATCTAGCCAAATACAACTGGTTCCCACGCTTGAGTAGAAAGTTACCCGATTAGTGCAAAGTCTATGGGAAAACCGATTTTGAGATAAATATAGGCTTAATTGTCATAGCTACTTCGTCTAAAAACGTAAAATTTTAACATCTTTCAAGCTATGATGCAACAAATCTACTTCAATTAAAATTAGATCTATACATGTATGTATTATAGATTAATAAATTCTAGTACTAAAATCCCCCTGAAAAAAATCGAAAGGTGAAAAAAAGACTTACTTTCCACTGATCACACGTTTATCGCAGACATTCTTAATCTACTTGAGTCTAACATAATTTGACCACTCAGATTGTTGGACGGGTTGTTGGCTATGAGTATTTAAATCGTCAATCAGTTCAACAAAAAAAAAAATAGCACACGGCAAACGAGCGGGGAAAAAAATGTGCGCATGCGTGAAATTACTTATTCATGTACATGCATTAGCATTAGCGTTTTCATATTCAAAATGGCGACCCGCATCGATCACCATACAGTGTACAGGTGCAATGTTCAGTCTCTAGATAGGGCGTTCAGAGGAGCCAGATGCAATCTCAGCGGATCCAACGTCCTACAGCGACTGATTTTTCGGTCTAGGGAGGGGGCATACCTGTTACATGTGTATACATGCTGTATATATACACATGTTCAGGTGCATAGCCTTTTTTGATATTTAGGATTATTCAATTTAAAAACAATAAAAACTTCCTGTTATTCGTACATTACGTGATGATAAATAAGACTGAAAATCGTGATAACTTACCTACTGATTTGGAGAAAATCCAATATTTAGTCAAGAGCTACCTCCGTGGTATGTGTGGTATTCGCTGCGCTCGAACGCAATATGAGCTATATTTGCGTATGAAAAGAAATTCGCACTGGGCATAGCCTTCATCCAAGTCTCTTCGAGTTATTACTCACGTAAGACGTGGAGCCCTCATGTGCAAAGATTATTCACATGAAAATGAAAGTACGCCATCTAAGTTTGAGTGCACACAATTTATCATGCAACAATATTTTGCATATTATAAGCAAATTTGTGAAAATAGACAGAGCCTTGAAGATATAATCATGATTTACAATAACTCGTACAGCATTTTAGCAAGAATACATTGAGGGCTATTATGTCCAAAGCTATGTGTAACCAAAACATCTTTTCTGCAGTGCTTTCGCTGACTCTATTAATGAAGCACCGCATGTATCTCAAACCCGGAAGTGAGGGAGCAACAAAATAATACAGCCATGTGTATTTTTTCTCCCTGACTTGTAAAGTAGTCCCGCCAATCATTTTCCACCCTGATTCCTGTCATTACAGAGTGACGCTTCAATTGTGAACCTAGACAAGACTGTAAAAGGGGGCATTGTCCATCTAAGGAATCACAGCAATGGAAGATGCAGGTAGTAATGGGCCATCAATGACGGAGCCAGACGACCAAGACGAGACTGGTAACAAATCGCAGGCTCTCTATAATACCGGAGAGCGCCACCATTATAAGGCCTCCATGCTGCTTTCGAGTCTCGCTGGGCAGATCGAGCTGCAGGACTGCCGCACAGAACAGAGAAACGGAGCTGGAGGACATGATGAAGATGCAGACAACAAAATGTCGCAGGACTCTGCTGAACCTGGTAAGGAGATTTAAAGAGTATTCACCTCAAATTAAACTCCATTCAACATACACTCTTGGTCATAAAGGTGGAATATTTTTTTACACCAAATTTTCACAGCGTAATTATTACAGCATGATTTGAATATGGCATTTATGGTGCATGATAACTACTTTACTTCATTATTCTGCCTTTTACACACGTTTGACAGAGATATTTTACAAGTTTATGTCCTAAGCGATGGATGTCATGCGCATAGAACAGCAATGGCGACAATATACAGTAAATTAAAGGATCATGAGATATTTATATTCAATCTCAGTTTTCCAGATGACTTCTTTTTTGTGATTTCAAGGACAAATTTGCATCAAACTTGAGTCATTGTTCTTACTTAGTCACTAGTATCAGACCACCCCTGGCACGAACCAGCGCATGCAGACGTCGTGGCATGCTGTCCACTAGCTTGTTATTTTCACATTTTACGTTCTCTTACTCTTTCATTTTCTTAGGTCTGAAGTCTTCAGAAAGCATTGATAAGAAAGACATGATTAATGGCTGTCAGAATGTCGACCATGACTTTTACCCTGATGAGGAAGGGACAAGCGAGGGGATGCTGAGGGCAGTCATCAAAGTCGAGGAGATGGAGGATGAGAGCGAGATGCTCGGAGGAGGCGCATGGGATGGTGGTGGTGGGCAACAGATGGTGGCAAAGGAAGAGGATGACGGGTTTAGGGAGATCGTTGAGGGCCAGGAGGGAGTGGCAGGGGCAAGCCAGGACACATTCTTGATCATATCGTCCGGGATGACGGACGTCGAGGAACACTTGGGGAGCGATATCGCGGTGAGCGAGCTTATTGGCGATACTCTCAGTGGGATGAAGCAGGAGTGGTCAAACAATGAAGACACCCTGAATACGACAACAGGATCAGGGGTGCAACAGGTACCCATCAGCAAGATAGGGGACTCCATGAAGGGGAAATCCTCAAGGAGAAAATCTCTACCTTTCAGACATCGTAGGACTCAATCCGAGGATGCTCAGAATGTGGTCTCATCCGGGCTGAGTCCTATGGAGGAGAAGTCGTCCTTGAAGAAATCCTCTGCCAAAGTGCGGAGAGTGGGGATTCTAAGAAGGAACAACAACAAAGGAGAAGACTCGATAGCGTCTGCATCAGCCATTAAGCCAGTAGGAAGTCAATCTCAGAGTCATAAGAAGGATGCTCCAAGTATGATGCCGTCCATGCAGACCAACCAGGGGCTGATGTTGGTTCAGGACCCCAAGACTGGACTCAGCACCCTCCAGCCCAGTAGCAGTGGTGGGTTGGTCCTCATACCAACCCCCTCACAGGGGGGTAACAGTACCCCTACCATGGCAGGTGCAGGTGGTGGTACCTTCATGCTCGTTGCTCCGACTCAAAGTGACATGTTGCCGAAAGGTGCAAGCAACTCGTCCAATCTTTTCCTCATCCCTTCCTCCCAGCAACAGGTGCTTGCCAGTGGTAACCAAGAAAAGCTTGCTGGCGGCAACCAGCAACCACTGGTCGTAGGCGGTAATCAGCTAGGTATTCATCAAGGATCCAAGAACATGATGCTGATTCCCACCTCGCAGTCCACAACAACGACAACAAACACAGGGGAGTTGTCGCAAGACGTCAGATCGCATGCCCACCCCTCATCTCGGCAGGCTTCAGCTATTGCATCTAGTCAGAATAATTCCTCAAATCTCTTCCTCGTACCCACCCCTCATCCCCAGCCGGGCGCTGTCTGCAACCAGCAAGTTACTTCTCAAGCTTTTCAGAAACTGGTGCTAATCCCTGTCTCACAGCCCACAGCTCCCACAAAAAACAGCAAAAGAAAAGCTCCCACAAAAAACAACGAGCAGCTTGTCTTGGTATCCAAGACTGCAGCCACAGGTCATAACAACACCACACCAACACCTGGCGCTGACACAAAAAAGAAAGGCAGCCAATTCCTGATGCAGACTACGACGAAGAACGGAGTTGTGCAAAGGGTTCTCATGCCGATACCAGACCAGCTAGGACCGGGGTCTGATATGAATATGTGCCCTACCCTTGTGTCAATGCTGACAGCAGGCAAAGAGGCCCCACTGCCATGTACAAATAGTGGCAAGACAGATGAAACCAACAATAAAAAGGTATGGATTTTGAATGGACTACCAAATGTATTGTGTAAACTATCTCCCAAGTTCCTCAGGTTGCTTGATTGGGGGGGAGGGGGGGGGAGGGGCTAGGGCTGCCTAAAAATATGAGCAGATGTATGATGGCTTGTCTACTTTGCTTGAATCTTCGTTATCTTATTGCAACCAAGCCAATGTATCTGTATGTAGAGTAAAATTAATATATATGGAGGCTTGTCTACTTTGCTTCAATCTCGACCGTGATAAATGTCATTTAAGCAGACAGGACAAAGTTGGGCTGAGACTTAGTAATTACTTTTCCTGTTAGTCTGTGGGTCTGTTGGTCTGTTAGTCTGCTATAACAAGAATGTGAAAATTTTTGTTGAACTTGCTCTCATATTTGTTTTTATTTCAACATCACTTGTGTTCATAGTTGGTACAAATGATCCTTGGGTTATACCACTTGTGTGTCGATGACGTCATCAAGGGTCAAGAGGTCACATGATACATGTATGAGGCCATGTGTATAATTTTTAATAATACATGCACTATATAAAACACTCTTTATGTTATGAAATTCACATAAACGTGATCTAATCAAAACCACCTTTGTGAATTTGGGCCACTATCTTTAAACCTCCTTCTTTGATTCCCAACGTGTTGATCTACCCAGGGAGAGGCTAATACAGATCCAGCCGTCCAGACCGACCCTAACTCCAAGGAGACAGCAGATGCACCCACTGTCCAAGCGAGGGAGCCAGACCTCCCCAAGGGCCTCTCCTACCGGTACTCCTCCGTGGAAGGCAAAAGGGGGCGGATCGTAGGGGTGTGGTGCCGGGAGGACATCCGACGCAAGAGACTCTTCGGACCATATAAGGGGGCACTCGTAGATGAGGAAGAGGGGTGCCCATCCGAATCAACCTGGGAGGTGAGCTTATGATAGATTGTTTGCTTGCTTCCTTCAATTCCATTCAAGTCTTTATGTTTGTTTTATATCCGTTTGCAATTAAATTCAAGTTCGGTTTTATTGCAAAAAAAATCATAACAAAGGTCCACAGATATAAACTGTTATGTTACAAAGAAATACATTATAAATATAATCGAAGTATAAGCGACCAAATGCAATTTACACAGTAAATAAATGTTTACAGCATTTTAACAAGGGGTAAATGTAGTTTGTTGTACTCGATCATCTCTCTGTCCTCACACCTAGCTCTGCATGAGGGGGAAGGTGTTCTTCTATATTGATGGCAAGAAGGCAGGGGGTGAGTGGATGGCTTACGTCCAGGGTGCCCGCAGTACCAAGGAGCAGAACCTAGAGGCCGTCCAGAGGTCTGGGGACATCTACTTCAGGGCCACAAAGACCATCCGGCCGGGCGACGCGTTAAGAGTCTTCTACAGCAAGGGCTATGCCCAAAGTGTGGGCTTCGATATCACCCTCCCCGATCTTCAGTACGAGTCAGGTGGGTTTGAATTAGAAAATGTCAATAGAGTGCCCTGTCTCATGATTGGAGGGGGGAAGAGCAGGCAGAGATGGTATGGCCATGTGGCTAGGAGAGAAGAGACCCACTGGCTCCTGAAAATACTAAATTTTTACAGTTGTTGAGAGGAACCCACATGGGAGACCTCACAAGACATGGGAGGAAACAATCAAAGGAGACAGAAAAGTGCTGAACATTATTGACATTGACCCAAATGACAGGAGAGTATGGAGGGGAGCCATATCAAGGAAATGAATGGTCTAACCCCACAAATCTATATATCCCGATCTATTTTGAAATCGCACGCGAAATCACGCGATCGAGATGAAAATTGGCAAGTATGTCACCGATGACGTTATCTCCCCAATTCAATTGTCAGTTGCACCAAAATTATTTTTTATTAATTAATTAACTTGCAACGAATATCAGTCCCAACTCTGTATATTTGATATAGAGGATTGGACTTGTGATCGATTATGATGAATCAAACTCTTTATTAAATGGGGCTGAGGCGTTTCAAAAGATATGGCTCTTTTAATTCTCACTATCGCATAGAGCCGATATCAAGCGATATCACCTCGCGATACCGATATCTGATCGATTGCTCTTGGGACGTATACTTCCTGTAAGAGTTTGTCGTCGGCAGAAAGTGACCTCGAAATCACCTTTTTTATGAATTAAGCAGCGAAAAATTTGTTTAGGGTTGTGGTTAGGTTCAGGGTTAGGTTAAGAATTAGGTTCAGGGTTAGTGTTAGGGTCAGGGGTAGGTTTAGGGTTAAAATTAATAAAAAATTAGTTGGATACCCTGGTCCCCTATTGTACGGGGTTGCCGAATGTCCGTGGACTGGAAGTTCATATCCCAAGAATTAAAGGTAAAAAAATTAGAGCGCCACACACGTTCAGATTCTGAGAGCTATATGCGATAGGGAGAATTGATAATAACTCCAAAGTTACAATTTGAATTGAGCTGAAGTTTACACATTGTTTAGTGAAAGAATCTTATATTTCATCAGTTTATCTTGGAATAATCCTTTGAATATTTGATTGGGATGCCACTTTTTGATGAGTGAGGACCATGTATATTGGATGTATAACAAAATTCAGATCAGAATGTTGCCCTTTGTGCATTGTTCACACTTGCCAATCTGAAGCAGCTCGATCACTTAGGGGTGTCCTGAATGATTACCTTAAAGGGAGTATACTGTGCTGGGAAGACAAAAAGGGTGATCGTGAGCAATCTTCATGCTAATGGTCTTAAATTCATGTATTGTCCATTTTAGAAACTTGCTGAAACTTATTTTCTCTCATATGATCCACATTTGGAAAAATTAGTGAGTTAATCACAAATCCTCAAAATGTTCGGCCCGAACAATTTGAGGATTTGTGATTAAATCACTAATTACTCCAAATGTGGATAGTTTTATGGCGAATAACTTTCAGCAAGTTTCTAAAATTGACAATACATGAATTTAAGACCATTGGCATGAAGATTGCCCACGATCACCTTTTGAAGGCATTTTTGTCTTCCCAGCACAGTATACTCCCTTTAACTTGGTTTAATTTGAATGTCTGTTTCTTCATAGGACGCCGGGTCTTCCTATGTGGTTCATGCCAGGCACCGTTCCCCACTGCTAAACTAACGGTGCGACACGTCAAACTCTCCCACGGCGCCAAGAGGGTCAACGAACTGCGGCCAGTGTTGGCCTGGAGGATGTGCAAGCAGTCAGCGAAGGACGATGACCCCACAGAGAAGGCTCTCCTCGATTTAAGCAAGGCTATCCAGGAGAGGATTGACATCTTGAAAGGGCGCCCTCGCCCTGTTCCCTGCGTCTGCTCAACATGCGGGAAGTCGTTCCCCAACGAGGGCAGGCTGCTTGCGCATAAGTTGTTCCATGACGACAGGCAGGAGTTTAAGTGTAAGATTTGCGGGGAACAGCAACTGAATCAGTCCTTCTTCACTAAGCATATGGCGAATCACAAGGGCGAGTGCGTCTTATGCCCAATCTGCCATAAGGTATACCGCAACGTGGGCTCACTGCGGACACACAAGCGGAAAATCCACGGCCGGCTGAGCAAACAGCAGTACGACTGCACGATCTGCAATTACAAGTTCGTAAGGAAATGCGACAAGGTGAGGCATGATAATGAGCGGCATCCAGTCGTTGCGGCTGCGGGTGAATCCGCAGGAAGCGGGGACGTGGAACAGGTAGAAGAATCTCAGGAAGCAAACCACCGTGTTGTTCCATTACATGGAAGCAGTAGCCCGCAGGATGACATCACCCAAAGACTCACGTCTAGTGATGAGAACAGCCAAGGAAGACCTCCGGAGGTGATGCAGGGACGGAAACAAACCCAGCCGCATCAAAAGCCCAACGGGTTTCATGATCATGATGATGACGTCCAGATGGAAATCCCAGTGGACATGTTAGGCCGAGCACCTGAATACTTCACAAGACCCAACCTCTTCAAATGTAACTACTGCACCAAGGTGTACTCCACAACCAGCCGGAAGAAACAACATGAGGAGGAAGTCCATGAGGATAAGGGTCGCTACAAGTGCCCCGTCTGCCCAAAGCAATTCCACGACCGCGTCCGCTATGAGATCCACTGGGAGCGTCACAGCTCGGACAAGCTCTACAAGTGCCCGCATTGCCCGTCCAGCTTTGCATCGCAGAACGCCCTCGACAACCACAGTGGGGAACACACCGGCCTCAAGCCACACAAGTGCCAGCATTGTGGGAAGGGTTTTGGCCAAAAGCAACACCTCCAATCGCACGTCCGCCGTCTCCACGGTGTCATCGAGCGCAAGCACATCTGCGGCTTCTGCGGTAAGGGATTCGCGCACCAATGGGACCTCACGAAGCATGAACGGCGCCATCGCGGGTTCCGGCCGTTCGCCTGCCACATCTGCGGGCGGGACTTCACGGTGAAGCACGCCCTCCAACGACACGTGTTGTGCGTCCATGAGAAGGTCAAGCCGTTTGAGTGCAAGCTGTGCAATAAGCGGTTTTCGCTTAACAACCACCATAACATACACATGATGCAGCACAAGAGGAGAGGGGAGTTGATACCTAGTTAGTCTCTAGCTCAGACTCTACATAGACATCAACTCAAAATATGTGTCTGGAAGTTGGAAGACAACATGATCTGCTGGCCGTGTTTCAAGACAAGCATACTGTACAAACTTACTGCAACTAGTCTTTGCATATTCAGACCCCCTTGATTCAGACTCTGGCTGATTGATTTGACTGGCTGACAAAGGTTTGTTCCTGCAGACTATTACGTAGTTGTCGGGAGTTACAATCATCTGTTCATACCGTAGTGTATGAACACAAAATTTAGCCTAACATGTTGACTTTTGGCTGACCTGTGGTTTATCTAGGTTCATTCTACCGATGAAACAAGAAGTTAATGAATTCCTATTTACTCTACTTCTAACTTTATTGTAGCCTGTACCAAGTGATATTGTGCAATCCATGATAAGCAGTAGAAATAAACTATAAACCTTTTTATCATTCAAACAAAGTTTGATCCACTTTTAAAATGCAGTGGAAAATTATTGCTGGTGTGTACAAGTACATTTTTACTACAGTTCCAATCCTGCCAATGTTTAAGTTGATTTCTTGCATTATGATGTACATGACTGATGTCCACTCATTTTAAAGCCACATAAATTCTGAATTTTGTGGTAATTGTTTTTTTGTGTGAAGCTCCTCACATTGTTAATTTGATGATTTACAAGGGCTTATAAAGATTTCTGTTTTAACCCTTTGTGTGCTTGTCAACATACTTCTGCCCTACTCTGGCAAAAGGAAGCAACTAACAAAAGAAACTGTTCTTGTAAATGAGCAAAATATTTTTTTCACTTGCATTGGCATCAGTGCAACACCACATCATGTTAGATTGAATATCTCGCAGCAAGATGAATATTTCTTGTCCAGATTTTGGCCGTATGTAGGGAATGCTGGGTACAAGTTACAATACCAATAACCCAAATTTTAGTGATTTGTCACTTGCTTCCTTTTGTCAGAGTACTGCAGACTTGTTCTGCTCTTTTGGTTTTCATGTATTGATTTTGCCTACGTGCCAGTGATTGGTCAGAGATTAATGATTAATGATAATGCCATTTACAATCTGTAAGCATCCGTGTTCATAGATTGATATGCATGTCAACCAACTCAATATTGCCTTTTCAAATGAGCAGTGCTGATTGGTTCATAACTATCATGTGATTGGCTATTATACATGAAGGTTTTTCCCATGCTTGCCATTAGAATCTATTTTTTTCCAAAGTCCAACAGGGTGCTAGTTATAGTATTAATGTTTATTGGTATTCAACTTACATGTATTTATCATAGAGGTATTAGAGGGGGAATTTATATTGAAAAGCCATTGGAACCCATATTGTACCTGAGTGTTGCACTGCGTGATCAAAAACTTAGCTTTTGCAATTCTCTGGCAAAAACATTGCTCTAAACTCACATTTAACGTCTCTAAACTCTACTGCCTAATCTAGTCTGGATTCTAACCCTAACCTAATTTTGTCGAGTTTAAGCCGTTGATTCATGGAAGAAACCATCAAAATGAATGAAAAGAAGGGAAATCGCTGTCCGATAAAGTATAAAATATCCCATTTGGGTATGCTCATGCTGCTATACATTCTAGGCTGAAAATGTGGTCATGTTTAACTCTAATCATGGACATCAATTCTCATTGAACTTATGCATCTCATACTTGTAAATCACTGCATTGCCCGGACTATTTTCCAATGCTGTATCTAAACATTAAGCTGTTTTTGTAATGTCAATGCGGACAGAGAGGGTGCGTGTGCAAAACTCAAGTTAGCCCTGTAAGGTAACAGCAGCATGAACTCTGTTGCGTTAAAATCATGGACAGGTCTCGGCTTGATTGATGTCTATCATATAAATGTATATGAGGCCAGGGAGTGTTTCACCAAGCTGTTCGTACATGTAAGTTACGAACGACTTTACGAATGACTGGCGATCCCTTCTTGTGTGCTAAATGCGATACCACACTTTGTTCATTGAGAATCTGATTTAGCACTAGAAGGGATCACCAGTCGTTTGTAAAGTCGTTCGAAACTTACGAACAACTTGGTGAAACACCCCCTGGGCCCTGTTGCATACCTAGGTTTTCAATTGTTGTAACGTAACATACGATCAATGGTAACTACATGTACGTGCAATAATGGGAGCTCATTGGGTGTTGCCATGGTAGCTCCCATTGATGGTACGTTACAATTATTGAAAACCTATATGTAACATGGCGCTGTAAAGTGGATCCGTGGAAGCAATAGCCAATCGTCGTGCACTGCTTTCCATACAGTTTACGTCCACAAACTCTACATTCACCCAAATAGTGAAACCGGTTTTAAACGAGAGTTGATCAAGCGCGTGGACATAGCTCCACATCACTTTCGCATCTTTGAAAACTCTGTGTGTCATTGTGTGAAAATAGCCTATTGTCTGTCAGGTCAGACTGAAAATCTGACTTGTTGGGAGACTTGAAGCCCTGTTTGTATGGAAAGTAGTCTATAAAGAAGAGATTCGCAGACCCATTCACAGGATTTTTCTGCTTCGTTTGTTTATTCAACTCATTTTGTGACACATGTGCAGGGAAAAAAACTAATTCAACATTTTCGGGGGCTACATTGAGCACATTGGCCATTTGGCTACAATGTTACATTGTGTCTATGGGAATTTGGATGCTCTTTTAAGCATTTTGGGGGCGAAAGCCCTCGTGTTTTTTTTTTCACTGCACATGTGCATTTTTATGGCACAATTAGTTTTTGAAATGTATTCACAATTAGCTCCTCGTTGCATAGTAATGCATTATTATAATCAAATGTATCAAGTGATTCAGTTTCAATGGGTGGAATGCGCTCTGAATCTATTTGTTGCTGGTTGGACAAACCTTGGACAAGCTCAACAGTTTCCAATAGTAGCACAGTGCTTGAAGGATGTCATTTGCATAAGGGTACGGGTTCCTTGCAAAAATGTTCTACTGCTGTATATGAAGCCTTTGACATCTATGTTCTTTTGAGCATGGATTTCACCTGTACAATTGTATGTAACTTTGTAATTCAATTTTGTCTCAGTTCAAATTGCCAATACACATAGTTGTACTGAAACTGGATCATGCTTGTACATTGTATTGTACATATTTATGAAGTCACTGATGTAATTCAATATTTGTTCAGTCACTTACAATAATTTCTGATTTTATTTTTTCTATATACACTGTAGTAGAAATATTGATTTACAAAGACAACTGACCTCGCAATTTCTGTAATAAAACTCAGCCTCTACTACGCATTGGAAGCAAAATGCATTCATGACTGCCCCTTGTATTAATAAAGTTTGTATCGAGATGTTCAAAAATGAAGTGGTTACACTAGAGGGTTCCCACAAGCAGCCATATTGAAGGACAAATAATAAAAACCTGTGCATCAGACCATGAAAAGTCATTGCTTTTATAGTCCGATGCACAGGTTTTTATCGTTTTGCCCTCCAATATTGCTGCTTGTGAAAACCCTCTACTAGAACCATAATCAATGGAGTATCATGACTATGGGTCCCATTCTAACTAAATTTCCGAACACCACGGGTGTGTTTTACCAAGCTGCTCGTAAGTTACGAACGACTTTACGAACAACTGGTGATCCCTTCTTGTGCTAAATCAGAGTCTCAATGAACAAAGTGTGGCATCGCATTTAGCACAAGAAGGGATCACCAGTCGTTCGTAAAATCGTTTGTAACTTATGAACAGCTTGGTGAAACACTCCCCAGGGGTGGTACAGTATTCTGAAAATTGTTGTCTTTTATTGTACATGTATCTCTCTAAGATGATAGGATGCTATGAACACGCCATATATTTCGCAGGATTTTTATTTCCGTGAACTATGCTAGTCGGGTGCTATTTGGGTATTTAACAAAAAACAAAATATTAAATTTGATCACTATATGATTACGACGCGCACATGTACTACTACTACACTGTACAGTACATGGTACGCAGTAGACAGTACCGAACAAAGTGTGTGATGCATGATCGCGAATCTAACCAGTCCACTCGCGAAATCGTTGAAAGTCCGAAAAATTAGACTCGCTAAATACATGTACATGTATATGGCATATTCAGTACTTGGCCACTTGGTATTCTGAAATTGTTTTGCTCTCTAAGGACCGAGGTCCGTCGCCAATCAAACCTTCTTCTAAGGGTTTGAAGTGCACTTATGTGTACGCACATTTACTTGGTACATGTTCCTGTTAAGTATACATGTACTGTACTGGGAAGACAAAAAAAGCCTTCAGATCACAAAACCTCAAAATGTTCAGGCCAAACACTGTAAGGATTTGTGATTTTAACACTAATTACTCCAAATGTGGATCATTTGAGGCCAAATAACTTTCAGCAAGTTTCTAAAACAGATACATGTAGTAAATTAATGTAAGACCATTGGCAAGAAGATTGCTCATGATCACCTTTTGATGGCTTTTTTGTCTTCCAAGTACAGTGTTCCCTTTAACCAAAAGGAGGAAAGATACAACAACAGGATGCAACAAATAAGACAAAGTGTGAAGATACAAAAATATTAGAGATAAAATACTTCAGAAAATTGCCCTTGGGAAGCAATGTTGTCTACAAGAGAAGAAGACATGTTGGAAGAGTTTGAAATTAAAACACAAGTCACCACAAATTCCATATGTACAATTTACATGTAATTGGCAATCTTTATTGGATATCTATCCACATGAAAACACAATCCCATAATATCCTACTTGTTTGACGACTTTCCACGCACATACAGAATGCATGCTACAAGTACACAGGCTACAAAAAACAAGTTCTATGAAATACCACAAATAAATATTGATTTCACTCGCTAAGAGTGAATATATCAGTACAAATTAAAACAATGCAATATAATGTATTGTGGAGATGGCACATGAGTGTACATTCATGAGCAGGTATGAAACCATGAAAAACAGGATGAACTCCAACTCGGTTTAAAGGGCAATTTTTTTTTTTGTTTAAATCAGAGGCTGGAAGCTAACAACGAAAAAATGCACATAAAATCCTCTATTGAAACTTCCTGTGTCATGTTCGTTATTACAAAGGGTCATTTTTCGGAACACACTAATTTGTTATACCTGGGGGCTCATCAATGTAAAAATAGAATACAGTCCATGAATTTGAAAATGAAGCCCATAAATGCAAATATGAAATTTTTTTTATACATGTACATGTATGGTTCTAATACTCCTGAATCCATTGCTCACTTTTAGAATTTGGGGCGTTGTGAAGATAAGGATACATGTCAAAATTTGCCATAGAACTGCAGTAGGTAAAGAGGTTAAGCTTAATGCGCCCTATAAGGACTTTATTCATAGCCTAACATCTATTGTCTGCGTAGCATATTATGCAGGAATCGCACTGCCAGTATATGAGCGGAGAAAAGCTAGCTCGCATGCAGGCTCAGATAAGAACGGGTTAGTGCTCAGTGGCACTGGTGTGTATTACACCGTACCAGTGCAAAAATAATTAAATTAAGTAAAAGATATGGTGTAGCAATTGATTTTGGATAAGCAAACCTACCAGTACTTTCATTTCCAAACTAAAGAACCCTCTTTCAACCATTTTTTTCATTTTTCATTTTCATATTACCGAGCCTTATTTTATTTTGGGGTTAACTAGCCCTATTTCATTTTCAAATTAACCTTGAACAGAATAACAACATCGGAGTAACAGATCTTTGGAATAACAACATTTTAAATTATAGTCAACATATATTGCATGACATCATAAGTTAGGGTATAACATTTCTGAACGCTGCTATGGGGTACATACATGTCCATGTATGCCCACACTGATCTATACTTATGTCTGACTGAGCTAACATCTCTTAAATAGCCTACACTTTGCTTGGAAGCTTCATAAACAATTGTATAAACTTTATCTTCTTGGTACTAAGCTAGTCAAAGCTTTCCTACACAACATATGAACCTAGGGTACTGATAAGGTTGATGACAGTGTATCTTTGCAGACCTAAAATACCATCTAAGAACTCCCCTATTCATATTTCACAAGCTGGGTGGTGTTTCACCAAGCTGTTCATAAGCTACGAATGACTTCACACATGACTGGTGATCCCTTCTTGTGCTAAATGCGATACCACACTTTCTTCCTGTTTTAACATATTGGGAATTAATTTCCAACAATCTTAATAAAATTTGAAATATCATAAGCTTTGTATTCAGACACTTGTTAGCAACAAGAATTTTCATTTTTGAACGTCAGATTTGTACTTAAGCTGATGGGAATTAAAATCATTGAGAATGTGATTTAGCACAAGAAGGGGTCACCAGTCATTTGTAAAGTCGTTGGTGAAACAGCCCCCAGGACATATTTTTGTGCTGGTTGTGCACATGTTTTACATAATTTGATTATGTCTGCCAAAGGAATACAGTGCGTTACCTACTGTAAATGTGCAGATCAAGAAAGTCATGTTTACACTTTAGAGGTATGGTTATGATTTATACATTTTTCAAATTACAGAAAGACTTCCAGGAAAAAAAGAAAAAAAAAAGTATAAGCATGCTGTAAAACAGAATTTCTCATTTATTCTCCCTACATACAAAGCTACAGTATCGCAATTGATTGAATTTTCATTAAATGTCATTCATTTGTTATTACATTAACAACTAATTGCTGAATATTACATTCTAGATTTATAATGCTGTTTGAGCCCAATCCGACTCAAACATGAATAAATCACCAATTTCATTTTTGTTGACCTCACACAATGTAAGAAACAATTGAACATGATTTACATCAAGGTATTTTGCAAATTTCCAATAAATAAGCAAACAATTATACTTTGGGTGTATGAATGTTAGCGATGTTCAAATCACCACATTTAAGAATATCATACATTTTAAGCACACATGATTGAACTTGACAAAACCATGTCATCACAAAGACGTGACCAAATCTTACTAATAATACCTCTGTAGTCTGCATAACAAAGCACAGAACTTGTCACATGTTAGTCTTATTGAGTTGTTTTATCATCTTCTTGTATAACATGCACCAGTTGAACCTTTTTTTACTTCAACCCAATTCTAACCATTCTTACTTTCTCAAAAGTTGCTGTAGTGATTTGCATCAACACGCTTCTTTTCATTTCTGCATGACCCAACAGGAATTTAAGGTTTCACATGATTGTAAAAAAAAATACAAAAAGGAGTTGCCATAGCTGCCATGAAGACATACACATTTACAATATAAAAATGTATGACATCACATATCAAAACTATATTCAAAACGTAACTAGTACAGTGTTAATGCCAATGATGGAAGAATTTTCAAGGGATTCATACTAAGTCTAATTGCAACACACTTTGCTAAAAAGTTCAATTTTCAAATATGCACTGTACAAGATAAAATGTTATGAGTCCATACTTCTCGGTTCGGCACAAGCACAAATCATCAAAATCGACAATAACCCAGTTCATACACATGGAGATGAGCAGATCATTATAACATACATACCATCAAACATATTAGATTTTAGGCCTTTTGTACGACTTACATACAAAGGAACATTAGGTAGTTGAGTGCTCATACTGAGTTGCTTATATTTAGTTGTCTGTCCATTTCTCAAATTCTATGTCAGTTTCACCATCTTACATTCCCCTTAACTACAAAGCATCACTCATTTCCACAGTCAATGCTCTATAAATAAACATACTTCTACATTTGGCTGATAAATAACACAAGTTTTTCAAAGACATTTTGCAGACACAGCAGTGGTGTTGATTTGTGGGGATAGAGAATGTTTCTGGCAAGCGGTCTTCAATTTGTCATTAGCTGAAAGCTAACAAACCTGCCATAAGCTTGTTCATATTCTTTCACAAGATGAGCATTCATTAATGAAGGTTTTCACCTAAAAAGTGGTAGCCCTGTCCTAAGCGTGTCCATTCAGGGCCAATGCAGATGATACAGTTGTACTGCAATTCTGCAGACGTGAGGACCTACAACTGGAAATGTGATGTTACCTTCAAATCCAATGACCAGATCCGGTGGTTCAGCCAGTCGTAGAGTCGTACGAGTAATCGGATCATGTGGTCCGCACTGGTCTTAAGCTTGACGCACACTGCTGAATCCAAGCTTCTGCCTGAAAACTGACACCCTTCCATTACGCCGCTTCTTCATCTTCCTTTGCATGGTGCAGCAGATGAGCGGTGAGGTTGTGATTATTCCGGAACTGCTTGCCGCACTTTGTACACTTGAACGGCATCTCTCCGGTGTGCACACGCTGATGCACAAACATCGAGTCCTTGCTAGAGAATCCTTTCCCGCAGGTCAGGCACACGAACGGCCGGATCCCCTTATGGCGACGCTCGTGGTTCCTCCAGCTCGACCGCTCCATGAAGCGCTTGTCGCAGTAGCTGCAGGGGAAGCGCTTCTCCCGTTTGCCATGCATCCTGGTCCGGTGCTTCCCCATCAGTTTCTGGGTCCGGAAGCCCCTCCCGCAGAAGTTGCACTTGTATGGCTTCAGTCCCGTGTGCTCACCCTGGTGGTTGTTGAGGGCCTTCTCGGAAGCGAACCCCCGCGGACACACCTGGCACTGGAAGGGGCGGATGGGGTTATGTTTTTTGAGGTGGGCATCGAGGTTGCAGCGGGTTACGAAACGCTGCCCGCACTGCGGACACTGGTAGGTTCCTTTCCCCTCGTGGACCTCCTGCTCGTGGTACTTGCGCTGGTTGTACTGCCGGAATTTCATGCTGCAGTGCCGGCACTTGTAGGGGCGCGGCCGGTCGAAGAACGACAATCGCTTTCCTAGCATGTCCATAGGTGCCATCGACGCATCGTCAGGGGGAGACTTATCATCGGGTTTTGCAGACGCATTCCCCTCTCCCCCGAGGAGGAGGTCTTGGTCCTGTTTAACAAGTTTACTCGGGGCGCCTTTCCGCGAACGTTTAGCGACCCCATCCTTCTTGGTGCACTGGTGCTTTTTAAACTCACCGAGGCTGTCAAACATCCCCCCGCAGCGCTCACACGAAAGCCGCGTGCTCACCCAGCCATGCGTCACCCGCTCGTGTCGCCGGAGATTATTCCACGAGAGGTACTCCTTCCCGCAGAGTTCACACCGATGGTTCTTGGCCTGGTGAGTCTGCAGATGCTTGGCCAGAATCTGCGCCGTCTCGCACCCCTCCCCGCAGAAGTCACATGTGAAGAGCCCCCCAGCAAAGTCGTGGAACGTCTCGTGTGCCGCTAGCCGTCCCGCGGTCGGGAAATCCTTTCCGCACGTCACGCAGATGAAACGGTTGTCGTTCCGGAGGTCGACGGCAATTGACGGCTGCCGGACTTCAGAGATCTTCTTCTTGACTTCCCAGGAGAAAAGCGGCCGGACCTTACTGGGGTGGTGGTCAGTATCATGGGCAAGTTTGATGTGCCGCATCATGCGCTTCGCTGACTTGTAGAAGCACATGCACTGACTGCATTGGAAGTTGTCAGTGTCTGCAGATGAAAGAGATGAACAAAATGATAACATTAATGGCCTTTTTTTTTATGCATTCCACGTTACAACCCACTATATATTTTCCCAGATGATGTGGAAACAGGCATTTTTGCCATTTCTATTAACACCTGGCCTGGCTTCTACATCCCATGTCCATTACCAATGAATCCCCCATGAATGTTTATTACAGTATGATTTTACACTAACTCCAAGAGTGGCAGAAAATGTACATGTTGTGTGTTTACTACACTTTCTTGATGCGCAAGCTTGATAAGAAAAGAAAATCCTTGCAAAAACAAAAGAGCTCTTCATACAATAATGTTTTACCTTCTTTGTACCCAAGGTCATCCAGCTTGCTGCGAAACCCCACCTGCCGCCCGTACTCCTCACTATAGAACACCCGCAGCTCACTTCCTGGTTCAATGACCTTTGTCGTCCTGAAGTGGACGTAGCCGTAGCGCTGTATGGCCTCCAGGTTCTGCTCCTCAGAGTTCCGAGCGCACTGCACGCGGAGCAGCCAGTTCTCGTTCCGCTTGTACTTGCCATCCACATAATACAGGATCTCTCCCAGCAGGCACAGCTGAGGGAGGGGGAGCGGGAGAGTAACAAATGACCAACCAACAAGAAGAGAAAAAAGTGATTCATCAAACCTTGTCTTGCAATTTATATCAATTGTAACATAAAGGATATGTTACAATCAACAAGAACCTTACTTCAAACACAACCAAAACTCTCACCATTTCACCCAATAATCTAGTTTATTTTATCCTTGTAATCTTTATAATCAGCACTCTTGACATCACCACAATCACCACAACCACTTCCACTGACACTACCACTGTTTAAACCATTACAAGTACATTCCAGGGCCATACCATCACTATTAAGCACTACTACCAGTATATACAGTTGAGGCCAGAAGTTTACATACATCCAGGAAATTCAAAGAAAAGTTGACACTTGCCAAACATAAAATTTACTGCATCTTATAAAACATTTGTGCTATCATGGCGAATTTTATATCAAACAAATGATTATGTCATGCCCCTTTTTCACATTGCTTTGTTATTAGGTGCTGAAAAATATTTAGGTGTCATTTTTTCCCAAAAAATCTTCATATTTTAGAAAAATTAAAAATAAAAACTTGAAAAAAACATTTCCTAATTGTGCTAGTTACTTCTCAACACAAACATTTCAGATTACACTTTTTTGTTCAGTGGTGACATATCATGATAGAAAATGTAATATAAATCATAAATTTGACATTTACATATTTCTATGAAACGATGTTTGAAAATATAATAACAAACAATAGAAAACATTTGGCACGAATATTACTTTTCTTCTTCAAAGAAAATTCCACCTGAAATATAATCTAATCCCAACGGCATTCCAATCATGTGAAACAGCTTAATGCGCGCTTTCATTTGATACCAAATTCGTCATGATAGTATTAATATTTCTGAAGATATAGCAAATTTGTACGGTGTTTGGCAAGCGAACAAATCTCACCGAATTCCATGGGTGTATGTAAACTTTTGGCCTCAACTGTATGTCCCACACAGATTCTAACACAAATTAAATATTCACATCTATCATCATAATCTAACAATTCCTACCAACACCACTACTACCTTCACCACTTCCACTAATACCACCACACCCATCATAACACATACCTCCCAGGCCGACTCCTCCACACATCCCGCCGCTGTGTCAACCAATGCCCCATGAAATGTCCCCAACTCCACATCAGCCTCCAGCTTCTTCTCTGTCTTCACCCCTACTGCCTTCTTCTCGTCATCCCCAAACATGAAGAGCAGTCCCTCCGGCAGCTTTGAAGGAAGTGAGGCGTGCGGTAGCGGCCCCGGTCGGTGATTATCCTTCAAGACAATCGTCGGCGGTGGCTCCAAATCGCTGTCATGATCATTGCTGTTGTTATGCGACGGTGGGTGCGGCTGGGTTTCGTTTTCAGCTTGCTGTGACGGTTGCTGGGGCGTCTCCATGATCTCCATGATACCGGAGTCCTGTTGTGGTGGTTGCCGGGCGTCGCCCTGGCTCTCTGCCACACCCTGCGGTGGTGGCTGCGCCCTGTAGTCTCTGTGATATTCCCCCTGTTGTTGTTGCTGCTGGTGTTGTTGTAGAGTTGTGGTGACAGTGTTGTACTCACGCTGGCTAGAGGTGGTTAGGAGTTGTGAGTCGGGGTGGAGTTGCATGCTTTGTGGCTGGGTGCGGGACTCTGCGACACGGCTTTGTTGACGCTGCTGGTCCTGGGGATGAGGGTGTTGGGAAAGCTGAGTTGGTGGGCGGACAGGAACTAGGCCTGCAACTAAAGAATAAAGGAAGAGAAGATGTAAAAAGCTGTCAATTAATCAACAAGATATGATAATACTGTGATGTTCCCTCCACACAACAAGCCACTTTTGAGGCTTTCTCGTGTACATACTTCCAGTGCATTAGCCATACAAAAATGGACTTTACCAAACATATTTAACCCTTGGAATTTATCATCAATGTATCATCACAGTATTCATTGAAAACAAAATAAAGAATACTTCAAATGTTACAAAGGAGCATCAAACTTTGAACAAAATCATGAACTTAAATCATTGAATGTTGCTATTAAAGGCTGCATAAGAAGGCACAAACAACATCATTTTGTTAAGAATGGATTTTTCTAGAAGGCCTTTTTCAGAAGAAAAATGTCTACCTTCCAGAATAGACTGGAGATCCTGGCCACTCTGCCTGCGATTGACGTAGGCATCCCTGCTGCTGTGAGCTGGGGGCGGGGGACCAGCGGCCGCCACAAACACCGGCTGCCCCACGTGGTGCATGTGTTGGTGGGGCAGGGGGGGCGGGGGCTGGAGAGAGGAGTGCTGGTGGGGGGCAAAGTGTGACAAGTGCTGCAGGTGCTGTGGGGGTGGGGGGTGGTGGTTCAACCCCTGGGGGTCGTCATGGGAGCTCGCCCCACCCCGGTGGGAGGACTGCTGGTCCACATAGCGGTAATCCATGGTGGGTTTGGTCGGAGTCGGTAGGTCGCCGCTTAGGCCTGTGGTCAAAGAAAAAGAGATTATTAACTATTTGATTGCCACATGCTTCCTTTTTCACAAGTTATTCACACAATTTTCATCGATCTGATGAATATCTGGTACACAAATGGTTACAGGATCACATCATCACATTGTCTCTTTACCTTATAAATTCTTCTTATGTATTTTTTCCCTATTTTGTCCTTCTTTTTTCTCCTCTAAGCCTGGTTTTCAACCTCAAAGACATTGTAAATCCACACTACGCAATTGGGTTTATACGAAAGCTGAGATGAGTAATTCTCCTCTTTGATTAGACCTTCTACAGAATGAGAACTAGATACAAAATATTTAACCTGTGAAGTTGTAAAATGTTGTTCATCATCTGACTTTCAGACTGATAACACATCTGAAGCATCACGTAGTGCACCAACTGACAATCATCTCAAAATACATGTACTATCATCCTTCCCCCCAAAACATAGATCAGTCAGTCAAAGTCAGATCACGATCGGTTCCAAATACAGTCAAGATAAATTTAAGGCAAAGCAAAGAGCAATTTCTGGACAAAATCAAGAACAGCAGATCACAAGCCAGGCCCCAGGCTAGCAGAGCCATGATTTTTTTAGAATGTAATGATATTTGGCCTGATATTGCTATTGCGAATAACCTCATCATGCTCACAACATATCTGCAGACAATTTTTGGGCATGTCGGGGCACACTAATCTACTGCCTGCCCAAAATAAAGTTACACTTACACTAATTACAGTAGCACTAGCAACATGCAAAGTACGTATACCACCCTGCTGACTACAATTTCACAAGGTTAAGAAGGTACGAAATAAGCTAGAGCTAAAGAGTGGACATCGCCTCGGATCTATGAAGTTTGACATGCCATTGATTGGCGTTGCTGTCATTTATGTTGGACACACAGTCACAGATTGAAGCAACATGAACAATACATTCAAGGCATTATGCACAAGCGCAGGGGAGCTCACACACAAAAAGTCACAGCTCGGCCACTCCACCTTCAACACACCCGCGGCTAGACGCATATTTTACGCCTAATTCTACTCAAATCTATAAGCTCTTGAGCATTATAACATTCTTAAGGTAAATTTTGATAACGCCCCTGTATAAATCTGATGAAATTAAATTGGCCGACAACAATACTTACGCTAAAAAAGCATAATTTTTAGCTACTTGTGCACTCCTTTGCTGAGCTGGCCCGGTCGCGATTTCCAAAGATAGCACAACGCGTTGAAAATTCGTTAAATCTCGATAGAAATACGCACGCGGGTGTAGTTTTACGCTGGTATGGACATGCGAGGGTAAAGCTTATTTGAATCTATGTCGCCCAAATGTATGGTAAATAAGTCGAGAAATGCCTAACTAACCAATGATTGTGGGAGAACAACAAGATATTGGGTTAATTTTCTTACAATACTCAACATGCGTCTGGAGTGTACAAAAACTGACCTACATGTATTATTTTATTCCTAACTGCGCTTCGGCAAGAGGCTACGTTGTTTTTGGTGATGACAAAAGAACCGTAGACCTATAGTTATTGGAGTCACCCCACCTCCCCCCCCCCCCCCCCCTTATAAGAGATTAAAAAAAAAGGACGATATAAAAACAATAGAAATTATCAAATACAGTTTCATTTAACTTAGGCCAATTTTAATGATTGTTGTTATTTGTTGATATTCCTGATAAATTATTTAAGGGGTCGTATCCAGTCTAAGTAAACATTATTTGGACCCATAATCCATTCATCATCCAATTCATGTTATTATGATATTATCATGATATGGTTAAGTGTCCTTCATCTATTTTTTTTTTACAACTTTTGCTTAAAATCAATACCGCGTTCTCCCCTCAGAATTGGAAATAATTATGGTTTTCATGTTCTACTTGACTTGTTGCTGTGTTTGACGAGTATTTTATCATTGGATCTTACATCTGTATACCACAACAAAGTTGGCACATTAAGCGTGAATCCTTTCACTGCCACACAAAATGTAGCTCGAAGGAATATGTGTGTTTAATTACCTGTGAATTAATTTATATGTGGCAAACAAAGAGTTATATTTCGAACAACGAGTAAATTAAGTGCAAAAGGGTTATGCTATTCATATAGGTAAAAAAAAAATAATACAACAACCTAGCATGTAGGTCACCATGACAACGTATGCAAACAACGTAGGCCTAGGTATACAAGTATTTGATATGCTGGCTATTAGAACAATTTTGTTATGTATGCACATGTTATTCTCTTTGTTCAATACGTTACTAATGGTAAACAGAGGTTTGTCCGAGTAGCAACAACTAATAGATTCAGAGTACGTTTCACCCATTGAAACTGAATAACGAAATAAAGGTGATCATGATAACGCGTTATACGCAGATAGGGGGAAAACTGTAAATACTAACACAGCCTATTAGGTAGGAGAGTTGGTTTTGATACTCAATTAAGTTTTGACGTTGGTGAATAACATGATATTGTATAAATTTGTTTTCCTATAATTCAAGTAATGTGCAATATGAGTGTACAGTCAACGCATTTCTATTATCATGGACCTATCATGGATGGACTGCGCTTGGATAGAATTCGTTTGATCTTTGAACACCGCCGCCTCATAAAAATTCAAGACATTCAGGTATTTCGAACAATACGCTGTATTACTAATTACGCAGTGCCCTTAATTCCTCTTAATAACAAAAGAAAATCTGGTTTTAGAAATATGTCAACCGTTCAGCCTTCGCTGGGAGTTCATACCTGATCTTATTACACACACTGGAAATTAGATTGGGGATGAGCGAAGGGAAATTTTGATAAAATTGTAAAAAGAGTTTGGTCCGTAACTTTTTCGGACATCTCCGCACATGAAATCGAGGTTGTTTCCATGGAAGGTGAAACACTCAATACACGATTTACAAGACATTTGTAAGGAAATACGATTGCCAAATGTGCGATATGGAGGCATGCATTTCTCTCACATGTTTTCGAAAGGTATTCTCGATTTATCAAAAAAAACGAAACACAATGTAATCTGAAATTCACAGAATCGTATATCATTATACGATGTTCTACTACTGCACATGCACCTCAGTACATGAAGTGATTCTGAAATCTTCTGCGCATACAGAATTATTCCTCTAAATGCATCCAAAATTTGTCTTGCATATTTGGCGGCGGTCGTCACTGAATCAAAGAAAGAAACAAACGCGTCATTGTGCTATCAATGAACGCAACTGGTGTAGGAATAAATTACTCTTCGTGCCAACTCCAGTTCTAACACCTCCTTCTATTATGAAGCGATGCTTTATGGGACTAGCATGTAGGTAATACCGGTGCAATAATGAAAACATGGTGCGTTAAGAACTAACGTGCCGATAATCATCAATCAATCAATCAATCAAGACGGGTACTTTAAACAAAAATCTCGCAAAAGTCATTCCCAAGCGAAAGGGGAGGTAAGGACATGTTTGTAATCACAAAGTGATCTTCTATATTTTAACAAAGCATAAGCAAAATATACAGTACAATAGACACATATGAATAATGCAAGGTTTATCCGAGTAGAGATTCAAAGCGTGTTTCAACCATTTAAACTGAATCACGAAATACAGGTGAATGTAAAAAGTGTCACCAGGCAGTTAGGGGGACAGTAATGTTGTGAATACATTACGAAAATGGTTTATGAGGGATGCCCGACGCTAGCTCGATCGGACCGCTAAACCTCTCACTGTTTGTTTAGAACCTACACATCATGCTCATAATTATGACGACACCACTTCGATACCCTGTGGGTTGAAAGACCTTAGCTTAGAAGTGTAATTGCGCCATCTTTCATCAAAATCGTTAGTCCAGCGGCATAGAGTGATATATCGACCTAAATGCGTCAGCGATAGGTCTGTTAGCTCAGTCGGTAGAGCGTCGTGCTGATAACGCGAAGGTCGTGAGTTCGAGCCTCACATAGACCATACGCTCTCAATTTTGCTTCTTTGCATTCATTGATTTGGAACTAAATTCCACATCAGTCTATAAGCTTAAATTCCCCAGATTTAGCACACTGACGTTATGTGCGAGTACTGTAACCGCCGAAACTGCCTCAAACTTATATGCCATGGTTCAAGGTTCGAATCTGGGTTAGAATGTCTGAAATAGGTTTTGCCGAATGGCCCGGTGTGATTGGATCCGCCTTGTTTCCTCCCCTAAAAACACCTTTTTAATCCATTTTCATTTGTTGTTTCCCTTCTATCTCTAACGATAATAAGCAATCATCGCATAACTTTAACTTTCTTTCTTTCGTTCTTTTCAATGTTCACTTAATTTGGTTTGCTGTTTTCCATTCTTATATTAAACGCAACAAGCTTGGATGATGCGCATTAAGAAAAACATGATAAATTACTTATTAGAGTCCCAACCGGCAAATTTACTCAAGAATAATTATACTTTCAAACAAGAAGAGGAGGGGGAATGTGGAGGGGGGGGGGGGGGTCGCAAAAATCCAATTTCAGATCCATGTTTTTAATCATCAAAATGAGGGCCCCCTTCTTATGGTTTTCCTCTACCACCTCAGCCCCTTCTCTGCCCCTCCTTCCCCAATCTTGGAAGGGTTCCGGCGCGCGCCTGCTTCTACGGGAATTCTGTGTTTCATTGTGAAGAGAAATATCACACGTGGAATACAAAGAGACAGTTACATACAGGCAAAAGTGTAGCTTAACCCCGAGGAAAATGGTGTCAGGTTAGCTGTGATTGTAATAGGAAGATAGCAATTATTTTTACGCTATTTGGACTCTGAGTTCATGACCTTCGTTAACCATGTCACTGCAATTATAATGGAATACCCTGGGCCTTGATTGGGGAACCGAACGGTGACACGATGGATATGTCCAGTCGAATGGAATCGAGCAGGTAAAACGGATTGTCAGCCCAGTACAAAGTTGGTGTCAACGTAAAAATGAAAAAAAAAAAAAGAATGAAGAAATATTTTAGAGAAACAGTATGCTTAGGATTTATATCAATCGTAACTCCGTGCATTAGGGATTGGGGGATTGTGCTTGCAATCGATTCGGATAAATTGGAACTTTTCACAAGACGGGACTCCTGCTTTGTACAGCTTTGACAAAAGAAAAGTAAGATGAAATAAAATTCCCACTCTTAAGCGATTATGATAAAGAAGTATCCAAAATGAGGATGCGTTATATGATAGCGGCGCATCTTTGAAATTATAGGATACGAGGAGTACTTTTACCGATGTGCCCCCTTTTTCGGGCAAAATGATCGCCGCATGTCGGTGGGACTCATAACCTACTTGTATTTTAAAATAACAGGTAGTCTGAACATCGTCATCAATGAATATTATGTATGCAAGAGTTACGTGATTATGCTTATGACGAGTACCCTTTTGTCACAGGAAGTCGGCTCAGCATGATCAAGGTTACATCATCACTGATCATGCATCCCCTTCCTTGTACCCCTTCCTCCCACCCACTCATGCTACCCCCTTCCTCTTTTTTTTTTTTTTTTTTGGGGGGGGGGGGGTCATGTGCATTACAGCAGCTAGAAGCGCTGTTAAAGTTGAGGGACGTGATGTAACGGAAAGGGGGAGTGATTGGTGAAGGGAAAGAGGGGGGGGGGGAAGGGGCAGGGGTGACATATTATGACAGAGAGAAAGAAAGCGAGAACAACGTTAAGAGAGACAGGCAGAGACCGAGATGGAAACGAAGTGAGATACGTGAGAGAGAGAGAGAGAGAGAGAGAGAGAGAGAGAGAGAGAGAGAGAGAGAGAGAGAGAGAGAGGTAGAGAGAGAGAGGGTGGGGGAGGGGGGGGGGAGGAAGGGGGAGTGGAAGGAGAGGCAGATGGGAAGAGATACAAAAATAGCGACATAGATTTCTATTAAACTGTCACGGGGAAACTGTGAACAGTTTTCTTTTACTGATCTATTTCTATTTCCCTTAATATTTTTTTTTTTTTATATATTTCTCATTCATTTAATAAATTTCTGTTTTGTTCTCCTTCGTTTTCTCCTCTTTCTTCAATGACTTCGTTGTTGTGTCATTATTTCCTTATTACTTCTCCGTACTTCCTTGATACTTCATCTCCACAATCTAGACAAGATCTTCGCCCGCTCCCCATTCCCTCTATTACTCACTTTGCTATAAACCACTCTGGTAAAGCAACAAATAAAAACAATAGCAACCCATCTATTCGTTCCCATTATGCCTCACTATGCATAATCACTAGTGACGCCAAGCGTGCATCCTCTCTCTATTTACGTTCCCATCCCGGCCCCCCGTCCGTGCCTGAGTAAATATCAACCACTGGCGGGAAATCTCCAGTTCCGAACAAAAATTTGTCGCTTTTCAGTACTCCCGACCAAGTTTTATACCACACATCATATTCTCCCCCTGGTATTAACTCCAAGCGATCGCATGCACCCATATCGAGGGGGTAAACTGGAGGGTTTATTTTCGACCCAGTTTGTTTTTACTCGCGTTGGAGCGGCACCGAATACAAGCTGATGGAGTAAATCGTTATAGAGTGCAAAGAGCTTTATTTTATACGTCGCGGGAGGAATTCAATACACAAATGGAGTAACTGCAGCTAGTATTTAGAAGTATCAGAAGCCGAGGAGTGAGTGAATTAACTCTTTGCATCTCGTCGGTGTTGTCTCGGTCCGGTAACACACTAGCTCCGTGGTCCCGTGGTTCGTCTGAGGCTTTAATGGTTAATCTCAGGATGACGTTTAAACGACTCACAGTGGCGGTTGTGGTTGTCGGTGAGTATGATTATACCAAACACATATTCTATCTCTAAATTGAGGTAAGCTGACAATGGCATAAGTTACCATGCGGGTTCCAAAACCATGTTACTATATAAATTCATTTGAACCGTGGTGAATCTAACATGTAAACTTTTCGTCTTATTTGCTGTTTCTATACTTGGTCAAATGGATTGAATAGATGGAATTGGTTAAGTTTAAGAACATAACGTTTTGAAATTGTTTAGAAAAACAACCCACATACTAGCAGTTTTAACGGTTGAAATAAGATAACAGCCTCGAGTTGTCTTTACCTTAAACTGTCATGATCATAATAGTAACACTTATCAAATATCAAAGCATATCAAAAATATTAAAGGAGAATAAGCTCCGATAGTAAGTTGGCTTGGGAGATCAAAGGAACGTATTGGTAAAAGTTCGCAAAAAATCAGAAAAGTGTTAAGAAAGCTCTGCTTAATATGGTAACTACTAGCATTAAAACTGAATAATGAAACTTCATGAACAATTTCATTGGTCAGTGCTGGCGTATTACATCAAACAATCAATATCACTTGTATACCTTGAATTTAAAGAGAAGGATTTGGTGGGTAGAGATTATAAATAGATAAACGTAAATAATGTCTTCAAGCGTGTTTGATTTTTAATCACACACTCCAAAAATTTTTCTTGCATGGATTAAATTCAACTGCATCAGGTCCTGTAAACAATGTATTCTATCAATTATTATTTCCTGTAAGATTATCGTGTCTACTTCGGCGGATGCTACCTCAATTTTCTAGGGTATTCATTGATAACGTAGATTCCATTCTATCGCGATTTTTATGTTTAATTGATTTTGAATAATGAATAAAACAATAACATTACATGCGTCATCAGTGGTTGGATAAACCAGCCTCAAAGTTACTCACCAAGCAACTCATCAAACAACCAACCAATCAATCAATAAATCAATCACTCAATCAATCAATCAATCAATAAATAAATAAATCAATCAATAAATCAATAAACCAATCAATCAATCACTCACTCACTCAATCAATAAATAAATCAATCAATCAATCAATCAACCAATCAAACAATAAAACAATCAATCAATCAATCAATCAATCAATCAATCAATCAATAAATCAATCAATCACTCACTCACTCAATCAATAAATCAAACAATCAATCAATCAATCAATCAGCCATTCGATCACCGAACTTAGACCTCAACAATAAAGCCAAAAAGAATAGATAACTCAGTCAATCAATCAACAACAGATGAGCTCACACATAGACATACATCAAGAAGTGTAAATTACATTTACATTTTCTACCAGCTTCTCAGGATTATTGAAAACATTATTTGAATATATATATAACATATAGTTATAGCAACTAATGGATGATCCTATTATAAATTAAATCGTGAATAGTAGCCATGGGAAGGCACATTTACATTTTAAGATGTGTAATGGGTGTGTGCACGTCTCAAGAGAGCAAGGTTCCCGGGTGAGCGTGGAATGGTGGGTGTGTGCGTATGTCGAAGAGGAGGAGGATTTGGTTAGTGTCTCTTCTTCTCCATCGCCTCTCTTTCCATTTATTTCCCTTTCTTCCCATATGATTCCCTCCCCCTCTCCCTCTCTTCCCCTCTCCCCCTACCCCTCTACCTCTCCTCATATTTTCATCTCTCTCTCTCTCTCTCTCTCTCTCTCTCTTCCCTCTTTCTTTCTTCTCTATGATGTCTAACCGTTTGTCTTCATTGTTCTCACTACCCCGTCTCTCTCTATATGAATGTCTGTCTCTGCATGTCTACCCCCCCCCCTCTTTCCTTTCTCTCTCTCTTTCTCTCTCTCTCTCTCCCAAATTCTCTGTCTGTCTGTCTCTCTCTCTCTCTCTCTCTCTCTCTCTCTCTCTCTCTCTCTCTCTCTCTCTCTCACTCTCTCTCTATCCGTCGGTTTCTCCCTAACTCTCTCCCAACATTTCTGTATCAATCTGTCTGTCTTTTTTTCTATGTTTTATTGCATCATACAACCAAAATCAAGAAAAATTAAATTTTTACAAATAATTACAGCTCTCTGTCTCTCTCTTTGCTTATCTCTCTCTTCCACTTTATGTCTAGTATATTTCTTTATCACTTCGTAGTATTCAATTCACCTGATTACCGGATGAATAACTGTTTATAATCAGTCTGTATTCAGTATTATAGTCCAGTATCTTCCTTCCACAAACTAGACCGTGATTACAACCACGTGGTTGCTTCTGACATAATGACGACCAGCCGAGCATCCGCGAAAACGAATGATGAAAAAACTTGTTTCAATCAGCCGACAGTTTCAAGTTTGGGGGAAGTGAAACAAAATAGTTAACTCTCTGTTTGCCGTAGGTGCCTATTTCATAAGTTAAACACACTGATGCCATTGGACAGCAGTTTATCTGACACACGAATGGTTAAAATAAGGATGAGAAAAGTTTTTTTTTATTTGTTTTGTGAAAGTTGTAGTGCGAAGATCAACAAAAATTAAGGAGTGTTTTATCAATTAAAATGTTGATATCAATTAGATCAGAGATTAATGGGCATTTTCAAAGATTTCGGAAGGGACAGCAGGCTTTAAACAGATATTGATATTTGTAGTGGCATAGCACTTTTCGCTGTTACTATAGTTAACGGAAACATGGCCGCCTTGTTATTTTTATCATATCGAAAGTACAACCGTGATTCAAAAATACCATTAAATTCCGTTTTGCTTATTTTGTTGTTGTTCTTTGGATTATCAAAAGCGAAAAAGCAGGTCATTTCCCCGGGGTCACTTCCGGAGAAAGATCACGGGCTTTATGGATTTATATTTTCACCATGGTCACTGCGGTCGTTTGACAGAGGATGGGTGAGGGAGCGTGTGGTGGGAGGAAGAGGGGTGGAGGGGTGGAGGTAGAAAAGCAGGGTTTGGAGAGAAAGAACGAGAAAGAACGAGAAAGAACGAGAAAAAGAGAGAGGGGTGTAGGGTGAAGGGGGCGGCAGGAAGAGAAATACAAAGTACAGTTGGGAGAGTGGGATAGAGATAGAAAGAGAGAAAGAGAGAGAGAGAGAGAGAGAGAGAGAGAGAGAGAGAGAGAGAGAGAGTGAGAGAGAGAGAGAGAGGGAGAGAGGGAGAGAGGGGGGAGATACATGAGGGAGATGCAAAACGATGAATAGAGAGTGAGACAAAGAGAAAGATAAAGGAAAGATAGGGGGATAACAATAAATAGAGAGATATTGTGTGTGTGTGTGTGTGTGTGTGTGTGTGTGTGTGTGTGTGTGTGTGTGTGTGTGTGTGTGTGGGCTTGTATGGACATACCATCGGGGACATTTTTGTGTTTTTAACTTGATAAAAGGGGACCTCCGACAAGTGGGGACGTCCCCGGTCCAGATCTCCTGTCCAATCAATTCCTCATCACATTTTAAACAAGTTTCATATAGTCAATGCATATTTTGGAAAAAGTCCACTTTGGGCCAATTAAACTCCAAATGTGTGTGTAGGGGGTAGGAAGCGTCCCCAGTTAGTGGATTATGCTCACGTTTTGTGTGTACTATGTCCGAAAAGGGCCCCGGTTAGTGGATTAAATTCAACATTTGAAGTGTATAACATCGCGCACACACGTCCCCACTTTGGCGGTAAAAGGTAAATGGGTCCCCACATTGACACACTACAAGAATGTGTGTGTGTGTGTGTGTAAGAGAGAGAGAGAGCAAATACACGACAGAAACATATGAAGCGCAGTGTTCTTTAATATAATTTTCCAGAGAGTGAACGGGTGATTGAAGGGAGGAGTGGAGAAGGGGGGTGAGATAGAGGACAGGAAGGAGAGGGAGGGGGCATAGCGAGATGTTAGAGGGACACGGAAAAGGAAAAACTATAAGATATAAGAAATACTTCAATCAAAGGGGAGGACGGGCAGTAAGAAAAGAGGAGTAGTATATACCTCGCACGGAAATGATAAACTCCAACTTTAATACGAAATTAGATCAGCGGATTTCGATTCGACAGGAAACTTCCCTCTTGCTATGAGCATGATTAGCTAATAGGTGAAGGCATGCATTTTGCCCATGATCGTCAGGGATATATATAATGTATAGTTTCCTGAAGCCCCATAGGGGAAAGAAGTAATCGGTAAAGACCGTATGACTCGCAACTGGCGCTCTGGTCAGCTATGACCATGTGTCCCATCCTCGTTTGACTGCAAAATACTTAGAAGGAATAGACTGACATAAAAACAATCTCTTGAATGTGTGTGTGCGTTTGTTGTGATGTATGTGTGTTTATTAGCCTTGATCTTTGCATCATTATGATATAGTGTATATATTTATGTTGTTTATTGTTGAGTTTTTATATTTAATAAAAAAAATGGCAAGAAAAGTATGTCTCCTATTTTCAACTTAACATCTGAAACGCAACTCATCGAATCACTTGTCCCGTTGCTCACGGTTAGATTTTCTAGCTTTGTGAACCTAATGTGCAGATAGTATGTCAGAATTTGCCATAGAACTGCATTTACCAAAGGGGTATGGTTTAATTATGTCCTACGGGGTATTATTATCCATTGGCTGTTAATTGTCTATTGTCCGAACAGAACCTTGTATAGTGGAGTTGTGCTGCTTAGAAAAAAGCCAGTCTATATATATGCGGGCTCAGCAAAGAAGGAATTAAATTCATTTTAATTTTGAACTGAGATCATGGAATAGAAGCTTGCTCCTTCCAGATCACTAGTTAGCCCGGTATTGCAGTACCGTCGGGATCGGCCAACCTTAAAAACATTTGCGTGTATATCATGTACATGTTTGCGTGATCTAGAGTGATCTACATGATCTAGTGGGCCTATGATCATGTTAATACTCGCCACACTACATGTATGAATTCACGAAAAAAAAAACCTTTGCTGTTTATTATTAATTCATAAGCGAAACGTTCGAACTTTCCAAACACTTCCTGATGAGTTTTCTACCAACGTGCATATGGCTATATTTATACCGCCGGAAGTCATACATGCGATTGTAAATGCAGCAGAAATATAAGCACTATGTTTCTTTCGCTAATTTGATGAGATGGCATTATTGATATATCAAAATGGTTAAGGTACTGTGAGTTTTTCTTGCAGTCTTCTCATGCTTATGTACGTTGATAACTGATTCCTCTATATAATGTATGCCTATATACCACACGATTCACGCAACTGTTCTAAAGTGTTACGAGTAGTGCAAAGCTTTTAAAGCGTTTCACCGTTCTTGTTTTGACCAAACTACCACGAGTGCGCCATGTTTTCAGAAGGAAGTTCGAAAATTGTGAACTTTTTCAAGGACACTGTGTGCGTTGTATATCGACAAAGTTGCAAAATCGAACTGGCAATGGAAATGATCGAGTTGCTGGGGTGACTTTTAAAAAGGGTACATTTTCAGTTATACGATGAATCATTGTTATAATTATCATGCACAAAATGACCAAACTGCATGGACTGAAGGCCAGTAACAATTTCTCTTTCTCTATTATTTTGTCTTATTCTCCCTCACGATTTGCCTCTTTGTCTCAATATCCCCCGTCCTCTCACCCCCCCCCCCCCCCTCTCTGTCTCTCTCTCTCTGTCTCTCAATCTGTCTTTCCTTTCATTTCTCTCGCTTTATCTTCCCTCCCTCTCTCACCCCACTTCCCCATCCCTCTTTCTGTCGCTGATTGCCCCGTACTTCCCAATGTTTTAAATCTTCAAACAAATGCCCTGCTCACCCATGTCCTCGTAGGAAAAATAAGAGTAGTTGCCCTGGACATGCCCCAAAACACTCCTCGAGTTATTGTTTTACACCACTGTAACGGAAAGACCAAATTTGTCGTATCCCTTTAACATTGTTTATCATAGAAAGTATTCAAGAGACCTATATAAAGACCATTTGTCTTGTGAATAAAGACCACATTGCTGTGTCTCTGTAAAGACTTGAGTTGTTTCACTGTTTATTGATTAATGATTATAGTCATTCAATCATTAATTTTCCCTTTTTTCTCCAAATCCAGGGGCACTTCTTGTTTCCGGTCACGCGGACACGACGACGCGACCGTTCACCGAGGAAGAGATGCGTTGCCATGACAACTGGGTGGAGCCGTGCAACAAGCTTGGTTTCGACTCGGTCTCTCTGCGCAACGTCTTCGGCCGAACATACACGCGGGATGCTCTGAACGCGGAAATCGACCGCTTGCTACCGTTCGTCCTACAGGAAGACAACGAGTGCTCGGACGAGCTGCTCCCGCTGGTGTGCTCGGCTTACATGCCCCTGTGCGCCGGGGAGATGGGGGAGGGAATGGCCCCGTGTCGGGATACGTGTCGAACTGTGCTGAACAAGACGTGTAGGGCCAGCGTGCGGAAGAACGGGTTTCTGAACGAGGTGTTCACGTGTAACAACTACCCGTCGAGGAGGAAAGAGGAATGTATTGAGGGTAGGTGTTTGAGAATGAGCGGATAGAAGGCACGAGGGAAATAAATCATATGATAGAGAGAGAGGGAGAGAGAGAGATACACACACATACGCACCCACACACACACACACACACACACACACACACACACACACACACACAGGGGTAGAGACAATTAGACGGAGAGAGGGAGAAATGGAGACATAGGCATATAGAGAGGGATGTACAGAGGGAGTCAAAGAGAGAGAGAGAGAGAGAGAGAGAGAGAGAGAGAGAGAGAGAGAGAGAAGGAGAGACAGAGAGAGAGAGGGGGGGGGGGAATAAGAAAGAAAGAAAGAAAGAGAGAGGAGAGACAGACAAATGGAAAATGGGCCCATTTGTCAAAGGCAAGAAATACATTAATCTCAATTGGTTTTCTTCTTCGGTGCGTAGACTGTCACTAAAATGTTAGTGGTAGATTTTGACAATTTTAACTTTGCTTTTCTTATTGTCCTCATTGAGGGTGACATTTCTATACCATAATCCGTTGTAACTTTCATTATCTATCGGTAGATTTAAGTCCGTACACTCTACCAGCCACCATGGCACCAGGGTCCACGCCACTCCCCACCACACCACTCACTACCCTCAACGCCACCACGCCGCCCATCACCCCTCCCTTAACGGACACCACCCTCACCACTCTACCACCATCAACCATCGTCTTCACCGTGGAACGCTCGTCAGAAACCGGCGGATTGGTGGTTATTGGGGTAACGGAAACTGGATCTGAATCGAGCACCAACCCGAGTACGAGTACGACACCGGGTAGTGTGGATACACAACCCGCAACCACAATGATGGGGTACACGGATCCGGAAACGACTATGATGATGTACCCGTCATCGATGAGGGATTCGAGTACCACTTCACAGCCGAGTCTGGAACCCGATACGATCGAGGAGTCGAACTCAGCGTCGGCGATGACGGGCTACGAGGTCACGTACTTCAGCGCAAGGGGCGATGACGGTGGAACCGTGATCAGCGATGCCGATGAAATACCACTGGTGCTGCGCTCCGATGCGGGCTATGTCGTGCTAGCTCGCCCACTTGTCAACGGGACCGCGAGTGAGACCTACGGGGAGGCGTTTCTGGAGCCTTATGTTCACGGTAGGTACAAGGTCAGGAAAAACACTCTGATTACATTAACAAGATATTAAAGAAAATATGCAAATACTGGCTCCTCCTCCTCCTCCTCCTCCTCCTCCTCCTCCTCCTCTGTCATTCCTTCCTTGCTTCCTTCCTTTGCTGCTACTTCTTCTACTACCAGTATTACTACTACTGCTTCTTCTTCTTCTTTGTTCTTTTTCTTCTTCTTTTTCTTCTTCTTCTTCTTCTTCTTCTTCTTCTTCTTCTTCTTCTTCTTCTTCTTCTTCTTCTTCTTCTTCTTCTTCTTCTTCTTCTTCTTCTTCTTCGTCTTCTTCTTCTTCTACTATACTACTACTACTACTACTACTACTACTACTACTACTACTACTACTACTACTACTACTGCTACTACTATTACTACTATTACTACTACTACTACTACTACTACTACTACTACTACTACTACTACTACTACTACTTCTACTACTACTACTACTGCTACTACTGCTCCTGCTACTACTACTACTACTACTACTACTACTACTACTACTACTACTACTACTACTACTACTTCTACTACTACTTCTACTACTACTAGTACAATGTACTATACACATATTCGATGTATTACTATATTAGGTACAGGCTTATAAACATTTCCCATGCACACACTACCAATACCCACCTCGAAATCAAACCATATAAACATAACCTCACTAAATGATACGATGAACTTCAAACCAAGGCAGAGTAAGTTGCGTATTTATCTCCTAGGTCACTGATCTCTCCGATCCCTGGATTCAATATACATGCTAATCTACCATTCATTAACCCTTTGTGTGTCCGACAAAATGCTGCGCTATAGGATTTGTGTGTATTATGCATGTGTAAATGGTCAATGGTACTTAAAGAGTTAACATGGCAATGGCAATATACTGAGTGGGCTTTTCCGAGTACATGTACATGTAGTATCTTTGGAAACATCAACAGAGTAATACTAACGGCGTCACTGGATAGTGGTCTTGGCCTGGATTCGAATCCAATGGTATCAGGGAAGCGCTGATGCATTCTGGGAGTATTTGGGTACGGTTATGTAAGCGTAACCTTATAGGGGGGGGTAGTTAAGTTATTGTTTCTTTAAAGGGCATATACTGTACTGGGAAGGCAAAAAAGCCTTCAAAATGTAATTGTTAGCAATCTTCTTGCCAATGGTCTTAAATTAATGTATTGTCTATTTTAGAAGCTTGCTGAAAGTTATTTGCCCTCAAATGAGCTGCATTTGGAGTAATGAGTGATTAAATCACAAATCCAAAATGTTCGGGCCGAACATTTTGAGGATTTAATCATTAATCATTACTATTACTCCATATGTGGATCATTTGAGGGCAAGTAACTTTCAGCAAGCTTCTAAAATAGACAACATGACTTTAAGACCATTGGCAAGAAGATTGCTAACAATAAGCCAGTTCGTAATTACAATTTGCGCATGAGCAGATGAAGGTCATAGTGACCAAACCAGCTTGTTGGTTTTTAAATCACTGAGATAAGCATCATCATTAATAAGTTATTTTAGAATATGCTTGTTATCCAATTTATAAAAGAACACCAAGGTGTTCAATCATGGGGTATTTGACAACAGGCCAAACGACAACAATTAGCTTACAATAAACAATGTAATAGAAGCTTTCCCAATTGTTCACAGACCGTAGCCTACTATTCTTGTCACCTGTTTTGAGATGGTTCCTTTATTAGAGGTTGAATATCGCAAATTGCTATGTCGGGTAAGCACATTACGTAACATCTCCTTTTGAAATGATATATTAATCAACTGCTTATCCTAATGAAAAAGGGAAAGGTCATAGTGACCAAACGTGCTCCAGAGCTAACTACGAACTGGTGTATTACATTTTTAAGTCTTTTTTGCCTTCCCAGTACAGTATATGCCCTTTAAATGTAAAGGGGGAGGAGTGATATTGAGGTCACAATCACTTTTCTGCCATCATCACTGGAACCGAAAATCGCTTGTCTTTAACAATTGTATATATCTACGGTATATGAGTGCCGTATCCTGTGAAGTAGGCGATCATAGAGTGCCACAACTCTCTATCCTGAGCTATATGTATCAGTTCTACACCATGTTCTTCCCTGCGTATGAACTCGTACACTACCAGGTCCTGGAGAGAAATTCAGTCAAATCTGTCTTAGCGGCCACCTGTCTATAGCAGCCAACCTGTCTATAGTGGCAAGTAAAATAATTCCCCCAGAGAGAGAGATCATGTTGAAAGAACCTGTCTATAGCAGCCACTTGTCTATAAAGACCACAATTTTTGTTTCCCTTGGATGGCCACTATAGACAGGTTTCACTGTAAATACAACATTAGCTTTCTACGCATGTCCATGCCAATGGTAATGAAAGGTTTAGCGATTATACAATAGGCCGGTTTATTCACATTTTTATGCATACCAGTTTAGCAAAGGTTGCCCCTGACAACCGGAAAACTTGCCCGAGGTTTGCCCGACATAGCAACAACTAATGCAAAGTGGATTCCAAGTACTGAAATACCATTGTTAGGTACAGTTTAATGGAATAACTCGTTACTAAGACCCGAGGGAAGAAACGTCCATAAATTTGATTACATTAGTAAACCGGTCTATTAAATAGGAATAGGACACATGGTCATGGTGACTCCTACCCTTAACCCTAACTATATATGCGCCGAATTAATGCAATATTGCACAATAAGTACCTACACATCTCATATAGCAACAGGATATCCAGCACGCAAATGGTTAAGATTCACGACTCGGTTCATGACCGATGAGAGAACGAGATAGTACTTGTCAGAGAAGGTCATTGACACAGAGAGCATGGACGGGACTAGATCAATGTTTTGACTTCAAACATTTCCTTCGCATGATTCGCTCGTGCGTGATAAATACTTAAGCAATCCCGTACAGTTAATCAAGTCTATAGACCTTTAATTTATTGATCACCAGCGCAACGATTATTAACCCGCTCTCTGCACAGTCGCGATTCCAGGGCTTTAAAATGTAGTGGGCGCCGACGAAAAATGTTCAACTAGAGTGGGCGTAGACTGTACATGTATTTACATTTATGTCCAGTGTGTTATATAAGACTAAATCGAGAGGGCGCGCGCCTCTTGCGCCCCGCAATCCCCCCCCCCCCCCCCCCCCACCCTTCCCCACCCCCGGCCAAGCCATCGATAAGCAGAGTTTTGACAAACTCAGTAGGGAACAACATAGTGCATATTTTTTGTTGTTATCTGATTGCCCAACAAAGCAACACGCACCATGTTTCTACCTATTGAATCCGAGCTGGCCAATAAACTCTGTGTATAGATGGCTCTGGCGTCCCCGTCTGGATTTGCCGCTAATACGTGTGTACCAATGATGTACAAACCCACTGACAGGAGGGAAAGGGTTTAATACTGTAAAGAGCAAGGGGTGTTCGTACTGAAAATACTCGCATGGTTCGCACGCTACATCTGTATTACTTGTTGAAAGAAAACAGCGAATCAGCCCTCTGCACTGTACCAAGTCCGGACATCCGAGGGCGGGTACAGGCTGAACCGGACATGCCGGACGCGAATTTGGGACCATCTCTCATGGAATTCTCGTCTCCATTCACTTCACAGACTATTGATATATGATCTGCATCCACATCTTTTAACTACCATTCTATGAACTACAATAACCTTCAAACAACCCTTCAATGTCAAGTATACTTAACCAAACCTAATCCTAATTTTACTCCTTACCCTAACCGCAACTAAAAAACTAATTGATCCTAACTCTAATTCTAACCCTTGGCCATAGCCCTAACTCCACCCGAAGCCTAATCCTAAGTCAAACTCTTAACCCGAATCCTTAATCTGATCCTTAACTCTTAAAGTCTAACACTAACCTAATACTAATTGCAGCCCTTGCCCAAAGCCCGTATCCTAATCCTCATCAAATTTTGTGTACGTTAAGTGATACATGTTACGTCCTTCTAGGAAAAATAATCAGCAGTTTTACTTTCTGCATTACAGTGTATCTTCTTCATAATATGTACCTGCAAGTTTGCTCGAATTCATGTACATTAATAGTCTCCTGGCGCACATTTTCTCACGTGAAATTGACTTGAAGTTTGTCAAATCCCATACACGTAAAATATCGTTACCTTTTTCTTCATTTCAGCAACTATGAACGTGCTTTGAAATCAGATAGACATACAAAAAAAAAATGAAAGGGGGATCGTACATGACAACCGGAAGCCATACATAAACTTAGCGCACCTGTCAAAGTTGTTGCTATAACACACAAAAGATGGAGACAATGGTGTTTATATAAATACGAGTATAGGGCTAAAATATCCGCCCTGTCGAAAGGAAAACATTACAAAAAATCTAGAGCGTCCATTTAAACAAAAAAAAAGTAACTCCCCCCTAAGCAAAATGGTATAACTTTTTATCGAAGAGGTTTTGGGCAAAAAAAAAATGGCAGGATTGTTCCTTAACTTATTGACTAACTTATGTCATGTCTGCCAATTTTAAAGGCAAAAATGTCACTTTCAAAAGTCACAAGGGTAATTTTGGGATTTTGTCATATGAATTCTTGATGAATTCCATTTCTGGTGCATAATTTATGGCCTTTTAATGTTTACAATCCATCTCTTGATGCACTAATACCAATCCCGAGACTAAACCCACTGTTCTGGTTGAGTGAGCACCGTTTAACAAAAACTCATCCCTCTTGAGTTTGAAACTTTTAAAAACCCTTTATTTTGGTTTAAAAAAATACAAATGGATATTTTGACAAAGATGTAACATGACCTGTTATGTAAGCATAAGATGTCATTTTCGTGTCATGGTTGAGTGAAAACACTTAAAAAATTGAACAAAAAAAATGCAAAAATGTACTGTTAAAACAACATAAACAATCACCCCTGTGACTTTTAAAAAGTCACATTTTTGCTTACTTATGCCTGACTGGACCGATCAATATGATTTTCACATGAAAGTCAGCCAATGAGTATAGCAACACCCCTACCAAATTATTTTGTCCATAACCTGGTTAAAAAGTTATGCGGTTGAGAAAAAGGGGGGACTTTCTTTTTTTGTTGTATTTATATGGTATCGATTTATGTCAGGAAATATTCTATTGGAGAGTCAGATCACATTATTACATGTCATATCAATATGTTGTATCATTTATATCATACGGAGGAGATATTGAAGCTGCCTCATACTTCCTCCTAAGTTCTTCGGATCAAACCGCATCATATCTTCATTTCTCTTATCAATACTAAAAGAGGACTAATGACGAAGTATTTTTGTAATGTAATTTTGACATCACGATTATGGATTACGTATTTATTGTATTTATTGAAAACAAATATTTAAATCGATTAAATCGATTGATATCGATGCATACTAAACCTAGATCACTGTGAGGAGATCGCCGAGTCGCCCCTGCGTGGTTTCTGTCGCAGCGTCACCTACACCCACATGCAGGAGCCTACGGACCGAGACGTCAACCTCTACGCCGGAGTCGTCCGCGTCATCATCGAGCAGCGAGGCCCCGCAGAGCTCAGGGATAGTGTGGGTGGCCACTGCGCAGAAGACCTAGAACCGTTCCTCTGCGCATTGTACGCGCCTCCGTGCGCCATGAACAACGAAACGCACGGTATGAGATTAAATCGTTTAGTGCTGCAGAATGCTGCATCTTTCTTTAACGCAGGCTATTTTCTTCTTTATTTTAATCAAATTGTGGATCAACCAAGTTGAATGATTGAATGAACGTATCATTTTGTTCTTTGTAAATATGTACGTTTAAACGTGATACTGCGGTTGTTAGCTATGACTGTAGTTCTCAAACCTTACCCTTAATTATCGTCCGTCAGCAAGATCTGCCTTGGTCCTAACCACCAAGGAGTGTATTATGATTGATAAGCGGTGAGCGAAAACGATAATTTAATTATCTTACCTAATCGTTGATATCATGCACGAGCAAGGAATACTATCGTACCTGTGAAGATGGTGCACATATTTGTGATATACATTCCTATATCCGGTGACGAGAGTTCTAAGTATGAGATCACTCTTAATACGAACATTAACATTTGCTGACAGGGATGGGTAAAACAGACCTCTTTACTATTTCATGACATATATATGCAAGCGGCTAATTTTGACCGTTCAATAGTCACTTGACGTACTATGCACTAAAGCAAGATGCTTGGAGCTATGGAACTACAGCAAATCAATCAGATAACATGATCATTTGATGATGTATACAATGCATATAACTTTCATCTTGTCTTCGCACCTGATAGAAACCACATATATTGGCCGGACAATATCAAGCAGTTTGAGGTAGTATTGCCCACAGGATGGTTAAATCATTGTCACGACTGTCAATTAATCGGGTAATAGAGGTTAAGATGAGATATATAATACGCATTAATTTCATCCGACAGAAATCATCCCGCCATGCCGAGAGTTATGTCTCCGGGTCAGCGAGTCTTGCACTGATATCAGAGTCCCGAAGCTCTTCGCTAAGCCTGGCTTCTTTGATTGCGACAACTACCCATCCATGTATGACGACACGGCACAGTGCTACAGCCATGGTTCGTATTATCTTTAACTCTTTTAGGGTTATGCAAAGAGGGTAAATGAGTTATTGTACGACGATGAAGCATGCATATTAACATCGGCTTTGAGGAAGAGGAAAGAAAATTGCGAAGTGTTTTTATTTTTTTGCGAAGGGTGATCAGGATTTCCTGGACATATGGAGTAACCAATAAAGAATTATCCAGAGATGAATGAAAATAAAATTGATATGTGAGCTTAGAATTTGACAGTTGAGAGTTTGTGGGTATATACTTCGTAAAAGTGGCATGGACAATTAAGTTGGCTTTGACGAGAAAGAAAGACGGATCTAGAAGATATAAATATTATGTTGTCCCCCACACATTTGACATCCATCTTCAACTTCTTTTTCCATTTCCAGATGGCTCGGTATCGCTGTGGCCAGCTACAGACGGAATCGGCGAGGCGACGGCCGTTGAGGGCGGTACAGTGACCGCTTTCTGCTCATCCGGCTGCACCAATTGCTCCCACCCCATGTGGTTCGACCCAGATGGCCGACTGGTCCAAGGTAAATCACAACCTGGATGCGCGACATGGGTGCATTTCTTAGTACCTCAAATGGAGAAATCCCGAAAATACTCATGAAATTATGGACTGGCATTTTTGATAGATTCTGCATTTCTCACCGCCGCAACCATTGGCTCAGTATAGAAAAGTACATTAATCCTTTACGTGCCGGATGAAATGCTGCTCAGTGGGATTTGTGTGCGTTAGTGGTGAAAACATACACACGTGACACGTACAAGGTTTATCACAAGAATGTGAGCCAGCACAGTTGTGCAAATAGAAGATCTATTACCAGACGTGAGGTTAACGTATTTGATAACGTTGCGTGGTTATTCAAAGCATTGTTCAAAAGAATACAGAAAGTACTACAGAAAGGAAGAAAAGGGAGTTCTTTATTTAAAACAAAGCACTGTTGTCATGACTATACCATCTTCATCTGATTTGATTTTCAGCATTAGGAAACGAATCTGCTGCAGTGTACACTACCGATATCGGAACCTTTACGTCCATGCTGACGATCACGGCACTGAACTCGACGACGACCGGGGAGTACATCTGTCTATATAGCAACATGGAAAGAATCTTGAACGTCACTCTTGGTGGTAAGACTTTGAACCCCATACAATGCCATAGGAATATATTATTTGCACCTAATGTACCATCATTCCGTATGTGCACAAACGGCTAGAGAGAGGTACTACAATCAACCTCGTAGATGTACAGTCTGGCTCGTACTTTGAACGGTGATTTGCCATCTGGTCCAATCCCAGTTGGTCCACTCACCATTTCGTTTACCATCACATGCTGATATGTTTGGGTTAGGGTTAGGGTAAAGGGTCTAGATTAGGGTTAACGGTTGAGGGTATGGTGTACATTAGAGTTGTTGATAAGTTAACCCAGTATTTAAATCTAAAACGGTATTTTAAGAGGTTCCTTGTAGACGAAATGGTGAATGGACTAACTGGGATTGGACCAAATGGCAATAAACCCTTTGAACAGAGGTTTAACGCAAACAGTGTACTAAACCTGGACTAACCTTATGGTACGACAAATAAAACAGCATGAAACTTTATTATTGATTAAATGATATTGATTTTGTCCTCGAAATCAATGTGAGTGAGTTTGTTCAGATAGTAATTACAACGAATAATTTGTATGGACCACTGTTGTGATTCTGTGATGAAATTCGATGATTTGGCGGAAGCATCAGACGATTTATTTGGCGTCCCATACTGTTAATCCAGGTTTGGTACACTGTTTGTGTTAAACCTCTGTTCAGAATATCATTGGATATACTATCATACAAAAATGCTCAAGTTTGAGACGTTTGGGTCGGTACGAGTTGTGTACACAGTGTTACTTTGCCTGCTATAAACACACGAGGCGCAGCCGAGTATGTTTTTGACCATGTCAAGCGTGTACACAACTCTACCGAGCCACGAACAAATTGTGCACCATTTGATTTAAATTTTACCGTCAATAGTCTTGCTCATTATAACAAATGCATGGTAAATGCAGAAATGAAAAATAGGCCTGCGACCAAAGAGTTTAATGGATATCACTTCTAAAATCCCAACTTAGGCCTAACATTGAAATCTACAAAGCATGTTTTTAAGATCTTGAAATTGTTAAGGTAGCATAGTCCTAATAACGATTACGAGGTCCATTATCATAGCAGAAAAGATGATTCATTTAGTAAATCATGCAATGAAACAGGAATGGCAACCGTCATCGGCGTAGAACGCATATCCTCTTACCGCCGTTGTACATTCCCTTTCCATAAAACGTATTAAATACATTTTGATACATATATCAGATCCTTACAAAGCAGTTAAACACATATGTTCATCATCACCGTCATCATCGTTGTCGTCAGCGCAATGGTCGTCGTCAAAATCCTCCTTATCGTCATCGTGATCACAATCTGTTCTTTCTTTTTGTAGAACCAGTCGTGACGACCAGCATCAGTGTAACGACACAGTCTGAGGTATCCGATCAAACTGGTTTCTCAGCGACACAAGAGGGCTTCATCACCATGGAAACTAAAAATACCACCGTTGAGGGTAGTGCAACAGATTCGACAGAGACGGAAACAGGAAGAACCGCTACATTATTCAGCGTAGATGGCGGCACAACTGAATCGACCGCTACTGCACAAACGGCCCAGGCAACTACTGAGGCAGGCACGGCCGATTCGACAGTTCAAAATACCACTGCAGTGACCGCTACCGCCGACACGAATACAGCGGTTACTGAAATAACCGGAAATACAACAGATACAACTGCCACCATGGTAACCGGAAATACAACAGATATAACTGCCACCATGGTAACCGGAAATACAACGGACACTATGGATATCAATGGTAACGTGACGACTAATGAGTCGGCAACGGCTAGTTTGACAACTATCAGTCCCAACGTGACGTCAAATACATCGGAAGAGGAAATAGATGGGGGTGAGAACCGAACCATTTTTTCAGCACAAAAATATTTGTCACACTTCATGTCACATAAATTATGAAGGGTGAAAAATTCAACCCTGCAGTACTGCTTATAAAAAGAACACACTGAGTGGGAAAATACAAAAAAATGATAGAATTACAACATCTTTCTTCACTTAGCTAGGAAACATATTTCCTATACTTATTGGCTCAAAGTATCAACCGGCACCGTCAAACCATATTTTCTAGATGATATAATCTTTTCTTTGATCTTACTCTCCGGAGTAATTAGCGTGATTTATTAACCTGTTCAAACAAAAAACATAAAAAAAAACTATGCGAAGCCTTGAAACTGCATCGTTCTTTGATACAATGTTTATTTCATTACAATAATGTAATGGTGTCTTTCTCTTGCAGCAAACAGCACAGCCACGCCGTCTACCACTGATTCCGAAAATGCCACAGGGTCTGCAGCGCCCTCTCCGGCAGCGTGTGTCGGTAACGGGACGCTTCTTCCTCGGTCTTATATCATTACTGAACTGGGGATGACACAATTCTTCCGTGGCTGGGTTGATGTCCTAGGGCAAGGGGCGGCCAACGACTTTTGCAGGTGCGTGTATATATTGTCCGCCACTCCGAGGATTTCAAATTTCTGTATAATGTTTTTTTTCGGGATTTGGACTAAAGATCTGGAAATAGTTTTGAAGAAAATATCAGTTTTGATAAGCCTAAAGAGAAAAAAAATGAAGTATAATCATGCCAGATGCTAGATCATGAGCTTATCCTTTTTCATTGATCTCACTCTCCTTATCGCTCTTCTTTTACTTCTCTCTTCTTCACCTACTTCTTTGTCGTTTCATCCGTTTTCATTTCGTCTTCTTGCGTAACATTTCCTCGTCACTGTCCTTCTTCTTCTACGTCTTGGTCTGTACTTCTGTATCAACGTCTTTTGCATTTTTCCTTTACCTGTAAGTATTTTTTGTTAATTTTCCCCAACAGATTTGTTCACCGAGAAGGAAAACCCTTTATGGCCTGCCTCGTTGCTGCGTCCGTCGAGGATGACATCCTTGCGTATACCTCGCCCTCCCCCGAGGACGAATGGTTTGACCCAGGCTACCCAAACACTTGGTACATGAAAGATGAGGATGGTGATGGGCGAGACGATTATTGCAGGTAGGGAGTTGAACACTTAATTGGTTGGGACGATATTGAAGCTCATTACTAAAACTTGTATGTGTCATCAATGTGTTATACGGCAAAAATGATACACACAATTACATTAACAATAATGCTAAGAAGAAGAAGAAGAAGAAGCAGAAGAAGAAGAAGAAGAAGAAGAAGAAGAAGAAGAAGAAGAAGAAGAAGAAGAAGAAGAAGAAGAAGAAGAAGAAGAAGAAGAAGAAGAAGAAGAAGAAGAAGAAAAAGAAGAAGGAGAAAGGAAGAAGAAGGAAAGAAGGAAAGAAAAAAAAGGAAAAAAGGGAATAATGTAAGTATGAGAAAGAAAATAAGACGAAGAGCGAGAAATAGGCAATGTAGGACAAACCCTCGAATCCCAACTTGTTGTTACGATTATCTTCTTGCAGATGCGTTGGGAGTGTGCCCGATACGGTGGTGAAGTGTGTGAAAGCTGGTCCGGAGGGGTTTCTAAGCAACGACTACGAATTCACTCCCCCTGGTGCTCCTGAAAACTGCTTCTACCTCACCGCAGACCCCGCCTTCGGCTTCCCGTAGTTACCATGGTTACTCCCGTAGCCTCATATATAGGAACATAACTCACGATGGACATTGGGTTGCGTTAGATGTAAGCTACGAAAGATGACACGGTTTTGCCGGTGCTGTGATTCAGGCAGTCGCAGATCGTGTCGTATGGATGATCGGGTCGTGTTGTCTTCAGTGGCCTTGTGGTAGTGGTAATGATCACGAGCCCTGCTATAATCATGGCAGAACCGCTCGACCATCAGAATCGGGGTCTGCCGCATCTTGACTTAAATGATCTGATAAGTATTTTACCCTACCCTGACAAAAGGGAGCAAGTTACAAATCACTCAGATCTGGGATATTGGTACTCTTAGATTGTACCCAGCAGTCCCTACATACAGGCAAAATCAGGTCAAGAAATGTTCACCTTGCTGCGAGATATCAATCTAACATGATGTGGTGTTGCATTGATGCCAATGCAAGAGACAGACACATTTTGCTCATTTACAAGAACAGTCTGTCTTGTTAGTTGTTTCCTTTTGTCACATTAGGGCAGTATTACATCATCCCATCCTGACGCTGACATCAAAGGAGAAAGGACTCCGTGGTCTTTGAAGAACTGTGCTGAATTGATAATGGATTTAGTTGTCTTTGCCACTTCCACTCCTTATCTCATGATAACGACTGATTTGTAAACTTAAAACTAGTCCCCATGGAAGTGGTTTGCCGCGTGTCATAATGACAATCAAAATAATAACTGAATTAGTTTACACGGCTTTTCCTTTGGTAATGAGGGCTTGTGACATTAATATGTTTTGCTGAAAGGAAGGTAGAAATTATTTGTTTGTTTATTAAAAATATTGGGAAAAATGGAGTGATTAAATAATAGTTTGATTTAATGTAAACCATATTAAAT